>JAOTQJ010000049.1:7018025-7068620 GCA_025642045.1 Solanum sejunctum
ATCAGGAGCAGATCGTTTGATATATACTTGTACACGTCCTTTTTATATTTTGCATTTATATATATATTCAATGGTATGACGGGGCCCTGTCCCGTCTTATGATCCAGTTTCTGTCTATAGAGGTCTGTAGATACATGTGGGTGTGGGAAATTATGTTGGTTTGATCTCATTTGTATTATATGTTTGTTGGACGGTTTTGCCGCAGCAGTGACCTTGTTGGCCCGCATATATATATATATATTCATATGGTGATGTCTGGTACTGTTGGGTTCACTATTTGCAGGTGAGGCTAGATAGGAAAACAGAGGAAACTCTGTCAAAATTTCGTGAAATTCCTTAGATGCCGTGAATGGAAATTCAGTATAGTGTATGTTTGGGTGCCCTATCGGCACTAATCACGGCCCCTAGGTTGGGTCGTGACAATAATATGGGGTTTATAAGGCATACGAAATTGAATTCAATCGAGTAGAACTCTCAAAATTGATCTTGGCATAAAGGATTGCTTTAAGAATGTCATGGTTTGATAATACAACCCCGATACACCTGATTCACCACTAATAATTCACCTACCAGGATGGAAACACAAATAGGCTCAGCAAGAAGCTCACATATAATATAAATATCAGAAGCAAAATAGGTTGACACATAAGAATAATTAAAGCCTGGATCAAATAAAATTGAAGTTGAGCGTTAGCACACTAGAAACACATCTCCCTATACCATGACCCCCTCCGACACCACCTCTCATAGCCTGGGGTGTATCCCTGGGTGTCGGTATTGGAGTAGGATGAGCTGGCTGAGAACTTAAAGTCTGAGTGGGAAATGCATGCATGATGTGGACAATGGTTGGCGAAGTGCCCAACCTCATCACAAACATAACAAGCGCTGGGTCTCATCCTTGAGATGATTATGTCAAAGAACTACCATATTTGACTGAACCAATAGAGCTATCATGACCTGTATGAGTAGGTCTAGACCTATCAACACTATTAGATGCTGGAAAGGTAGCCTGAATGTCCTGGACCTAGTGGCCATGCCTTTGAAACTCTTGATCCCCTGACGAGTGTCCACTAAACTGACCATGCCGATGGAATCTCTTTTTGCCACCCTATCTATCATGACTGATGTGCTCTATCATGTGAACGTGATCCACTACACTCTAACATATGCCTCTATCCAGGACCAAAGAAGTTGTAGCCTTTTGAAGATACCCTGCTAATTCCTTAGCAAAATGCCAAATCCTTTCAAACTTTGTAGGGATGTTGGACAAGACATATTTGGATAAAGAATGAAATCTCACTACATAGTTAGAATCAAACATAAAAACCTATTAAAGCCTATCAAGCTCATTCCTACGGCTATCCCAGAGGCTATATGGCATGAACCTTTTTAGAACTACCCCTATAAACTACTCCCATGTCATAGCTGGAGATCCAACAGGTCGACGAGCCATAATTGACCTTTACCACTCCTTGGTGAGGCTAGTGAACTGGTAAGAAGTATAAGTAACCCCATGCGACTCAAGAATAGCTAGGTTACATAATTAGTCCTGATACCCTGACAGAAATCCTAGGCTCTATCACTAGGGGTACCATCGAATCATAGAGGTCTCAGATTTAGCTATTCCTTGGGTTGTTCAAGATAATTAGATGAGTGTAATCACATCAAATCTCTGTTATTTATCCCTTTCCTCATTCGTTACTTGCTTGGTTCGATAAGTAAGTGTCATGCCCCGGAGGGTACTCTCGGTGTGGCCAACACTTGAAGAAATATTGTTGATTTCAAAGAGAACCACTTGGCCTCATCATCACCTCAACTCGACAATGGAAGAATAACTTAAATGGGAAGGCATTATATGAAACAAAATGCAACTCAACTACTTATAGTATTCAATAAATTTGTTTAGAATACAAAATACTCAACAATCATCTACTCAGTGCCAATGAAGCCTTTACTCAACAAGTTTAGATGGTGTCATGTCAGGCCATGAACACCTAAAATCAAAGAAAAATAAAGAAAAAGATATACTAAGTCAACTCATCAGATAAGGGAGCTCGTTCGGAAAGCAAAGAAGGCTCACCAACTCTGTAAATGTACTGATCTGTAGACCTCAATGATGTGCGGGCTAAACTCCTTTATCACTTATATTTGCATTATGAAAAGATACAGGCCCAAATAAACATTAGTATATGGAATATAATGGTATGTGAAATAGCTCAAGAAAAGTAAAGTTCAACTCACTCACCTCAACTCAACAACTCATGCTCAAATCAGTTTATAATCATGCTTTTAAAAGTAATCTCAATAGAAATAGACTCATTTTGAAACATCATGCTCAATCAATGTTATTTGGGAGTTAAGTTTCTCTTAACCGATATCTTTATTCTACCAATTTTAATTAGGTGATGCATAATGAATTCGATATCATTGCCAGGCACGCACGCCATTAACTTGTCACAGAAAAAAGTGATCAACTCTCTCTTGGATCCATAATAAAGGTCCACTTGCAGGACTAGAGTCACAAGAACGAGCTATAATGACTATCCTATGCTAGCAACATAGTTCTGTAGGTTAAAGAAGATGTATACTCGATCCCCGCTCAGTGCTCGATACTCCCTCCAAGACTAAAATATGCTCGATTCATCAATCAACTAATCAATCAACTCATCAATTAACTCATCAATCAACTCAAAACTCAACCCCTTTGGGGTATCTCATCTCAATCATTCATCAACTTATCCAATCAATGCAAATTATCAAATTCAACTCAGACTCTAATGGTCATTTAGCCTCACTCAACATGACTCCTCAGGTAGTACAAGCAAAATACTCATATGTAGTAATTATATGTGACTCCATGCAACATTCTCCTCATACTCAATCGTGCTCAATTTACTCAACTCTAAATGCTCAATTTATATCAACTCAAACATTCAATGTCATGAATAAAATTTCATAAAATCATGTGATTTAGAGTTTATGCTATCAAGTATGAAATACATGTATAGATCTCATATCAATAGTCATGCAATATAGCAATTATCTTATATAGTATACTAAGAGCTTATGATGAAAATAATGATTCAAAGTTAGGGTAGTAGAATTTCTCAAATCTCAACTCTTTTCCAAATCTTGACTCAAGATGTTGAAGGGACATGTGAAGAAAGGAATTTCACATTTTGGTAAGACTTACATACTTGGGAATCGAAGAAACAATCAAATCTCAATCAATCCTTGTGCTTGAATTGAAAAACCTAGCTCTTTCTCGTCTCCTTTTGCTCTCAAGAAAACCCAAGGTGAAGAATGAAAAATGAAGAATGAATACCCTTAGGGTTTGTTTTAAGACCCTATCCATGCCCAAAATGATTAGAGATAAGAATCAAATTGGACAAGAATATCCCTTATTGAAATTATCAATAAGGTCTAGGAGACCCCTTCTATGAGTTGTAGATAATTCTACGAGTCTTAGAAGGAACCCGTGTAAACTAGGAATCAAAAAATTGGAGTCACTGAACATTAGTACAAAACGTTATCTTATGAGCCGTAATGTGTTTACGAGTTGTAAACTCCTTTTCGTCAGCAAGATGAACCTGCAATCCAAGTCACTGGAATTTATCACGAAACCCTCCTCTATGAGTCGTAAAGGGTCCTATGAGTCGTAAATTCCTCTCATAACTAAAGGGTATTGAAACTCTGAGTTATTGGAATTCTCTAACAGACCCCTTTTTTATGACTCATAAACCCTTCTATGAGTCGTAATGTCTCTTGTAAATCGACTTCTACAGCTTTTTCTCAGATTTCTCTCAGCATCTCCTGCACATCTACGTCCATATCACGTAGAAAAGAATTAGGGGGTGATAGAAAGAATAAGGCGAGTTATAACCTTTGCAATCATTAAAAACAATTAGAACAGAGAGATAAATAATAAATACATAGAATTTATTCAAGAATCACTTTTTACATCAACTTAATTCGTTAATCCATCATGATCCCCAAAATCCTAGTTATAAAATTTAGCTACTCATTGTCATAAAACGTAATTAAAATTTATAAAAATAAACTTACTTGTGTTAATCATAAAATCAAGAACAATAACTAAATAACCTTCCAATAATCAAGAACAAAAATAAGAGAAAATAGCCACAGAAAAAATTCCAACCTATACTCATATTTTCAACTACACACCTAAACTTCATGGGAGTCCTATCACCCCCCCTGAAACTTTTATTTTCTTTATTAAGTAACCCTTATTCGCTGACGTGTCATGGAAGGTGCATTCACTACATCTTGGCGTGTAGGAAGTTGATTAAACTTCCACGTGGACTCCAAATAAGCTTCCACCTCTAAGAAAAATAAAGCATTAAAAGCTTCTTTTTTCAAAAGCAACCAAAAAAAAACTTTCCATCTCTTCCTTTCTTCTTCCTCTTTCATGCCATTATTATTAAAAAAAAATTCCATTTTACACAAAGCTTGTGATGGAAGAAGAAGAATTGTGAATTGTGTAGTAAAACCGAGCAACAATGTATTATGAATTGGATGAAGCTCATCTTTGTTGGGATTGCGATTCCAAAGTTCACTCAGCTAATTTTCTTGTAGTCAAACACACTAGAAATCTCCTCTGTAATTCATGTCTAAATCAAACTCTATGGACAACTTTCGGCCCTAAGCTTACGTCCACCCTCTCTCTCTGCAATTCCTGCATCGAAAACTCCAATTCCGCCACAAACCCGATTGAAGAATTAGGGAACAAGTTGAGGAAAATTATCAAATGAAAATTGATAATGACGAAGACGAGGATGAATACGAGAGCAGTGACAGTGAAATCGATGAGTATGATGACAACAATGATGATGATGGAAATCAAGTTGTTCCTCTATCTTCTTCTCCGTCGAGTGATTTCTTGAGAAAAGAGAAGAATTAATTATGACAAAATTGAAAGAGACATTAATTTTCATAAAAAGAAGACATTAGCTTTTATGGTGTTCTAGACAATTTTATGTAATCAATGTTTAATTTCGGCAAAGTAGGAGACACCATGTAATGTGGATATTTATTATTTTCTTATTAGAAGGGATCCATGGTCCAAAATGCTTTAAAAAATTATGATAAAAGAAATTTTAAAATATGTGGTCCCATTTAAAATAAGTGGCAGTGCATGAACACAAACATTTGATATTCATTTGGTTTATGTGGACACGTCAGTGAATAAGGGTTACTTAGTAAAGAAAATAATAGGTTCACGGGGGTGATAGGACTCCTGTGAAGTTTAGGTGTGTAGTTGGAAATATGAGTATAGGTTGGGGGAGGGAGGGGTTTGGCTATTTTATTATAGGAGAAGAAAAGATTGAGCCAAAATTCTCCAATTTTCGCTATGGTTCTCCAAAAAATTCCAAATTATGTAATTCTAAACTTTATTTATGGGTAAGTGATAAAAAAAATTCTAGATTGGGTGTTAGTTAGTTAGTTGTGGAAGAATTATTTTTCTGGACTATTTATAAACGCAAAAAAATTAAATCCACAACAAATTGAGAAACCCAAAACCGAAAGAAAATTAGATTTTCGTGTGTCCTGTGCTGCTTCCGTCTTCAACTTTTTGCTGCTTGCGTTCGGAACTGCCATGAGTAGTTAGCCCACTGCATTCAATTTATCTTTGCACATATGTGCATATATGAACTATTTGAAATGGATTAGAAATATCCTTCCATTACATTTTGGTTCAAAAATAGCCTTCCATTATATTTTTTGCTAAAAAATACTCCTCCGTTATAACTTTGGCTCAAAAATACCCCTCATTTAAAGTTTTGGCTCAAAAATACCCTTCGTCCTAACATAAATAAAAAAGGACAAAAAATATCCCTTAACTATTAGAAATAGAGCAAAAGTACTCTTTGTTAGTTTTCAATTAAAAAAATACCTCTCCATTAAACTTTAAAGTTATTATTTAAAATATCCTTCTTCTATAAAGAATTCAACCCCAACTTATCTTCAAATTAATTTTTGTCAGATTTTTTATAGTTTAGATTCTTATTATATGTGGACAAAAAACTTATTTATAGTTATAACTGAATTATCTTTTGAAAATGATAATTTATATTCATTGTGTTACATCACTAATATGAACACAACAATTTTTATACAAGCATCATAAATTTTGAAAACTGGAAGGATTGGATCCTGTTAAACTCAATAACTGATTAAGGAGGAGACAACGATTATAACGAGGATGAATAAATGTTATCATTCAAAAATTGACTTCTTGAAACATTTGCAAGTGAAATAACTACCCCTTTTGACATAAAATTGCTAGCCTCGTACCTAATATCAGAGAAGAAATGTCATAACCCAAGACTAGGGCCTAGATGTGATGCGCGAATAGGGAACTCGAAGGGACTCCAAACAAGCCTCATAGCATATCATTACACATCCTTAGTCGCGAAAACAATTAGAATGATAATAAGAGATAAACATGAACAAGGGGAATTAGGAGTAAGGATAAACTTCCATATCATAAACATCAAGAAACAAGATAGTCAAGACTTATAGCATAGATACAACAAATGTCCAACAACACCTCTATTACATGATAAGAGCGGGGGCCAAGACAAGAAATCGGGCTCACCCTCATAGTAATGACAATAAGTACTCCAAAATATACAAGATGTAGTCTAAGCATAAGCTTGATAGAAGATAGATATTATCCCCGGACATGAGGACTCACCAAAAGATAACTTGAACAACCTGTCTAGCAACAAGGGGGAGGAAGATGTATACTCGATCCCCGCTCAGTGCTCGATACTCCCTCCAAGACTAAAATATGCTCGATTCATCAATCAACTAATCAATCAACTCATCAATTAACTCATCAATCAACTCAAAACTCAACCCCTTTGGGGTATCTCATCTCAATCATTCATCAACTTATCCAATCAATGCAAATTATCAAATTCAACTCAGACTCTAATGGTCATTTAGCCTCACTCAACATGACTCCTCAGGTAGTACAAGCAAAATACTCATATGTAGTAATTATATGTGACTCCATGCAACATTCTCCTCATACTCAATCGTGCTCAATTTACTCAACTCTAAATGCTCAATTTATATCAACTCAAACATTCAATGTCATGAATAAAATTTCATAAAATCATGTGATTTAGAGTTTATGCTATCAAGTATGAAATACATGTATAGATCTCATATCAATAGTCATGCAATATAGCAATTATCTTATATAGTATACTAAGAGCTTATGATGAAAATAATGATTCAAAGTTAGGGTAGTAGAATTTCTCAAATCTCAACTCTTTTCCAAATCTTGACTCAAGATGTTGAAGGGACATGTGAAGAAAGGAATTTCACATTTTGGTAAGACTTACATACTTGGGAATCGAAGAAACAATCAAATCTCAATCAATCCTTGTGCTTGAATTGAAAAACCTAGCTCTTTCTCGTCTCCTTTTGCTCTCAAGAAAACCCAAGGTGAAGAATGAAAAATGAAGAATGAATACCCTTAGGGTTTGTTTTAAGACCCTATCCATGCCCAAAATGATTAGAGATAAGAATCAAATTGGACAAGAATATCCCTTATTGAAATTATCAATAAGGTCTAGGAGACCCCTTCTATGAGTTGTAGATAATTCTACGAGTCTTAGAAGGAACCCGTGTAAACTAGGAATCAAAAAATTGGAGTCACTGAACATTAGTACAAAACGTTATCTTATGAGCCGTAATGTGTTTACGAGTTGTAAACTCCTTTTCGTCAGCAAGATGAACCTGCAATCCAAGTCACTGGAATTTATCACGAAACCCTCCTCTATGAGTCGTAAAGGGTCCTATGAGTCGTAAATTCCTCTCATAACTAAAGGGTATTGAAACTCTGAGTTATTGGAATTCTCTAACAGACCCCTTTTTTATGACTCATAAACCCTTCTATGAGTCGTAATGTCTCTTGTAAATCGACTTCTACAGCTTTTTCTCAGATTTCTCTCAGCATCTCCTGCACATCTACGTCCATATCACGTAGAAAAGAATTAGGGGGTGATAGAAAGAATAAGGCGAGTTATAACCTTTGCAATCATTAAAAACAATTAGAACAGAGAGATAAATAATAAATACATAGAATTTATTCAAGAATCACTTTTTACATCAACTTAATTCGTTAATCCATCATGATCCCCAAAATCCTAGTTATAAAATTTAGCTACTCATTGTCATAAAACGTAATTAAAATTTATAAAAATAAACTTACTTGTGTTAATCATAAAATCAAGAACAATAACTAAATAACCTTCCAATAATCAAGAACAAAAATAAGAGAAAATAGCCACAGAAAAAATTCCAACCTATACTCATATTTTCAACTACACACCTAAACTTCATGGGAGTCCTATCACCCCCCCTGAAACTTTTATTTTCTTTATTAAGTAACCCTTATTCGCTGACGTGTCATGGAAGGTGCATTCACTACATCTTGGCGTGTAGGAAGTTGATTAAACTTCCACGTGGACTCCAAATAAGCTTCCACCTCTAAGAAAAATAAAGCATTAAAAGCTTCTTTTTTCAAAAGCAACCAAAAAAAAACTTTCCATCTCTTCCTTTCTTCTTCCTCTTTCATGCCATTATTATTAAAAAAAAATTCCATTTTACACAAAGCTTGTGATGGAAGAAGAAGAATTGTGAATTGTGTAGTAAAACCGAGCAACAATGTATTATGAATTGGATGAAGCTCATCTTTGTTGGGATTGCGATTCCAAAGTTCACTCAGCTAATTTTCTTGTAGTCAAACACACTAGAAATCTCCTCTGTAATTCATGTCTAAATCAAACTCTATGGACAACTTTCGGCCCTAAGCTTACGTCCACCCTCTCTCTCTGCAATTCCTGCATCGAAAACTCCAATTCCGCCACAAACCCGATTGAAGAATTAGGGAACAAGTTGAGGAAAATTATCAAATGAAAATTGATAATGACGAAGACGAGGATGAATACGAGAGCAGTGACAGTGAAATCGATGAGTATGATGACAACAATGATGATGATGGAAATCAAGTTGTTCCTCTATCTTCTTCTCCGTCGAGTGATTTCTTGAGAAAAGAGAAGAATTAATTATGACAAAATTGAAAGAGACATTAATTTTCATAAAAAGAAGACATTAGCTTTTATGGTGTTCTAGACAATTTTATGTAATCAATGTTTAATTTCGGCAAAGTAGGAGACACCATGTAATGTGGATATTTATTATTTTCTTATTAGAAGGGATCCATGGTCCAAAATGCTTTAAAAAATTATGATAAAAGAAATTTTAAAATATGTGGTCCCATTTAAAATAAGTGGCAGTGCATGAACACAAACATTTGATATTCATTTGGTTTATGTGGACACGTCAGTGAATAAGGGTTACTTAGTAAAGAAAATAATAGGTTCACGGGGGTGATAGGACTCCTGTGAAGTTTAGGTGTGTAGTTGGAAATATGAGTATAGGTTGGGGGAGGGAGGGGTTTGGCTATTTTATTATAGGAGAAGAAAAGATTGAGCCAAAATTCTCCAATTTTCGCTATGGTTCTCCAAAAAATTCCAAATTATGTAATTCTAAACTTTATTTATGGGTAAGTGATAAAAAAAATTCTAGATTGGGTGTTAGTTAGTTAGTTGTGGAAGAATTATTTTTCTGGACTATTTATAAACGCAAAAAAATTAAATCCACAACAAATTGAGAAACCCAAAACCGAAAGAAAATTAGATTTTCGTGTGTCCTGTGCTGCTTCCGTCTTCAACTTTTTGCTGCTTGCGTTCGGAACTGCCATGAGTAGTTAGCCCACTGCATTCAATTTATCTTTGCACATATGTGCATATATGAACTATTTGAAATGGATTAGAAATATCCTTCCATTACATTTTGGTTCAAAAATAGCCTTCCATTATATTTTTTGCTAAAAAATACTCCTCCGTTATAACTTTGGCTCAAAAATACCCCTCATTTAAAGTTTTGGCTCAAAAATACCCTTCGTCCTAACATAAATAAAAAAGGACAAAAAATATCCCTTAACTATTAGAAATAGAGCAAAAGTACTCTTTGTTAGTTTTCAATTAAAAAAATACCTCTCCATTAAACTTTAAAGTTATTATTTAAAATATCCTTCTTCTATAAAGAATTCAACCCCAACTTATCTTCAAATTAATTTTTGTCAGATTTTTTATAGTTTAGATTCTTATTATATGTGGACAAAAAACTTATTTATAGTTATAACTGAATTATCTTTTGAAAATGATAATTTATATTCATTGTGTTACATCACTAATATGAACACAACAATTTTTATACAAGCATCATAAATTTTGAAAACTGGAAGGATTGGATCCTGTTAAACTCAATAACTGATTAAGGAGGAGACAACGATTATAACGAGGATGAATAAATGTTATCATTCAAAAATTGACTTCTTGAAACATTTGCAAGTGAAATAACTACCCCTTTTGACATAAAATTGCTAGCCTCGTACCTAATATCAGAGAAGAAATGTCATAACCCAAGACTAGGGCCTAGATGTGATGCGCGAATAGGGAACTCGAAGGGACTCCAAACAAGCCTCATAGCATATCATTACACATCCTTAGTCGCGAAAACAATTAGAATGATAATAAGAGATAAACATGAACAAGGGGAATTAGGAGTAAGGATAAACTTCCATATCATAAACATCAAGAAACAAGATAGTCAAGACTTATAGCATAGATACAACAAATGTCCAACAACACCTCTATTACATGATAAGAGCGGGGGCCAAGACAAGAAATCGGGCTCACCCTCATAGTAATGACAATAAGTACTCCAAAATATACAAGATGTAGTCTAAGCATAAGCTTGATAGAAGATAGATATTATCCCCGGACATGAGGACTCACCAAAAGATAACTTGAACAACCTGTCTAGCAACAAGGGGGAGGAAGATGACCAAATGGAACTCCGATGTCTACATGGTAACATCATGTAGGCATAGAGTATGCGTTAATACGTTTGAATGTACTAAGTATGTGGGATGAAATGTAACAAGAGATACACTTCATAATCAAAATGCATAATTATAAGAAATAGATGGCATAATAATAATATGGCATGTATGAACAATGCTTAAGTAAATCATGGTTTACAAATCATTAATCTTACATTAAATATAATATATAAGTCTGGTAAAAAATTAGCCGACATAACATAAGACCAATTGAGCTACAACTTGGAATCCTGATGTAATCCTACATCGGAAGAAAGAGAAAAGTTACTTGCCAAGGTGAACCTCCTAATGACTAAGTGGATGCACAAAGCCTTGTGTGAACCGAGTACTCACCTCTAGTTCTTGGACTCGAGTACTCGCTTCTTAAAGATTTGGGGACTCGAGTCTAATCCCTTCACCTATAGTGGCACGTAGTTCTAGGACTTGGTGACTTGCCTCTAGTCCACTCGGTGCTAAATCTAATCCAAAGGAATATATAAGATAATCATACATTAACAACTTGCAATAAACATAGCGACATGACACGAGTATCTCTTAACATCATTGACCTCAAATGGTGAGCCTAACTTTAATCATAAGAATGGGTCATCATTAACATTATCCTTTGTATTAACATTAACATCAAAGACTCACAATAGGTATAATCTTAGAAAAAGAGGCTTAATCGCCCTACAACATCATCAATATTTTCATGATTCAAACACATCTTTAGACAGCTCATAATCATCACAGAGTCACTTGAATCATAACTCAACCAATAGATCATCAAAATTTAAAGAATCCTTAAAAAGGTATTTTATTAAACACTTGGCGGGTTTGTAATGCCAGTGTAAAACCATGCAATTTAAGAGTGAAATCATGCTATAAAATTCAATGTAAAACCTTCAATAGATAATTGGTAACACCCTCAAGAAATATACATCAAAACCCTTTATCAAGTCTTACAATAGATCTTGGATTCATAGCTCAAAACATGCTAAAATACTCACAATTTCATAAAACCCAACATAGTGTGTAGTGATCTTCATAATAAATAGAACCCATAAGTAAATCAACTTTAAATATGCAAATTTAGGAAAAAAAAAGCATGGGCATCATGGGTGAAAGGGACCCATGAAAGAATCCCACATACCTTAACTTTGGAGATGAACTTAATGAAGATTGGAGACGGAGACTTAAAGCTTGGATGTAATCCTTAAGATCCGGAAAGGGTTTTGGCACTTGAAATTTGAGAGAAATATAAGCCTGAGTGTTTGGATGAGTATTGGAGAATATCTTGTATAATATGAAGGCAAAATATGGCTAAGTATAGGTATTTTCACATGTGGAAAGGGTTAGGCCCAAGACCCAAACGCCTTGGATCAGACAACAAAAACTGGGCAAAAATAACACAGAGGCGTGTCGCGCTAAAACGCGCATTGCATACTGAAATTTGACACTTTAAAATTTTGAATTTTGCTACGGTTGCTCTAAAATTTGGGTTTAACCCATTTCCCACTCAATTTGCCTCCTGAATAAGAATATGAAGTCGGAATTTTGAAATAATGCACGATTTTGTAGATATATAGAATTACGATTCTGGGTACTTCCGATGCACATTCTCGGGCACTTTTTGGAGTCGTTATAGAAAACTCTTGGACCCTAAATGGGACTTCACGTGGACTAATTACATGCCACTTTTTATCCACATAACATGTACGACGTCATTTCATTATGTATTTTTTGTTTGTAAAATTATAAGGTAGGGTGTTTTTGAACCAAAATCTAACCTATGAGTATTTTTGCTTCATTTTTGATAGTTCGGGGGTATTTTAAACCTTTTTTATTTTCGTTAGAGAGAGGGGTATTTTTGAGCCAAAAGTTTAATTGAAGAACATTTTTGAGCCAAAACATAATGGAGGGGTATTTCTGCTACATTTCAAATAGTTTAAGGGTATACTTGACACTTTTTCCTATTATAAATAATAATATTTTATTAACATTTTTCTATTAAGTTGTTTGCTTGATTTTTCTTTTGAAATCTTTCTTTTTTAATTTGTTTTGGCTACAATTCTTAATTTTCACGCCAATTTTATCCTACAAATAAAATCTACCATTTAGTACAATTCATAAAACTTATACTAAAAATAAATAAATAAAAGATCATATATGAAATAAATAATGATCAAATATATTTATTTTTAGTCTCACATCAGTCACTACATAAACTCATCTTAATTAGTCAGTGCATATTTTTAAGTTCTGAAAAATTATTTGAAGAATAAGTAATTAACATTAACAGTAATAGTAGTATAATTTATTGAGGATAAGTAAGATGTATGCACCGTGACTATTTTTGATAAACCTTTCATTCAAAATTAACAATTGAAATATAAAATTTTATTTTTTTGATATGCTAAAGTACATAAATAAAGTATATATTTATTTTTAATATAATGAACTATTAAAAATCAAGCATAGATTTACCCTTGCCCGAGGGGTATCAAGGCGATGATGCTTCTTCGAAAAATTATGGTATATAGGTATCAAGTTTTAATTTTAGACACATATATATATATTAATGTTGACACCTTTTAACATCAGAAGAAAAGTTAATGCAATGATTGAGGACTGCAAAAAAGTTTTCAAACTATTAGTAAAGTCAGAATGTTCGAACCTTTTTGCTTCAACATTTTTATAAAAAAGATTATGCTTACAATTTTATATTTCTATACTCAAATTTCTAGCTCTGCCGTAATAAAACTGTAAGTGGGAGATGCATTTAAAGCAATTTATAGTATCTCGGTCTTCACTTTCCCTTTCGGTTTATTGTTCCCCCACCCAGCATATATGAGATAATGAACCGCTGTTAAGAAGATGAATTGAGCCACACAAACTTAGGAATTCCTTACTTTTTTGACAAGTAGAGATAAAAAAATCATACTCAACTAAGTGCCCTAAATATTTCATCGACAAAACCATGAAATTCATATAGAATTGAAACAAAATGATCTTTTTCTTAATTCTTCTACTATCAATTCATATTGCAAAGAATTAAATCAATGAGTTGTACAGATGTGGGACATTTTAGTGTGGTTACATAGGAGGACAGAAAATTACACACATTTTTTTTTTGAAAAATAAAAAAGTATTACCGTGTAACAAATTGCGCTATGTTAAGCACTTTTGAATGAATTCAACCTGATTTTGAAAATGAAAAGGATGTTTCGGATTATATATGTTATGAAAAAGAATTTGAATGATATTATTATGTGCTTACATTCGACTTGAGATGGCAGGTAACGACCCCAAACCATTGGCAATCTCTCTGAGAGAAAACTTCTGAATTTTACCAGTTGCTGTTTTTGGAAGTTCATCCATGAAAATGACCGTCTTTGGTATCATATAATGTGGCAATCTTTCCCTACAGAAATCTACGATTTCTTTCTCCTTTGGCTTTTGTTTGATATCCATCTTCAAACTCACAAAAGCACAAGGCGTTTCGCCCCAAAATTCATCTGGCCTTGCTACTACTGCCGCTTCATTGACAAAATTGTTTGAATAAAGCACGGATTCCACTTCAACACTGCTCACATTCTCGCCCCCACTAATGATAATATCTTTTGATCTGTCTTTTATTTCCAAGTACCCATCTGGATGAATAACTGCTACATCCCCAGTATAAAGCCAATCATTTTTCAGACATTTTGATGTAGCTTCTTCATTTTTCAAATAACCCAACATTATGCATCCACCCCTCAATACAATTTCCCCCATTGTGACTCCGTCCCTCTTTACACTGACTCCTGATTCTGGATCCACCACGTCCACTTCCGTCATTCCTAAGCTTTTAATCCCTTGTCTCGACTTCAATTTTGCCTTCACACTCACGGGTAATTTGTTCCACTTAGGTTTCCAAATGCACGACACCACCACCCCTGCCACCTCTGTCATCCCATACCCATGGTTCACCACGAATCCCAAGTATTCGACTCGGCGGACAACGGTGGCAGGGGGAGGAGCGCCACCTGTACGGAAGTGCACCGGATTCTTTAAGGGCTTAGCACAGGGGGAATTGGCTAGCATAGTGAGTACCACGGGTGCACCACACATATGTGTGACATTATATTTGTTTATGGCATGAAACACAACATTTGCGTCAAATTTTCTAAGACAAATGTTGGTCCCACCAACTGCAGCCATACCCCATGTGTAACTCCATCCATTAGAATGAAACATTGGGAGTGTCCATAGATACACTGGGTAATTTGGTACAGACCAATCTATTAAAGAATCAACCGTAATAATAAAAAGAGATCTATGAGCATGTACCACTCCTTTAGGTGAAGATGTTGTCCCAGAAGTGTAGTTCAATGTCATGGGTTCCCAATCATTCTCAGGTCGAATCCATTCAAAATTTGATTTGCCCTTGGCCAACATTGCATCATAAGTATTACATTCATAAAAATCCATGTTTATTGAAGCATTTTCATCTTCTATAACGACAAGAAATGGAGGGTTCATGTCGGATGGAAACAATGAAATTGATTGAAGTACCAAAGAATATAGCTGGCAATCAACAAAGAGGAGTTTGGATTCACTATGTTGAAGTAGAACAGAGACGGTTTTAGCATCGAGACGAGTGTTGATGTTGTTGAGTACAGCACCAGCCATTGGGACAGCGAATTGAAGCTCCAACGTTGCGGGGATATTAGGAGCCAAAACAGAAACAACTTGGCCTTTTTTGATGCCAATGAGGGAAGAAATGGAGGAAGCAAGGCGTAAGCATCGTGCAAATGTTTGAGACCAAGTGTAAGTAGTTGAGTTATAGACAATGGAAATACTTTCCCTATAAGCTACAGCAGCTCTTTCCAAGAATGTTAATGGAGTAAGGGGAGATGAATTGACAGAGCTTGGTTTCATTTGATCCATTATATATATAGCGCGAGAGCTGTCTCTTTCGTGTACAAGATTCGATCAGGTTTTGGCAAGTTTGAGAGTTTTTCTTTTTTATGGTTTAATACTGAAGGAAAAATGGGGATAGAATAGGTGAATTAAGGCTGAAATTTTCTGCTAGCCCATTGATTAATGAGCATGATCCTGACACAGTTGGATAAAGGGTGTTGTTTGTTTGTAGATCCAAGAATTGTGTGACAAAGTTATACATAAATAGGAACAAAAGATAAGAGTTAGGAATTATTTAATTATTTTTGTATGGGGCTTTTAAGTCTCTGTCTATCTCGGCGGTCGAAATTTATTGCAGTGGCAAGAGTTTAGTTGAGGTAGAATATCAACTCTGTATATTGCTGGCTCTCATAAATTCTCACTAGTTTCATATATAAAGTCTTCCTTAATATTTTTGCTTTTATTTTGAGGTAGGCAAAGTGCAAATGCACCCACACCATGTGTGGAAATAACTTCCAACAATATATATCAATTTGCTGTACTCATGCAACATTGCCCAAACATCAAACAAGGCCATGTGTTTTTCCAAGACATGAAAAAGAAGATAACATATATTTAACTAATCCAAACAAGTTCAAGATTCATGGGCTTGTTTGGTATAATGCATAACAATAATGTTTAGTGTATTAATAGTGTTGTAATGTTTATATTAGCTATAATGAGACTATTTCTTATGTAGTAGTTGTTTTGGTGTGTCAAAATTAATTAACATATATTGTTTAATTTTCCAAAAAAACATTTGTTTAAAAACTATCCTCAAGAAATATGGTGTAAGGGATGTGGAAAAGGTTTTAAGGTGCAATTATGTCTTTAATCTTGCATTTAAACCCTTTATATTACTATTACCATGGATTTTCATGTATTAGTTATACATACTTTAAACCAAATAGAGTGTATAACTAATGCAAATACTAGTTATACATAGATTGAGAAAACCTACCAAACAAGGTATTAGTAGTACACAAAGTTAATGCATGCATTATTTTTTCTAATGCACCCTACCAAACGACCCCTTGCACTAATTTAGTATTTAAATTTTCTCTTAGGTCTAATTTTTTATTTAATCTAGCTGTATGTTTCCTATATATTTATTAATTTATAAATAGTTTGCTAGTATTTTAATTTTGTATTTTATTTGTAACTTTAAAATATTAAATCAAAACAAAAATATAAGAAGAAAACAGAATAACCAAAGGCACAAAATACGGAGAAAAGAAGACGCAATTACTAATCGGACAGTACACTAGCCACACATAAATTCCCTCAAATAATGCCATAGTCACACATTGTGCCTCTGGGATTCAATTTGTTCTATTAAAGGTATATTTTTAATGAATTTTCTTGGTTATTCCATTTTTATTTGCTTGTTCATGAATAATGACTTAAGTTCATTGGTTTAAGCTATCTCCATTTAATCGGATTGTTGAGAACATTACTAGGACGAACGTTAAAATAAGCAAACATTAACATACTTCAAGCCTTGGGCAAATGTAGGACTTTTAAAACACTTGTTTCAATTTAGGAATCTTTTACACGTTCACGTCTAAATTGTTATGACCTTTTTATGCATCTGCCCGACGCCTCGTAAGTATCAATCTAGAAATTAGCTATCCAAATGGTAAACAAATTTGATACTGACAACATAAAAATCAGTTTGAATTAATTCCATATCAACAATACAAAAACCATCTGCTCATTCTCTCTCCGTGCATGAGTGATGAACCAATGCATGATCCGGAGTTGTAATATAAAATCAGTATGAATGAACAACTAATGCAATGTGTGGTGTCCCAATATCCAAACAAGTCACACAAAGCTAGGAAATCAAGTCACTACTTCTATAAAGACGAAGGCCAAGAGAATTAACCTGGGATCCAACTGCTCCTCGAAAAAGCCCCATGCCCAACAATACAAAATAATGACAACCTAAATAAAAGTAACACCATCATACAGCTAGAATATACAACTAATTGATCAGAATAACTTAAAAAGAAATCAAGCACGGGGGAGAAATATCTCTAGGATCTGTGCCTTACCCTTAAACCATAAGATCCAACCCAGAACGAAGCATAGATAAGTCAAACCTATGCCTATGGGGAGCCACTAAGGTCTCGGTCACTAGCTCAAGGCACACTCTCATAAACAAGACCTATTGAAGCCACAACTAGCTATAAAAGCACTACAGTTCATAACGAACCAACTAAGGCTCAACCTAATCTAAGACTGCCTATATAACTCATAAAAGAATAAGCCAATGGCAAGGTACGGTGCAGGGTATGCTGGTGAATGTTGGCATCGCAAGGGGCATAAATAGAATTTCAACCTAGCTTCTTGAACACCACAAGGAGAATCAAATTTATGCTAGCACCTAGATCACCTAATGCCCTTGCGAACTCGATATTTTCGATGGTGCTGTGTATGGTGAATCTTCCGGGATCTTCTTGCTTCTGCGCTAAGGACCTTGTAGATATCGTACTACAATGTTGAAGCTCTTGGTAAAGCTCTTGACTTATAGTCTTCTTCTTTGTGACCAAGTCCTTCGTGAACTTTGCATACCCAGACATCCTTTCCAGTACTTCAATGAGAGGGATGCTGATGGTGAGTTGCTTTAGCATGGAGATGAAGTGTTGGCTTTTTCCTTCCTACTCCTTCTTTTTGAGTCTTTGAGGAAAAGGAGGGGGAGGTCTAGGAATGGGTTTCAATTTCTATAATGTCACAACTGCATCATTTACCTCATCCTTTACATGAGTACCTCCAGTCATCCCTGCATCTTTAATCTCAACCATATCCACACAAACATCATCATGATCAACTAGCATCAGAGGTCAATGGTTTGTTTGCCACCGCATGTAGTCACTGGCATACACTGCCACTCATTCTTAGGATTCTAAACTATGTTGCTGGACAATATACGTTTTTGGCGCTGGTTTAATCGAGTCGATATCTTACCGAACTGTCATACACTACTACTCATTCTTAGGATTCTAAATTGTGTTATTGGGCAATGTACCTTTCTGGTGATGGTTCAATTAAGGCGACATCTGACCAAACTGTTGCTTTAGCTGCTTGATGACAAAAATATGAGACTTTACTGGATATGTCAGATTTCATCCCCTTCAAGGTCTCACCACGAGTGTCAGCCTTCTTTAATAATCGATCAAACATATCCTTAACCAGAGAGCTACCAACACCTAAATCTCAATTATGAGGTGGCACAAAGGGACCATTCTTGTAACCATCTCTGCCCCAATTAACATCTCTGTCCTGCCCACTGTTTCTTTCATAGCAACTTCTTCAATTGTTGTCCTTGAAGGTGCCATCCCGGTAAAAGTTCCAACCTGGATTTTCTTGACCTTAGCGCAAATAGCCCTGATTGGACTCTTGGGTGTTGCCCCGGAAACTCGCCATCAACACAAGGTATGCACAATTTACCTTGGTACCTTAGGGAACCATCTCTCCCTTGGGAGAAAACCTCCACTTTATCATCTTTTACCAATGCCTTTAATTCTAACAAAGTAGGGTCAAGATCTTGCTTAGCTTTCACCTCCTTAATCAATGAAGATTTAGAACTATCAATAACAATATCAACCTCTTCCAACCTAAACCCTAATCTAGCCAACCAGTGGACCTCCCTAGCCATCCTATCACCATCATTAACATGAGCTAGGCTACCCATCCACAGCCTACTAAAAGCATCTTCCACCACATTAGCCTTACCAGGTTGATGGTGTATACTCATGTCATAGTCCTTCAAAAGTTCTAACCACCTTCTTTGCCTCAAGTTGAAATCTTTTTGAGTGCAGAAATATTGGATTCTCTTATGATCAGTGAACATATCAACATGCACCCCATACAAATAATGACTCCATATCTTTAATGCAAATACCACGATGGCTAGTTCAAGATCATTGGTAGGGGAGTTCTTTTCATACACTTTGAGTTGCCTAGAAGAATAGGCTATGACCTACTTTGCATTAGAACATAATCCAAACAAACTCTAGAAGCATCAAATACACAACAAGCCCCTCTAGCCCTTCCGGTGGTAACAATATAGGAGCGAACATAAGCTTATCTTTCAAGGTTTAGAAGCTCCTTTTACACTCGTCTGTCCATATAAACGTAGCCTTATTTTGAGTTAATTTTTTCATGGGAGAAGCAATAAAGGAGAACCCATTCACAAACCTCCGATATTAACCCGCTAAGCCTAAGAAGCTCCTAATATCCTACGGGTTCAATGGTCTAGGCCAATATCTAATTGCATCCGTCTTCTTAGCATCCACCTTAATACAATCCCCTGACACCACATGCCCTAGAAAGGCAACTTCTTTCAACCAAAATTCACACTTCTCATATTTAGCATACAACTTCTCTTCCCTCAATCTTTGCAACACTACCCTCAAATGGGTCACATGCTCCTCCTCACTATGCAAATAAATCAAAACATCATCAATGAAGACCACAACAAACAAATCAAAGTAGGGTTTAAAGACCGTATTCATAAGATCTACAAATATGGCACATGGATTGGTCAACCCAAAAGACATCACAATAAACTCATATTACCCATAGCTAGTACAGAGGCTGTCTTGGGAATATCACACTCCCTCGCTTTCACTTGATGATACCCGGACCGAAGATCGATCTTAGAGAAGTGGCTAACCCTTTAAAATTGGTCAAACAAATCATCAATTCTTGCAAGAGGATACCTATTCTTTGTGGTGACCCTATTAAGTTTCCGGTAGTCAATACATATTCTAAGAGACCCATCCTTCTTTTTCACAAATAACACTGGTGCACCCTAAGGTGATGGCTAGGCCTAATAAAATCCTTCTCAAACAAGTCCCTTAATTGCTCTTTCAACTCCTTTAACTCCACTGGGGAGTATCGAGGAGGTGGTCTATACCAAAATCTATTTCCTTGGGAAGGTCATTTAGAAAGATATTGAGAAACTCATTTACAATTGGAACCAACTCTACGGGAAGGACTTTAGACTCCACATCCCTAACCCTTACAGGATGATAAAGACACTCCCTAGAGATTAACTTATGGGCTTTAATGTAAGAGATGAATCTACCCTTGACCATCACATCATAACTCTCTCACTTAAGAACGAGTTAATTTGGGAATTGGAATTTGACCATATGAGTTCTACAATCAATAAAGGCATAGTATGCATATAACCAATCCATCCCAAGAATGGCATCACAATCAATCATATCCAACTCAACAAGATCAAAAGGCAAAATTTCATGAAAAATGCAAATGGGACAATTTCTACACACCTTTCTAGGAACAATAGATGCACCAATAGGAGCAAACACCTTATATGACTCACACAACAATTCGTGCTCAATATGGAACTTTTTGGCAACAAAAGGTGTAACAAAAGAAAGTGTGATTCCCAGATCAATAAATGCATACATATCAAAATAAAAGATTTTCAACATATTGGTGATGACATCGGGTACCTCATCAACCTCGTGTCTCCTATGCAAAGTATAAAACCGATTATGCCTTGGGGCACCACCTTGTTGACCACCTCTCCCCAAAGGGATCACATTAGCACCTTTTGGATGAGCCTCCTTACCTTTTTTGCAATTCCGAGGGCAATCCAACACCTTATGCTCTACTTCCCCACAACCATAACAAGCATAAGTATCCCTCAAGCATGGGCCATTATGACCCTTACCATATTTTGAGCACCCACCATTAGGAACCGTACCCCTAACACCTTGGGACCTTGGAAAAGTATTGGTAACCCTTTTATGAAATGTATGAGAAGACCCTTGGCCTTGATGGAACCGGCCACCCTTTCGACTTTGGAACTTACCATTAAAATGGGCCCTCTTGGAGTCATGACTCCTCCTTTTCCTCAACTTTTCCTCCTCTATTTGTTCAGCATAGGTCATCAAACGGGATAAGTCCATGTCACTAATTAACATAGAGGACCATCATTCATCACTAACCAAATCGGAAATACCCATCATAAATTTATTCATCCTAGACCTTGAGTCTGCAACCAAGTGTAAGGCATACTTTGAGAGTTTGTTGAACTTGAGGGAATATTCCCTCACACTCATAGACCCTTGTCTCAAATTCATAAATTCCACCAATTTGGTTTCCCTAAGCTCAAGAGGGAAGAACCGATTAAGAAAAACCGCCTTGAACTCCTCGCATAATACCACATTGTTGATTCCCTTCTCTTTCTTCCATTAATTGTGTCATATTTGTGCTAGTCCTTTGAGTTGGTAAGCCGCCAACTCTACCTTCTCCTCCGACCTCACACTAATGATAGCCAACATCTTGTAGACCTCATCAATAAACTCTTGAGGGTCCTTATTAACCTTGACCATACAATTCTGATTGTGCGGACTCTTTTTCCTCTTGTGTTAAGCATGGTGTAGCATATAAAAGAATAATCATTAGGGGGGAAAACTTACCTTAACTTCTACATAATGACATAGAGTAAGAAAAAGGGAAACATTTCCTAAATGCCTCATATCATAGTTGTGGTGCACAACACAACCATGAACAAGACTCTAATCGACGCGGTGTGTTGGATACCGAGGACCATTAATAATCTAGTGCTCCGATACCAATTTTATCATGGCCCAAGCCTAGGGCCTAGACGTGACACGACACATGAAGAACACTGAAAGGACCCAAAACAAGCCTCTTAACATATCATTATACATCATTGGTCACAAAAGCAAGTTAATGACATAATAAATTAGAAATAAGGGCAAAAGGGACTGAGGAAAAACTTCATAACATAAATATCAAGAACAAAAGAGTCAAGGCTCATCGCATAGATACATAACATGTCCAACAACACCTCTAACCATAAAACTTAGTGGGGGTCGAGACAAGAAACTCGGATCACCCTCATAGTCAAGTAACTGGGCTCACGCTCATAGTCAATACATACATAAAAGAAAGATAGTATTACAACATAGCATGAGATCATGAACATTGTCCCCGGAATGAAGGACTCACCAACAAGCTTGGGAGAAATCGTACTAGCCATGTGGAGGAGGATGCTCAAGAGGGACTTTGATTCCTACATGGTGACATCATGTAGGCATAGAATATGCATTAGTATGTTTGAACGTACTAAGTATGTAGGATGCTATGCTACAAGAGATAAGTAACATAATCGAAATGCATAAGCAAAGGCAATGAGTAGCATATAACAATATGACATATATGAATTGTACTTGAAGTAAAATTATGCTTATATAGAACATTATATATGTGTAAGGAGTTACAATTATTAGTGACTCTCCAAGTCCTGCCACCCTTTTGGAGAGGTGAATGAGGTACAAACCCTCAATTGGTTGATGAGGTACAAACCCCTCAATAAGGTTATCAAGGTACAAACCTCACGACATAATTCCATGGGCCCACCACTTACTGAGTGAGGTGATCGAGGTAGAAACCCCTTAATAAGGTTGCACGGGCCTACTACCTCCCGAGCGAGGCAATCGAGGTTCAAATCACTCAACAAGGTAACCCTGGCCTACAACCTCTCGAGTAAGGCTTGGTAAATTCTCAACAATGTAGAGATAATAAAATATACATACATTCCTTTCATTATCATAAAGTCATTCAACCCATAAGACATTCATTAAACCTTCAATTCCTCAAGAAATCCTAACCCGGACAGTTTATCAAACACTTAGTGGGTGTGCAGTGCTAGTGTAAAATCATGCATTTCAAGAGTGGAATCCTGCTAGAAAATCCAATGTAAAACCATCAATAGATACTTGGTAATACTTTCAAGGAATATACATCAAAACCCTATATCAAATCTCACAATAGATCTTGGATTTATAGCTCAAAATGCTAAAACACTCATAATTTCATAAACCCCAACTCAGTGTGCAGTGAAATTCATAATAGATAAGGTTCATGAGTACATCAACTTTAAATCATGCAATTTTAGGTAAAAGAAAGACTAGGGATTACGGGTGAAAGGAACCCATGAAAGAAACCCGTATAACTTGAGTTTGGAAAATCCTTGAAAAAGATTGGAGATGAAAACTTGAAGATTGATGGAGAACCTTAAGATCTGGATGAGTTTTGAGACTTGAAATTTGGAGATAAAATATTATCTAAGTGTTTAAGAGAGTAATTGAGAATGTCTTCAATGATATAAGGTCGAAATAATGCTAAGTATAAGTATTTGCTCGCATGGGAACACTTAGGCCCAAGACCCAAAAGTCTTGGACCAAGATAGAAAAGCTGGATAAAATTTACACTGAGTCGCACCCTTGGCGCATCGCCCCAGGGGCATAGAAACCTCACTGGAATTCAATTTTTGGGAAAACAAAATTGTGATTCATTTGCTCTAAAATAGGGATTAAGCCCATTTTCCACTCAATTTGACCCTCTGAACAAGAATATGAAGTCAGATTTTTGTTATCACACATAAATGTGAAGTCAGATATACAGAAATTACAATTCCAGGCACTTCTAAGGCACAATTTTAGGCACTTTTGGGGGATTGTTTCAGCGTGATCACGATCTTATAGTCAGGAACACTCCTTAGGCACTTTGTGAATCTCTCCCACCAGGTAATTGCTCGAAGTTGTTGATCTGGTCGTTCAACTTCAACTTCTTTGACCTTGAAAAGTATCTACCCAAAAAGGCCTTCTACAATTTAGCCCAACTGGTGATTAAACTTTGTGGGAGCTAAGATAACCATAATCTTGCATCACCAGTTAGAGACAATGAAAAGACATGGAGCCCAACGATATTCATAGACTGATTCTAATTTCCCATTATACCCTTACAAATAAAGACAATGAATTATGTAGATGGTTATGTGAATCCTATGATGGTAGGCCCGCGAACAACTTGCAATTCTGCAATATTTGATGTAACCCACTCAAAATAATGATCTTTGTGTCATTCAATCATGGTGGTAACACATTAGCTCTAGTGACATCCATCGCCATAGGATCAAGCCGATATTGATTCCATGTATGAGATGCAACTTGAAGATCCTGTGGTAGTGGATTAACATCCTCAAGTGGAGCTGGGTTATAATCACTATTGTTCCAGTTCAATACCACATTTTCTACATCATTTGCAGTGGTGTTTGTATTGCTCTAGGCTATTCTTCTTAGTTGTTTGGATCTTAGGATCAAATGGAATCATGGGTCTGCCTTAACTTTGGGCGTTGTTCATACGCTACACCTACACGTTGAAACAAAACAAAAATAACAAAAATGTAAAAGGAGGAAAAGGATTAATTCTTGAATTACTCAAATTAAATCAGTCTAGCTATATTCCCACAATGATGCTAAAATCTTAATGTCGCCCAAGCTACACCTCCTTTTTGAAGGTTAAATTAGTCATTGTCAAGATATATAATCTAACCAAGGTTAGGGTCGAATCTCATAGGGAATATGATAGACTCAGAGTAATTTAAAGCAATTTGAGTTAACTAACCTACTTATCTCCTGAAAAGGGGGGTTGTAATTTGCAAAAAGTAAACCTAAACTAGAACAAGTATTATTAAATCAGTGACAAGAGTAACCACGATACTATGTTTCCCATAATTTCCTAAATTAGTACTTCCAGATAACCATAATCTTTTCTAGTGTATTACAAGCAGAATGGTCAATTAAGTTTACCAAACCTTTTGATCCAGGCGAGAGGTAAATTTTACTACGTAATTTGATCCATCCTCGTAGTATGACATTAATAACCCTTACCTATTATCATAGTACAACCTCCACTTGATCCAATTTGGTTGATTAGATGAGAATACATTGATTGAATCCTGTTAATTAATCTCTTTTCTCATTTATTACTACCTTGATCTAGTCAATAACAACTAGTCGAGTTCTAACGTTGGCTACATCTAAAAATCAATCAAAATGAAAAGAATGAATTAATACATGCATACACATTTTACAAAAATTATGAATTATCCAATTTTACCTTGTTAGTTCTTCATGATTTCCATAATCTAGTTGTGGATTTAGCTATAAGTAAGCATTGTAGATGCGAAAATCATGATATGTAATAACATAATTGAGCACTTACAAAAATGAATTTAGGAACAGGAAATTTCAAACTCTTCACAAGAAATCAGAAAGTGATTATTAAAATCACAAAGTTGTGTTCCAAGTGTTTCTAAGCACATGTCTCTATGTTTCTGGTCAGTCTCCTTTGTTCTCTACTAAAAATAACCTAAAATATCTATTTATAGTACTTAAAATACAAGTCCAAGAAAAAATTAGAAAAATTAGATTCAGCAGATCATACGGGAGGGTTACGGTTCGTATTAAGTTTTACGACTCGTACCGGGGCTTCATGAACTTCATTCTTCAAAATTAGACACAACTTCTACGAGACAATTCTACGGGTCGTATTCAAAAAATCTCAACTTCTGATCCTAAGGGTACGAAACCTCATCCACGACTCATCTGATAGTTCATAGGTGTAACTTCATAAAATCGACCCTTTACTGGATCTCACTTACAAACTCACTCTATGGCTTATGAAAACTTTCACGGCCTGTAAAGTACCTCGTACATCAGCAAAAATTGCAGTATCTGCACACTTAAGCCCAAAATCTTGCCAAATTTTGTAACCTTGAAAAATAGACATAAAAACAAATCAAACCCACTAATATCATTTTGAGAACACATAAAATTCTTAGTTTAAGCATCAAACGTGTTGTATTTTGACAGTATATCAAACTCAACATCTCAAATGGTGCAGGGTATAGTGAATGTTCCGTGATCTTCTCACTTCTACACTAAGGACCTCATTGCTATTGCACTGCAATGCTGAAGCTCTTGGGAGAGCTCTTGGCTCACATACTCTTCTTTATGACCAAGTCTTTCATGAATTTTATGTATCCCGGCATCTTCTACAATGTCTTAATGAGAGAGATATTGATGGAGAGTTACTTCAGCATGGAGATAAAGTGTTGAAATTTACCTTTATCCTCCTTTTGTTTTGAGTCTACGAGGAAAAGGAAGGGGGAGGTCTAGGAATGAGTTTCAACTTGTCTGGCATCACGACTACATCAGTCACCCCATCATCGGCCCGAGCACCTCCAGTATTTGTATCTTTACTCTCAACCATCTTCTCACAAACATCATCGTCATTAACTAACAACGGAGGGTTAATGGTCTGCTTATCGCCATGTGTTGTCACTGCCATACTCTACCCCTCACTCTTAGGGTTCAGAACTGTGTTGTTGGGCAATGTACCTTTCTGACACTTGTTCAATTGAGTCGATATCTGGCCAAACTATTGCTCCAGCTTCTTGTTAGTAATAGAATGAGACCTCAATTTTTTGATCAGTACTGCAGATGTCAGATTTTATCCCCCTTCGAGGTCTCATCGTAAGCATCAACCTTCTTTAACGGTCAGTTGAATATCTCTTCAATTTGAGAACTACTAACACCAAAGTCTCGATTGTGTGGTGGTATGTACAGACCATTTCTGTACCTATATCTGCATCCTCAATCAACATCTCTACCATGGCCCTTGTTCCTATCATAGTAGCCTCCTCGGTTATTATCTTTGAAAGCTCCATCCCTGTTGATATTTCGACCTTTGTTCCCTTGACCTTGGCACTAATAGTCCTGATTGGATTCCTAGGGATTAGTTTGGAAACTCGCCATCTGATCAGTAGCAAAGCAAGTGCCCTCCTTATAGTAATCCTCCTCGTACATGGTTGCTTGTGAAGGCTGATGAGCTACTGCATTCATATGTTCTTAGCTCTACTTCATCAACAACTCTATATTAGTACTAATCCGAGTAAGCTCTTGCATTATTAACTCATTTATTTTTGCCTGCATCAAGCTAGCACTAACTGAGAATGAGCTTTTAGTTATTGACTTCTCTCTCATCCCCATGCATGATTTGTCTTGACCACTTTCTCTAACCCTTTAGTTATCACTGAAATGGATGATCTAAAAAGGAGCCTCCTATGATAGTATCATCAGTAACTTGGCTATTTTCATCCAGGGCTTGATAGAAGATTTCTACCAAGTCATCATCTATGATCTTATGGTCAGCTACACATCTCTAGCACTTTGTAAATCTCTCTTACCTAGTCCTGATCGAATCACTAGGCAACTGATCAAAGTTGTTGATCTGATCCTTCAACTTCAGCTTCTTTAACCTTGAAAAGAACCTCTCCGAAAAGACCTTCTGTATTTTCGCCCAGTTGGTGATTAAACTCTGTGGGAACTCGATAACCATATTTTTGCATCACTAGTTAGAGATAATAGGATGTCACGAAGCCCAACAACATCCATGGATAGATTTCAACTTCTTATCATACTCTTGCAAATAAAAACAATGTTGTGTAGATGGTTATGTGGATCCTCTAATGTTAAGATCGCGAGCAACCCTCAATTTTGTAGAATTCGAAGTAACCCACTCAAAATGATGAACTTTATGTTATCTGGTAGTAGAGGTAACACAATAGCTCTATTGACATCAATCGCCATAGGATCAAGCCGATTTGATTCCATATGTTAGTCGTAGCTTGAAGATCTTGTGGTTGGTGGATTAACATCCTCATGGGGTGGTGGGTTGTTATTATTATTGTTTTGGTTTAGTGTTGTATTCACTACATCATTTGCAGAATTATTCGCATTGTCCTAAGTCATTCTTCTTAGTATCTTCTGAATCTCATTGTCAAACAGAGTCAAGGGCCTGCTCGACTATAAGTGTTGTGCATTACACCTGCACGCTGAAAATAAAACGAAAGGAAAACAAAAACAATAAAAACATAAAAATGAGGGAAATAAGGCTTAATTTCTAAACTACTCAAATTAAATCAGTCTAAAGTCGTATTCCCCAATAATGGTGTCAAAATCTTGATGTTGCCCAAGCTACACCTTATTTTTGAAGGTTTAAGTAGTCGTTGTTAAGATATATATACCTAACCAAAGTTTGGATCGAACCCACAGGAAATATGGTTGGACTTGGAGTAATTACAAGTAAGACTGAATTAACCTACTTATCTCCCGAAAAAAGGAGGGGATTTGTAGTTGCAAGAACATAAACCAAAATAGAAGCAAGTATTGTGAAATTAGTGAGAGAAGTAACTAGGATATTGTGTTCCATATGATTCCCTAACTCAGTATTATCAGATAATTATAATCTTTTCTAGTGTATAGCATGCAGAACGGTAAGTTAAGTTTACCAAACTCTTTCATCCAGGTAAGAGGTAAATTTCACTACATGATTTGATTCATTCTGGCAGTGTGACATTACTAACCTTAACTATTGTTCGAGTACAACCTTCTCTTGATCTAGTTCAGTTGATTAGACAAGAGGGATTACATTGAATCCTGTTAATTAATCTCTTTTTCTATTTATTACTACCTTGATCCAGTCAGTAACAACTAGGTGAATTCTAATGTTAGCCACCATTAAATAGCAATCAAAATAAAAATAATTAATTAATACATGTATGCACACTTTTCAAGAATTATAGATTATCCGATTTTACCTTGTTAGTTCTTCATGGTTCTCACAACCCTAGTTGTAGATTTAGCTATATATAATCATTGTAGATGGAAGAATCATGATATAGAATAACATAATTAAGCACTTACAATGATAAAGTTAAGAATAAGAAATCCCAAATTCTTCACGAGAATTCACAAAGTAATATTTTTGATGTAAAAATCACAAAGTATGAAGTCCGAAGTTGTTTCTTGGTTCTCTTGTGTATATCCCTGTCAAAAAGTCATAAAACTCTATTAATAATGAGTAAAATACAAATCTTAACCAAAATAGAACAATTGAATTCGACAGGCTCTACAATTTGGGTTACGGTCCATATAAAGTTCCACTGCCCATACGTGGCTTTGTATTATGTAGTCTTCAAAATCTGGTTTCACTTCTACGAGACATTTCTATGGACTGTATTCAAACTTACGACTCATATAGGGTTTTATTTGACAACTTTTCAGTAACTCTTCCAATCTAATCCTCAAGGACGAAACCAATCAATAACTCGTACATCTTTCTATGTCTCATCTGATAGTTCATAGATGCAACTTCAGAAAATACGCCCTTCACTGGATCTCAACCACGACCCCTCTACGACCAGTGAAATTATTCATGGCTCGTAGAGTGCCTCGTATTTTCTCAAAAAACTTAGCATCTGCAGCACTTTGCCTAATATCAAGTTAAATTCTATAATCCTAAAAAACAAATAAAAAAATACGTCAAATCCACTAACATAGCTTTGAGGACACACAAAATTTCAAGAATAAGCATCAAAAGTATTGTAGTTTGACAACGCATCACCCTGTCTTTGAGTTTCATCAAGTTTACACTCCAACAAGCCTTGAAGCAGGAGATATTTGTAGACATCAAAATTTTATAGGACTTTACAAGATAAGTCCTATTTCAGTCAAGGTTTCTTGGAGGCTACTCTACCTTAAATTCTAATTCATGCCTATATAAAGGGTATTATATTCCCTTGAAAATTTATCTCAGATATCTCACAAATTCTTGGGATATTCAGATCAAAATATGTATGACTCTTCTTGATAATCAAATACTCAAGAAGATCCACACAAATCCTTTCATGGAGATTAAATTCAGCTCATTCTACTTCGAGAAACACACCACTAATGGTCCTTGATCACGAAGAAATCTTATGAGAGAAAAATTAAGGGATGAATAGATTTGTACTCAGATTCTTTATCAATAAAATTATATTTTTTAATATTTTATTTGTGATTATAATTTATTTTTCATGCCCAGTCGACAGTCTCTACATCACATCTCAACTTTTCAAGCACCAAAGAATATTGAAATGGCTTCCAAAATTACTCCTAATCCACTTCCTCTGATATCATATCAAGCCATTGATGATCGATTTACTTTTTTCAACGCCAAACCAAACAAACAAACAAACCAAAGTTAGTTTTTTCGTCCGTTTGACTTGGTTGTCGGTGCAGTTTGACTTTATTATTTGACTTGTACACTTCTAAAAGGGAAACATAACTCATAAAATATAAAAGGGAGACCAAAAAAGGAGAATTATTATTGGTTTCATTAATATAATTAAATATTATTAACTATATATAGTACCTCAATATAATTTTAGGTCTTTTGAATTGTATGATCATGGATGAGTTTTATCGTTATCTGGTATGTTTATTATTTAATTTTCAATTTATTCGACATACAAATTAAAAAAATATCAATTCGAAATAATAAATGTCATTAACTATTCATAATTTTATATTTTATCACTAAAGGCAACTTTTAGCCACGACTAAATTAAATATTTTAAGACAAAAATTTTCATCGTGAAATAAATTAGTTTATCATAAGTTGGCTACATTTAGTGACAATTTTTTTTGTACCAGTACCCTCCTTTTGTTGAATATTAATTAATTTTTTATTTTATGTAGTTGTAATTGCCACTAATAATGATAAGTTATAGTGACAGTTATATGTTGTATATAAAAATAATTTAACTACAAATTATTAAAAAAGAATTATAATAATAAATTTGTCCCTAATTTACTCAATTAAAGATGAAGTAAATTTTTTTATCTAAAAAATAATCATTAGTGATGAAATTATATTTGTTCAACTACGAAATACATATAGAGACAATTAGCGTCGTCATTGATTGAATAGAACAATTAGTGACAATTTAATTTAGTACTCCCTCTATCCCAATTTAATTGAATTTCTGAGATAATGCATACAGATTAAGAAACATATTGTAATATAAAATTTTAACCATATTTTTCACTACTCTCCTTTTATTTATTTCTAAGTCATCAATTCAAAAGATTTAAAATTTGACTAATAAATTAATATTGCTAGAAGTTAAGGAGGACTAATTGAATTTTAGTATTAGATTTAACAACCAGTCATTAAATTTTTTATTTTACTTAAAATTAAAATTGACTCTAATTTTCTACTCAATTATTTGTACTTGGAGGCAAATTTTTCAAATAAAAATTTCAATACTATACGTACTCAAGATTCAATTAAAAAAATTCTACTTAAAAACTTTAACAAAAATTTAGATGGAATCAAAATTTTAAATATTTAATCTTTTGCTTCACTTTTAAATTTGCATGTAATATGCTGAAACAAAAAAAAAATGAATCTTGTGAAGCAGAAATATAAAAAGTTCCTTTATTGAAAATATCAGATTCATGAAGATAATTAAATGTGAAATCATAAATAACTTTGTAAAGAGTGTAGTTTAATTTTTAGAAAAAAATTTAATTTTATTAAAGGGAAGGGTAGTATTGAAAAAAATTTCAAACATCTATCTTGAACTTTAAACAATTCAAATATTTTGAACATTAGAAAAAGATCCAAAAATTCAGTTATATTGAGATCAAGGGAGTAGATAGTAAGAACTTTTTTTACTGACAAAGTCTACTATCAACTACAAAAGAAGTACATCTTTTGTGACAAATAAATTCACCACAAATGCTTGTACATGAGGGATGATTTTGTTTTTATAGTTAATGTAATCTTTTTAGCAACGAAGCACGACACGTAGTGACAAAATATCTTTTCCACACAAAATCTTAATTTATAAGTAACAAAATTATTTATCCGTAGTGATCAAATTTGTTATAATTACAAGAAAAGAATATAAAAACATTATGAGTAACTTTAAAACAAACAATCGAGAATCTTTCTTTTCATTCTTCTTTATTTGTTTCTCAGGTCTAAAATTTTGCAACACAAATATGGCAATCAATCAAAAACAAGTTTAATCTTTAAAATAAATTTTGATTAGTTTGTTGAGGAAATAATTCTGTTTTCTGTGTCCTCCAATTTGGAAGATGAGAAGATGGAGGAGAAGCAGATGAAAATGGACGACATTTGGGAACAGATGAGGGAATTCGAATTTAGGGTGAGTTAATTTAGGGTGGCCAAAAGATTTTGAAACATAAAAAGAGTGGCAAGAGTTTTAATTATTGGTGGTAGGTGACAATTTTATGGTTAGCAATTAATATATTTTGACCACTTTTTCAACAAGTCCTAAAGTTTTTTTTCACACTTTGACCCAACCTTTATTAAACCTAATATATTAAAAAAATAAAAAAAAGCTCTGCATCGGTAAATCCCCCCCTCCGACAACCATTTCACGCCATTTCTCTCTTCTTCTTCACTGCTTCTTTCCTCTTCTTCTTCTTCTACTTCTTCTTCTTCTTCTTCTTCTTCTTCTTCTTCTTCTTCTTCTTCTTCTCCTTGTGTTATTATTGTTGCTTCTTGTGGCTATTGTGTTGGGAAGAAGAAAGGAGAGAGCATAACAACTTTTTTCTCGAAAATATTTTGAATTTGAAAAAAAATTGAATTTCTATCGGTTTGATACTAAATCGTTGTTGTATTACTGGGCATTGCTTGCGAGGTGATTTTCGACCATTTTGGTAAGTTAATACTATTGTTTTGTTTGTATTGCTCATCTGGGTTACTAATTTTCTACTATTTTGGTTTAATTTGTTTCAACAATTGTTAAAATATACTTCCAGCAAATATTATACGTGCTCTAGTCGTTATTTTAACAATTGTTAAATATTGTTCAACAATGGTTAAAACGCATTCAGGAACTCATTTAACAATTGTAAATCGATGCACGTGTTGTAGCTGCTGTGTTTAACAATTGTTGACAACATTGAGTAACTCATGCAACAATTATTCAAAAATTATTAAAAATGCTAGCGTGTACTAGCTGCTATTTTAACAAGTGTTGAATATTGTTTAGCAATTGTTGAAACACGTTGATTAACTCTTGCAATAATTATTCAACAATTGTTAAAATCGCTGGCATACACTAGCTGATGTTTTAACAATTGTTGAATATTGTTTAACAATTGTTAAAACTGTTGCACATACTCTAGCTGTTATTTTAATAATTATTAAATATATTTTTAACAATTGTCAAATATATTTACCAATTGTTAAATCAACTGCAAGCAAAATTATGATTAATTTTCTTTTAAATCATAATATAGGTATAGACATCCATACTATCAATGGGGGATAAAATAACAATAGGAGTGAATTGCAATGGTGAATGGATTGAGTCTACCAATCGTTATATTTCGCGTTGGAAAAATAAAGAAATGGTAGAGATAGTAACAATGACGGTGAATCGAAATATCATGTATGAAGATTTTGCAAACATAATCATTTCCTATTGAGAACTAGATTGTGAATCGAAAGATCTTGCCATCACCTACATGCATAATTGTGGTGAAAAGCAAAGGACTACTCCATTTATGATGAAAAACCAAATAAGTTTGCGTACTTATTTAGAAGATGAAGGTAGACACATTTTAAGGGTATATATGGTTGAAAGATTGACTGAAATTGTCAAAAACAACAAATGTTAAATGATGAAAGTGATTCAGCGGACATAAATATTCTAGAAGAAGAAAGTGTTGGTGCACAAAATACTCCTCAGACTCCTTCCACTCCTACTTCTACTCTTGAAGTTGCCCGTAATACACCGAGAACCATACAATCATCACAGTCTAGTCATGCTCAAGATGATAAAACTGGTTTTTACATCAGTATGTCATTCAAGAATAAGCAAGAGTTAGATATTGCCTTGAAAATTACTTATGTGAAGAAAGATTTTCGAATGAAGAAGGTGATTAATTCGCATGCTGTGTATTGTGTGAAATATGTACATCTCGAATGCAAGTAGTGGTTGAGAGTTGTAAAGCTCCAGAGTTCTGATAGGTTTTACATTAGAAAGTATGAAAAAATGCATACTTATGGTTCACAACATCTTACGAGCCATAATTCCCATGTCACGACAAAAGTCATCGGTGCATACTTCAAGGATAGGTTCCCAAAAGGTAAAGGTCCTTCAACAAGAGATATTGAGAATTCAATCCATATTGAATTGGGTTGCAAGGTTAGCTATTGGAAGGTTTGGAAGGGAAATGAGATTGCAAAGGCTTTGGTAAGGGGGACACATGAGAACAGTTATTCAGTGCTTGATGCTTACCGTTATATGCTTACAATTGTAAACCCAGAAAGTGAGACAAATTTGCAGCTTGATGAAAATGGTAGGTTCAAGTATTTTTTTTGTTGCTCATGGAGCTTGCATTCTTAATTTTTGACATATTTGAAAAGTCTTAGCTATGGATGAAATATTTTTGAATAGTAAATACAGAGGCGTGTTGTTGTCTACAGTAGCACAAGATGTAGAAGATCATATTTTTCTGGTGATATTTTGTGTAGCCAATGCTGAGTGTGATGCCTCCTATCGATACTCTTTTGAGAAGATGAGCAGTTTTATAGATGATACCCCTGAATTATGCATTATTTCTAACAAACATCCAATTATAAGAAACATGGTTGAGATTGTGTTTCTTTTGGCTCATTATGGTTATTGCATGAGGCATCTCGGAGAAAACATCTTAAATAACTTTTACAATGAAAAAATCATCTTCAACATTTATAAAGCAACAAAAGCATACAATGTAGATGAATCTAATGATCACTTCAACCAAATAAGAGATATCATTCCAGGAACTGCCGTACACTTGGAACTTATTGGATTTCATAGATGGAGCATGGTATTCTTTTCGAGAAATAGGTAAAATCTCATGTGTTGAATTTTTTTGAATATTTCTCTTAACTGCTTCTATCATGTTTTTCAGTAATATTGATAGTTGTACTTGTTTTTTATAGGTACAAAATTATGACATCAAATATTGCTGAGTCAATTAACGCAATGCTTCTTGATGAAAGACAATATCCAATGGCTGCTCTTTTAATGAAATAAATCGGATATACAGAGAAAAATTTCATAAGAGGCATAATATGTTCATCAATGCATCAACCATCTTATTTCCAAAGATAGAACAAAAAATCACTGAAAATGTCAATTTAGGGAATAAGTTATTGGTTCATCAAACTGCGAACTATGAGTATCTTATCACCAGTCACAATGTAGTTCCAATTGCAACGTAAATCTTGCACCTGTAGAGTGTTTGACCTTGACAAAATACCATGTCCACATGCTATGGCAGCACTCTGATGTCAATATGGTGATGATTATGGAAGGCACATTTATGAATACTCATCTCCATATTACAAGGTAGATATATATATTTTTTGCATACATAAAAGAAATTAAACCTGTACCACCCGAAGATACTTAGGAAATTCCTATAGATTTTTTAGAGAGGGAAATAGATCCTCCGCATATTGAGCCAGGCAAGGTGGGAAGAAGGGGTAAGAAGAGACGAAGAGTTATCAGATAATCATTTCCAACAAAGAAAAATAAATGTTCTATATGTAAAAAGACTGGACATAAAGTAATAACATGCTCGGAGCAAAGTGCTCAACAAGTGTAGATTTTGATTAGTATTTTTTATTTGTGAACATTATTTAAAGTTTTTTTAATATTGGTGATGAAAAAAGATTGTTGTTGAATGCTTCGGTTCTCAAGAAAGAAATTGGCAGTATTAATGTTGACAGTTGCTTCAATAATTATTGAAATTATTGAGAAAATTCTTTAGCAAGTAAGTGCTTTGATTTAGCAATTGTTAAGATTATTAAGAAATTATTTAGCAAGTGAGTTGGCTAATTTAACAATTGTTGAAGTTGTTGAGAAAGAATTTTAGCTAAAGGGTTCTCTGATTTAAATATTTTTGAAGTTGTTGAGAAAATTCTTAGCAAGAGGGTTGTCTGATTTAACAATTGTTGAAGTTGTTGAGAAAACTTTTTAGCAAGAGGGTTATCCGACTTAACAATTATTTATGTTGTTGAGAAAAGTTTTAGCAAGTGGGATGTCTGATTTAACAATTATTGAAGTTGTTGAGAAATGCTTTCACCAAAAAACTCAAGTCTAAGTACCGTTACACATATAAATCTATGTTTTCAGCAATTGTTGAAGTTGTTCAGAAATATTTTCACCAAAAAAACTCAAGGTACTAGTCCTAGGATAATCATACTTACACCAATCTAACCCTTCGAAATCTATGTTTCATATCCCCACAGTGACCTTTACTTAGAGAATATTGCTCATTCTCATCACGTTAATACACTCACATAATAGCAACCACACATTCAACTCTATCACTCTAACCATTTCATTATTTCTTTAAGGTCAACATCACTTGAGAACCTCAAGCCTACCATAACATATCTACACCCTCAATTGCAAACTCTTATCATGAGAGACACTAATATTCTTTTACCTATTTATTACACTCATCAAGATTTCTTTAACTCGTCTTTCACGTCTATAAGCTTAAAAAGAAATGGTATCACACCATTGAGAGAATCAACAACTCTCATTCTCTTTCATCAACCATCACTTTTCTACTATAATCAACATTCTTATCAAGACTGGAAAGTAGGATCACTCAAAGGACTTGGGAGAAAAGATCATTAGCACAATTCAATCGAGAAATCTTATCTGAGAACATTCATAATGAAGTACAATCTTTGTCATCTATCAAGACTCATTTTGAGTTAGTGCAACACTCATGTCATATCTCATTCAACATAGGACTGGAGACTCTTAGATCCATGAGATAAGATCAAAATTGCCGAACAAAGTCATTACCTCTCATTCTCAAAACTCAACATGAACGAAAATCAACAAATGGTAAATGGCACTAGGCCATGGGCATGGCAATCATACAATAGATGGGAATAGAGTATCACCCCACTAAAGAATAAGGAACATATGATCTGACAAAGAATTGACGTCTCATCTTGATCAACTCAATCACTATCAAGAACTCGAGATCTACTTTGGTTTATTACCTCATCATCTCCTCCTTAGCTTAAGCTCATCTCTCCAAAGTTGCGAATCAGGTTTCTTTTCTAAGCTATAAGTATGTATCTCTACACGGTCAGGGAATCACTACCCATAAGAACATCTTAAACTCTTCTGTTATTCTATAGTTGCATATATAATAGCCACTAAGACTCTCTTCAAAGATACCACTCTTAGCTTCCTCTCAATGGGAATCTTTATATATTTGCTACTCTTAATGACATACATAACCACTTTCCTCAACTCTTATAATTTAACCCCTTCTTTTTGCCTGCTAACACTCAATTGTGTGCTCCTATAAATTTATCTGTATAAGACTTAGGTTATAATGGAAAACTCATTATCATCTATCCATAAGCCCTAATTGACATAGTTACTCATAATGATAAGGAATTCTTACATGAGCTTACTCTACATTGACAACTCAAATATACTATCTAGATTCTTATAGCAGTCATAACTTAGAGCATCACAAAACTTTACACCATCATGGATACACATCTTTCTTCTTGTCCAATGACCTATCATCAATTTATTATTCCTACCCTAGGGGCACTCCTCGCCTAGCACACTTTCCTTACAAATCAGCCTCTTTATCTCGAACATACACTATGGCTACCTTTTAGAGAAAATCTCCAACTAAGACTATCACTGTCACAAAGCTATCTCCTCTTTCACATTATTTCTCAAACTTCAAGCTTAGGGTCTTGTAATAACATGTGCATCTATCATATACCTCTCCAATATTGAACATAATCCCACTATTGTCTCATAGCGAGTATTCAATCAACACATCCCCTCCTCACAACTCAGTACCACTCACCTATTCATTATACCTCCTTATTTCACTAAGCTCATAGCTCAATGAATCTTATGGACTCTCACTTTAGAATCATAGCCTAATTTAGATCTACCAAATTGAAAGCACTTTATTCCCCTATTGAATATCTATACTTCACCCTTAATGGTATGAATGCTATAATACATCAGTATAAACCTCCTCCTAGTTTTGAGCACGCTCTAACACATTCTAACAATAACTCTTTCTCTATAACTCATCATGAGAATAAAAAGGGTACTTACTAATCTTTCCTCACAACTTATGGCAATCAACTCATCACCCATTACTTACCTAATGGACTTGGCCTCAATCAATCATTACTCTCACTATCGTGTTCTGTCATTTCTATCACTGTCATTCTAGCTTTGAAATGACATCTCTACTTATGGCTTACAATACCTCAAGTCACACTCTTAGGTGGCAATATTAAACTCTTTAGAAACCTAAGTTTCTCTCTCACAGATAATATCAAAAGCAAGTAAAGACTCAAATCATACCCATCATAACATATGAAGAATTTTCTTGATCTTGATGACCACCCACAACATACAGTTGGTCTGCGACCCTATTCATGCTAAAAATAGCTCTTTTTTAAATATTCTTTACATTGTGGTGTCGGTGTAGAAGCTTGAGGCTTATTCGCCTACTTTGGACATTTCCTCTGAAAGTGGCCCACTTGGCCACACTTGAAACATGCGTTACTCTCCATATGGCATCTCTCTAAGTGTGGTTTTCACACTTACAATATGGTGGATTACCCTATGAATCTTGAGCCACACTAGCCTATAACTGAGATCCCTAGGCTCTAAAATTCTAAGACATCTGATCATTCCTATTGTTGGGTATAGGTGGACTTGCAGATCATAGTGCTCGCCTTGACAGAAACCTGTTTCTATTTCCATTCCCTCTATTTCCAACCTTATGGCTAGATGTCTTGGCCCTCTTATTCCTAAACGCTTTCTTACCGTACTGTCTCTCTTCATCAGATTGTTAGACATAAGTTATCAAACCTTCTAATATCCATATCACTCACAAGCCTAGCTCCCATCCCATCTTTCTTAGGCCTTTTGTTCAGCCTATCAACATACATCCCCATTCTCCCCCTCATATCAGCAACCATATCTGGAGCATAGTGAGATAGTTGAGTGAACTTAAGCCCATACTCTTGCACACTTATAGAGCCTTGTTTCAAATTCAAAAACTCTCGTACCTTGTCTTACCTCCATTTTCTTTGAAAGAAATGCCCCAAGAATGCCTTCTCGAACACTGCCCAAGTCAGCAACGGGGATTCCTCCCCTTTACCCTCCTTTAATTGATCAAACCAAAGTCTAGCAACACCCTTAAGCTGGTAGGTAGCCAATTCAACTTTGTTAACATTAGCCACATGCATAACTTAAAAAACCTTCTAGAGATTTTTATGTAGTTCTCAAGATCCTCATTCTATGTAGACCCCATGAACTCAGGCGGTTTCATCCTTAAGAATTCACAGACTCTAAATATGTCCTATGCATCTAATCTACCCGCTCCTTGCCTCGCAGCATGCAGGTGCTGTGACAGCCTAGGCTAGATCTTGGATAGCTTGGCAAAACTTAGCATTAGAAATTTTAGGCTGTGGGGGTTGCTCAGCAGGGATAGTTGGATCTACAAGTTCATCATGCCCCTTGGGCTCACATGGGTTAACATTTTGTCTGCCAGGACACCCTCTTCCTCTAATAACTCTTCTTGTAGGCATGATCACAACTCTAGAACACGTATAACATGAATTAGAAGAGATTTTTATAGAGTTTTAACTCTATCGTACAAATTAAATCATTAAAGAAGTGTAACCATTCCTAATGTCCCATAGCCTCCTACTTATGAAGTGTGGTGCATAACACACACATTAACAAGACTCTACTAGACAAAACTTTATAGACTCCCTAGGACAATTGACCACTATGCTCTGATACCAAGTTTGTCACGCCTTGAGAGGGTACCCTAGACGTGGCCAGGACTTAGAGACTATTGCTAGTCCCCAAGCGAACCAGTTGATCTTATCACATTTATTCATTCAACATAACTAATCAATCAATAGAATACAAAAGAATAAATGGGCAATCTACGTCTCAAAAGCATATAAGTGAAATCGGCTAGTCTAAAAGAAGAGCGTTCAATATATTCTCCAATCAATGACAAGACTTTAGTCTATAAAGCCTCTATCATTACAAATTGGTGCCAGTGATACACCCATGACTATCTCAACTTAAAACAAATCTAGTCTAAAGTTTGACTCTAATAGCTAGATGAAATTAATATGATCCTCCGAAGTAAGGGAGGTTCACCAACTTAGCCGACTGCAATAGATCCTCAATGGTGCATCTATTGATGATATCTAGTACCTACCTCTGCATCATAAAATCATAAAGTCCAAATAGACATTAGTACGTGAAATGTATGAGTATGTAAAATGTCTAAATGAAATAGATACAGGCAGAATATTGTAGAACAACATCAATTCATAAGATACTCAATTATAATGCCAAATGTCCATCTAAAGCAAGAATAAAGAGTAGACAAATGACCTATCAACATCAATACAAACTCAATTAATCAACTAAACTCAAAGTACTATTAGCGTGCGACCTATTTGGGAGTTTCTCTTATCTGACAACAATCACTTATGTGCAAGTGATTGTACAACAATCCCATTGATGTTGCCACAGTCATTCCCTACTTTCCAAGTGAAGAACAACTCGAGCCTACAAGGAGTATGGTCTCTAAAGTCCTCTATTACTTTTAGGGACTTTAACTCAAGAGGGAACCTCTAATGTAATGGTTCAAATCCTCACCTATGCTTGACGATGGAGTTAATGAGTGTTAGTTATATTTACTCTTACTCATTTGGGTGCTCGATACTCCTCCTAAGACTCAATGCTCATAAGACTCTTTATCTCAATTAGTCTCATAGAGACTCTCACCATCTCATTAAATCAACTCAATTAGGCCTTTTGGCCTATCATTTCAAATTATCTCATCAACTAAATTCTCATTCAGTAGCTCAAGGCTTAGATCAATTATTAGGAGGGAGTCATTCAGATTAGAACTCTAGAGTTGAATTATGAATACTCATGGGACCATCAAGCTCTATTAACTCATCATCATACTCACATTACAATGACAATCAACATACTCATGTCAAGGCTCTAGACTTCGTCCCTAAGTTCATTCATGCATACTTTTACAAAGTAATATATTGGGCTTATGAAAATAACTCATATAAAACATTTAATCAGTAAATCAAGTTTATGATGATCATCAACACATGAAAATACATGTAATGTAATATATATATATATTACATATATTTATATATGTATATAAATTACCAGAAGATATTCAAGAAACATGCATGTAGACTCATTATACTCTAAATGCCTCTATTACTATCAATAGGGGAACACGAAAGAACATTCCGATGTTTTAAGTTAGACTTATATATGTGGTATGAATCTTTGACTATCAACCTCATAAGAACTCTCCTTAATCTCTTGAATTCTCGCTCTTCTTCTCTTCTCTTTAGCCTAGTCTTTGTTAGAACTTAGAGAAGACTTAGGAATGGATGTTAAAACCCTTTTTATACTCAAAACAACCTATTTGTATTGTGTTTTGGGTTTAGAAGAGTTTGAGAAAAGTCTAGAATGCCCCCATGAAAACCAAAAAATTACACGTCAGTATACCAAGTTGACGACGTGGACTTAGCATATTCCAATGGTGTTTTTCTATTTTTTTTACTAATTGAGTTTTCTAGTCTTGTATAAAATATTGAGATCATATCTAAGTGTGAATCCGCGACACAAACATGTTGCACATTTTTACTGGAATACGTTTTCGCATCAAAAAATTATCTTTTGATCTGATTTCTCTTAAAATCAACCAGGATTATTTTCTAATGAAATTTTCCATGCTGATCATATTTCAGCCTTGAATTTTCCATCAGAGTTTAGGAAGACATGTTATGAGCACATCCCTCTTCTATGGGTATTTTGATAATTTTAGCAGGTGTTACATAAATTCTAAAGTTATCTATTGTCTTATTAAGTTTCTTGCAGATAAATGTGGGTTAATATTGTCCATGAGTTGTGTATTTGATTAGGTGCATGTTCATGTCTTCATTCACATGAACCCTAATTGAGGACTTTATTGATTTTTCTGCATTATTTCAAATTGAGATTGATGGTCGTTTTGTATGTTGAAAAAAAAAGAATTTTTTTGAACTTATTTTACTGAGTTCGCATGAATATGAGTCTTTGAGCATAAATAATGATTTGAGAAAGAATCATGATTAGATGATACATGTTCTATGAGTTTTTGATGAAATTGAGGAATGAGTTTAAACAATATTTTGAGTAAATATTTGAAAAGGATGTAATCAATTTCCAAAATATTTTACTGATGGAAGATGATGATGATGTTTGAGATAAGTTTGAATGAGTTTTAAAAGAGAATGTTTTAGGAGTAGTATCGAGCATCAAGTTGAATAAGAATATAACACCCCATAACTACATTGTCTGCATAAGATAGTCATGCAGTTAACTCTGTTAACTCTTTTCCCAAAAACATAGATAAGGATTGAGGATCCAAGAGAGAGAATTGAGCATCCTTACCTTGGCAAGTATTGGAGGGGCAAGAAACAACGTTGCGTTCATTGTGCATCACCAACTATGGTGATGGGATGACTCTCAGTTAAAGAAACTCCCTAATTTTGCATGACAGATTTGACCGAGCTACATACTAGAGTGTCTTCTAGGAGCATTATTTTACTACAAAATTTAAATGATTTGGCATAAGTTGCATATTATTGAGTTTACTTTCAAAACATGACTTTATTCATAATCTTTTATGTTTTACTGAGTTGAGTTGAGTTGATTTTTGAGTTGAGTTACATGATTTGTATACCATTGATTGTGTCTTTTCATTTTTAGCCATTTACATACCAGTATATTTAATGTACTAACATCCATTTGAGTTTCATAATTTTATGATGCATAGAAATGTATTAGACGTCATCAACATGCGCTTCATTGAAGATCTTATCGCATTCTGCTTATTGGTGAGTCCTCCTCTACATTTGGAGGATACCTCTTTTATCTTTCTTGCTATGAGTTTAGCACTTTCATTTTTTGATTTGAGGTAGTCATGAACCTATCATTAGCACTATATAGATGCTCAGAGATAGAGTCTTCATAGACAAGGATGGACTAGAGTCGATGCTTTAATTTTTAAAGACCTGTACTTTTCAACCTATTTTCATAATACTAAATTGATTTAGATTGTCGATTTTTAGACCCCTATCTTATTGAGTCATTGGTTGATGATCCCACTACATGGTTCCCTATACATAAACTGAGCCTTCACTATTGATGAATGAGTGATTGAGCCAAGTGGTTCGCTTGGGAATCAACTATGATTTTTTAGTGCCAACCATGCCAAGCGTAACCTCCCGAGGTGTGACAACAACCTTATCTGGAGAGTATTTGATTTTTGAATTGGGAATTTTCTCCAATCTGTCAAGAAATTTCCCCATAATTTCAACCCTAATTTCCTATAAATAGCCCCTCCTGATCCTAGAGAAATGATTGGCTTTTTCCTCACCTCCAAAAACACAAAAAATTTATTTAGAAGTAAGAAATATTTTAGAAGGCTTTCTCAATTTGAGTAATTTTGAGGTAAAAAACTTTTGTTTTCGGAATTTGAGAGCTTATAAGCGTATTTCATTCTGGTTGTGAGTTTTAGTCAAACTCATCATTTTGATATCACTGCATGAAAAAGGTAACACCCATCTCCTTTGCTTTACGTTATTTCTATGTTAAACCCTATTGATTAGAACTTTAGATAGTTGAATTATTGTTTAAGTTTGAAGTTTTATTTGTGTAATACTGAAAATATATTTAGCTAAACACTGTGTCCTTTAAGGGCTTTTGGTTTATTCATAGTTATCTTGATATGGTTCTGGATTTGAGTTCGAAAAAAAAAGAACAGGGCCTTTCCTCCGGTTTGTTCCCACATTAAATCGATTTGGGGCCTCGTTTAGTTTAATTCATTGTCTTGCCTAGCCAAAAATAATGGTTGCACTACATTTGATTTTGATAGTGAATATGTTGGCAGTGCAATCTCATATGATCACTGTTCATTTTACCTTTTCATTGATAAATTTGAATTAGTTTAGGCCACACTCATATTGCTTCTTTCTAATCATTATAAATTCCTATCCGTGTTAACATGACCTTTTAACACTTGGTAAAATTATCAAAATACCCCTAGAGGTGAAAGGTATACATAATGCATCTTTTCATATTCCAATGGCAAATTCGAGGCCGGATATGCGATAAACATGAAAATTGAGTGCGAAAGTGGTCTTAGTTGATTTTTAGAGCAACTAGTTCAAAAGATGATTTTTCAATGCGAAAATGATTTCCAGTGAGGGTGCACGATGCGCACTTAATTTTTGTTCTAAAAATTTTTCACAAGATTAGAAAACTCATTTTGGAGAATATTGGCGAAAATCACCTAAAAGCAATGCGGACCCCCTTGTTCCAAGGTGAACGTTTTTTCTTAATTTCGTGAGGAGCATTCTAGACCTTTTTCAACCCATCCTAAACTTAAAACATGATTAAATAGGCCTTTTTTTGTCAAAAAGGATTCTTTAAAATCATTCTAAATCCTCTTACGCACAACTTATATTAGAGTTCTTGAGAGAAGAAGAGAAGAAACTAGGGTTCCTGAGGTCGGGTTTAAATCCTTTTGGATCATTTTCTCATCTTTAATTCCAAGTATGTAAGGCTATCTAAAGCATTAGATTAAGTTCATCCACGCGCCTCTTCATCTACTTGAGTTAAATCATGTGTAATAATCGAATAATATAAACTTTGTGATCTTTAGTTCTAAGTTCATATACATGTTTGAGTCTTTATTCATCTACTTGAGTAAATTGATGAGTTGCATTGTAAAAATCAAGAAATAGGAATATTAAGCATATGCTTAATACTCTAAAACTTAATGCTTTCCCTTCATGCTAACAAAATTAAGATTATGAATCTAATTTTCTAACCTGAGCCTGAGAAGTACATTTTTTTCCATATATGCATGTGATGAATACCTATTATGTCTTATATATTGATCATGGATGATATGATATTACTTGACCGTCATTAGTAAGAGTCCTGTATGATGTGAGTTAGAGTCTTGAGTTGCATTGCATTGAGTTCTAGTTCTGAGTTACAGAGTTATATTAAGGAAGTTGATGTTGAGGTGAGTTTGAGTTGATATTCATGAGCATATTTTATTCTTGGAAGGAGTATTAAGCACCATATTGGGTGATAGAAAACACTCTAAAACTATGTTGTCAGCGTAGGATGGTCATGCAGTTAACTCTAGCTGCCCATTTCTCCATAGATAGACACTCTCTCAGGATCCAAGAGAGAGGGAGAGGTTGACGTCCTTTCACCTTGACAAGTTTAGGATGGATGTGGCAACGATGTCGACATCATTGTGTATCACCAAAACTCATACTGGTTAAGAGTTATGTTGGTTAGAGAAACTTCCCAACAACACGAGTTACATAGCATGATCTTCAAACTGAGTTGCATTAAATATTCAGTCTAATCCTGAAGCATGGTTCTCAAAACTTTAAACTTGCATCATTTATCTGAGTTGAGTTATGAGGTAGATGAGTTGGATCTTGAGTCCAGTTAGCTAATTTGAGTTTGAGCTTCTCTATTTCTTGAGATATTTTACATATAAGTATATTTTATGTATTGACGCCCATCTAGGCCTACATCATTAATGATGCAGACACAAGTGATAGAGGACTTTAGCAGGTGTATCATTGAGGTTCAGATTTCCTAAGTTTCAGAGTTGGTGAGCCCTCCTTGCCATCCAGAGGAGCCTTTCCTTTATTTCACTGTCATTTTTATTTTTCTTAAGTTGTATAGTTATGGCTTGTCATGGTACCATTTAGATATTTAGAGGTAGAGGCTTTATAGACCTTAAGTAGAGTACCGTTGAGTATTTTATCCTCCAAACTTCATTATTATTTTATGATATCTTTATATTTTCTTTGATGCTTTTATTTGATCATTCCTTCGCTGTTGAGTAAAATGTGACGATGAGACCAGGTATTTCCTCTGGGGAATGTTCTTCAAGTGTTGGCCATGCCGAGGGTACCCAATTGGGAGTGACAAACTTATTGGTATCAGAGCACAGATTTCAAGTGTCTTATTTATGACTGTGTTGCGCGTCACATTTTATAAGCAGGAGGCTATGGGACATTAGGAATGGTTACGCTTCTTTTGTATTCTGAGTTTGTCCAATAGAGTTTTACTCTATTAAAAATGCCCATTTGATTCGTGCTTATGCATTTGCAAATCCAGCCTCCTAAACGTACTGTCCGCAATGGAATGTCTCGGCCCCAAACACTGAAAATCCCCCACCAGAGGTCCCTACTCAGATAGGGACGAACGAATGGGGTCAACTTGACAGAACCATTGGGGTTCCAAAGGCGCCTCCTGCTCAACTAGCCCCCACCTCAAAGGCAGACTTTAGGGGAGCCATTACAATGATTACCCAACTAGTGTCCTCTCATAATAGTAATCGAGGTCTACAAGCCCAGTTCTAGCTCCCAAGAGCCTACTGTTGCAACTAGACTTAGAGATTCCTTGAGTAAGAACCCGCTAGTCTACATAGGATCGAAGGTTGAAGAGGACCACCAAAACTTCATCGATGAGATGTACAAGGTCCTAAGGGCTATGCATACGACTGAGTTTGAGAGATTTGAACTTGCCTCCTACCAGCTTAAGGATGTGGTGAACATATGGTATTACCATTGAGAAGATAGTCAAGGTTAGGATGTTGAGCCTGCTGAGTGGAATGAATTTACGAGTGTTTTCCTCAATCACTTATTTCCCAAGAGTTGAGAGAGATAAAGGTTTTGAAGAGTTCGCGAACCTAAAGCAAGAGGGGTTGATTGTCAAAGAGTACAACCTCAAGTTCATTAAGCTATCCAGGTATGCCGCAGAGATGATCTATTACACGAGAGCAAGGATGAGAAAGTTCGTGTCTAGGTTGAGTGAAATATGAAGAGGAAGTGCAAGGCAATGTTGTTGATCCCAGATATGGATATCTCTACAATCTTGGTTTATGCTCAGCAGACTGAGGAGGATTAAAAGAAAGACAGGGAAGACCATTTGAGTAAGAAATCCAAGTTACAGGGCACGAGCCTAAACAACACAAGCAGGATAAGGGAGATAACTCTTACTTTCAGAAGAGATATTCAGGGTATGCACCATCATCAGCTAGTGCACCAACTCCAAATAATAAGTATGATCAAAGGTCCTAAGGTTAGTCAAACTTTAGAGCACAGGGTTCACAGGCTAGTGTGACCCTTAGCTCAAAAGGAAACCACCTCGTGAGAGGTATGGTGGGATGCATTTAGAAGAATGCAAAGAGGGAGGAAATGGTTGCTATAGGTGTGACCAGACAGGTCACTTTCAGAGAGAATGCCCACTTTGGGGCAATAAGGCATAGTCTTCCACACAGTATCACCAACCAAAGGTAACCAGAGAAGTGCTACACCAGGGACAGGCGGAGGAATGAACTGTCTATATGCAATGGGAAACCAATAAGACTAATAGGTTGCAATAAATGTTATGACAGATATGTTTTAAGACTTTACCTTCGATCGTTATGCTTTGCTTGATCCATATGCAACTGTGTCCTTTGTGATACCACATATGGCTAGTAAATTTTAAATTTTTCCTGAGTGTTTACTTGAGTCGTTCCTTGTTTCTACTCCTATTGGTGAGTCTATCGTAGCCAAGATAGGCTACAGGGATTGCGTAGTGTCTATCTACCATAAGGATACTCTTGCTAATTTGATTAAATTAGAGATTGTTGACTTTGATATAATCCTTGGTAGGGACTGGCTTCATGCCTGCTATGGCTCTGTCGACTGTAAAACTCAAATCGTCAAATTTCAGTTTCCAAATGAGCCTGTTATATAGTAGAAAGGAGGTTCTGTCGTGCCTAAGGGTAAGTTTTTTTGCTACCTCAACGTCGAAAGGCTAATTCTCAGAGAATGTATCTATCACCTTATGCGAGTTTAGTCTGATGATGCTGAATCTCCTACTCTTGAGTCTATCCTGATTGTGAGTTAGTTTTCAAAAGTATTTCCAAAGGATCTACCTGGAGTCCCTCCTGATAGGGAGATTGACTTAAAAATTGATGTTCTTCCTAATACCCAGCCTATCTGAATTCCACCTTATAGGATAGCCCCTGTTATGTTGAAAAAGTTGAAGGAACAATTGAGGGATTTGTTAGAGAAGGGCTTTATCAGGCCGAGTGTTTCTCCTTGGGCTGCTCTCATCCTATTTGTGTGGAAGAAAGATGGGTCTCTTAGAATGTGCATACATTATAGGCAACTGACCAAGGTCACGATAAAGAACAAATATCCTTTCCCCAAGATAGATGATCTATATGACCAGCTTCAAGGTGTCTCTTGTTTCTCAAAGATAAACCTCAAGTCGGGCTACCATTAGTTGAAAGTGAGGGAATGTGACATTCTAAAGACAACCTTTAGGACTAGATATGGCCATTTTGAGTTCTTGGTCATGTCCTTTGGGTTGACAAATGCACTTGCAGCCTTCATGGACTTGATGAATTGGTGTTCAACAATACCCGGATATATTTGTGATCGTGTTCATCGATGAAATTTTAGTGTATTTAAAAGATGAGAAGCACACCAATCACCTAACAATCATTCTTCAAACTCTTAAGGACCAGGAATTATATGTGAAATTCTCGAAGTGTGAGTTCTGGCTTAAGTCAGTAGCCTTCTTAGGCTATGTTCTTTTTGGTGATGATATTCGAGTAGATGCCAATAGATTGAAATAGTTAAGAACTGGACCAGACCGACCTCTCCAATTAACATAAGACATTTCTTGGGGTTGGCAGGCAATCATCGTAGATTTGTTGATGGATTTTATTCCTTATCTACACCATTGACCAAGTTGACTCAAAAAGGTCAAGTTTCCATGGTTTGATGAATGTTAGAAGAGCTTCCAAGAGTTGAAGACTAGATTGACTACTTCACCAGTTCTAACCTTGCCCACTGGGACAGAAGACATTGTAATATATTGTGATGCATAAAGAGTTGGATTAGGTTACATGGTGATGCAGAGAGGGAAAGTGATTGCCTATTCTTCTCGAGTCTAGACAAATTAAGGTTCATGAGAGGAACCATTCAACCCATGATCTTGAGTTGGCAGTGGTGGTGTTGTCACTTAAAATCAAGTGCCACAATTTATATGGAGTACATGTGTATGTGGTCACTAACCACAAGAGCTTGCAATATTTCTCCAGTCAGAAAGAGCTCAAGTGCGACAAAGGGGATGGTTGGAGTTGTTCAAGGATTATGACATTAGCATTCTCTACTACTAAGGTAAAGATAACATTGTTGCTGACACTCTTAGTTGGTTGTCAAGGGCAGTACGTCCTATGCTGAGGAGGGAAAGAAGGAGTTAGCAAAGGAAGTGCATCAATTGGCTCGATTGGGAGTTCAACTTAAAGAGAATGTTAAGGGCGGAGTCAATGTTCAGAATAGGTATGCATCATCTCTAGTGGTAGAGGTAGAAGAAAAGTAAGATCGAGATCCTATTATACTCCAATTAAAAGAGGTTGTCGACAAATAGAAAGTAATGGTCTTCTCTAAAAAGGGGGATAGAGTGTTGAGATACCAGAGTAGATTTTGCATTCTAGATGTTAATGATGTTCGAGAAATAATCATGGTTAAAGCCCATAGCTCCAGATTGTCACGGCCCAAGCCCGGGGCCATGACTTGTACCGATTAGGCACTTAAACCAATATTCATCCGCAGAAACCTTAACTTAAAGTCTTAAAAATATACCAAAAATTCAGCAGAGTTTCCTCTGTTTTTAGACCCTATCCTCACCTGCAGCAGCTCCCAGAAAATACATA
>JAOTQJ010000049.1:7068720-7079432 GCA_025642045.1 Solanum sejunctum
CTTTTTATGCGACACTGATTCAAGTGTTAATTGAAATTTTTATATTTTTTTAAATATTTTAAATTGTTAATTCTTGTGATTTATAGTATTTTTATTTAATTTTCATATGTATGTATATTACTATTGTTAATTATCTGGCTTTATAATACTTTTTATGTAGTTTCCTAATATATATTATTTTTTTCTCTCATTTTATTTTATGTGACGTCGATAGAAATTTCAATAGTCAATTGAATTTTTTATTTATTTTTAAAATATTTTAGTATTTTTTATACTTTCACATAACATATTTTCAAAATCATTTTAAAAATTGTCAATTATCATGGATAATAATATTTGTACGCATTTTTTTAAGTATATAAAACATTAAAAATAAGGGAAATAAATTAAAATGAAAATACCATAGGAAAATTACAAATATACTCTCAAATTGCTTAAGCAAATATGTCAACCTGCTGCTGCTTGAGTAGCTGGAAGCTCCCTCTTGTTAATTAAATTATTTTAATGTGACTTATAAATATTTTAAGATCAAATAATTATAAAAAAATAACTTAAAAATATTATATATCACTATTTTAAAATCATAAACAAAACATATATATAAAAAGTTGAGAAATAAACTCAATAAATCAATAAAATAGAGCTGCACATGAAGCCAAACTCGAGACCTCCTGGAGTACTTAAAAAATATTTAAAAATTTAAAAAATTGAATACAAAATTTTTCATTCACAAAATAACACTTCAATCATCTAGCTAGAGCAGTTTCTTATTTAGTTCTATTGCAAAATGACATAATAATGACGATGACATAGACAACTTACTGTGGGTTCTAATATACTGCCCACTGTAACTGTAAATTTTTTTAAATTGACTCATTCAGAGAAAAGGGACCATTAAATTTGTAGTACTTAATAGCTCCGTGGCTCTTTTCTTGATTTCTTTCCTTGAGGCATTTTCTATACAGGTGTGTGATAAGCTTAGTACTTAACATATTTTTATTTATAAATACATTAGTAAGGATTTACTATTTTAAAAATTATTTCTTTTAATTTGAAATCTTCATTTTAAGTTGCAACTTATCAAATAATATGATAAATACAAGGAATAATAATTTTAAAACAAGTATAATTTGGTAATATTACACATTATTATTTTGTGATCACATTATTTATATATATATTTACAACTGATGAAATAAATCACATTTATCTTCATTATAGTTTTTAATATAAAAAAGGTGAGATAAGTATTATATCATCATAATAAGGACGTTTTTGAATGAATTATTTCTTCCCCTTTTAATTTGTTATACATTTGAAAAACATGAAAAGATAACTATAAATCATAATAATTAATTATTAAAAATATTTTTAAAAATATATAAAAAAATTTATTTAACTCTTGAAAGTTTATTTGTACTACGTAAATTGAGACAAAGGAAAGGTAATGATACATATTATGTTTAAATTATGTAAAAAACATTATGAATTAGAATAATCATAATAATAATCTTAGAATTAAAAAAGAAAAATATTATTCTATTGAATTTCAAAATTGTATTTGCAAAATATAAATTGAGGAAAAAAAATGAGAAATAGGTATTTAATCGTCTTGAGATGGTCTCACGAATCTAATTTATTCTTGGGATTTTTATTACTTTATATATATATATTAGGAGAATAATTAACTAAAATAATAATAGTGAAAAGTAAATATATTTTTCAAGGGATGTGTATGCCCTAACAATTTTGTTTTCTTTATTTTTTTTTTTAAAAAATGATTTGGTATTTGATATATTGAAACTCTATTATTTCATACTTGTATCACGAAAAATCTTATTCGAGAAAAAATGTGCATACTTTAATTAAGGAAAAAATAACTATCCTTATCCATTATATCATATATTTTGAACCTAAAGAAAATATTATTTTAAATCTAACATATGATTAAATCATATAATTTTAAGGTTGTCATTTAAATTATTAACAATCACATCATATCACATGTCCTAATTAATACACATATAAATATAATAGAGTGAAAATCCTATGAAACAAACAAATTCAATAATATCATTATTACCCTCAAAAGTTGATTTACTCCATGTGATGATAGTATATATAATGGCATTAGCGTGGAGATTAGGGAGAGCACAAAATCATGGATGATTTAAAACCAAGGCCACCAAATTCAACTCCTCTTACTCCCCTTACCTTCCTGGAAAGAGCCGCTACTATCTATGCCGATTGCCCTTCCATTGTCTACCACAATACCACTCAAACTTGGTCACAAACACATTCCCGTTGCCTCAAACTCGCTTCTTCAATTGCCTCTCTTGGTATTCGAAGGAATCATGTCGTCTCCGTTGTTGCCCCCAATATACCCGCCATGTACGAGCTTCACTTTGCTATTCCCATGGCTGGTGCTGTTCTCAACACCATTAATCTCCGGCTTGATGCCCGTACCATCGCCGTACTACTCCGTCACAGCGAATCTAAACTCGTCTTCGTCGATTGTCAATCTAAATCCCTCGTTCTTGAAGCTTTGTCGTTATTTCCGGTTCCATCTGACCGTCCCCTCCTCGTTCTCATCGAAGATGACGAATACCCAATTCCAACAATGGATGAATTCATCAGCACTTATGAGAAATTGGTGGAAAAGGGTGATTCGGGCTTCAATTGGGTTCGCCCCAAAACTGAATTTGATCCGATTTCGATGAATTATACTTCTGGTACTACTTCTGCTCCGAAAGGAGTGGTTCATAGCCACAGAGGTATTTTTGTGATTTCTTTGGATTCTTTGATTGAATGGTCTGTTCCGAAACAGCCGGTTTATTTATGGACGCTTCCTATGTTTCATGCAAACGGATGGAGCTATCCCTGGGGAATGGCTGCAGTGGGTGGAACTAATATCTGTTTGAGAAAATTCGATGCCAGAATCATTTATGACTCCATCAAGAAGCATGAAGTCACTCATATCTGCGCTGCTCCTGTTGTGCTCAACATGCTGTCGAATTCCCCTGATAGCAAGCCACTACAACACCCTGTTTATATAATGACGGCAGGATCCCCTCCCCCTGCCGCTGTCCTGTTTCGAACAGAGTCTCTTGGATTTGTAGTCCATCATGGTTATGGACTGACAGAAACTGGTGGATTAGTTGTCTCTTGCACATGGAAAAATCAGTGGAATAAATTGCCGGCAAGTGAAAGGGCAAGGCTGAAATCAAGACAAGGGGTGAAAACGGTTGGGATGACGGAAATAGACGTGGTGGATCCAGAAACTGGGGTGAGTGTAAAACGGGACGGTTCCACTTTAGGAGAAATTGTGCTCAGGGGTGCTTGTATCATGTTGGGTTACCTCAAAGACCCTGAAGGAACATCAAAGTGCATGAAAGATGATGGTTGGTTTTACACAGGGGATGTTGCTGTTATGCATCCTGATGGCTACTTAGAAATTAAGGACAGATCAAAGGATGTGATCATAAGTGGTGGAGAGAATTTGAGCAGTGTGGAAGTGGAATCGGTGTTGTATGCACATCCAGCAATCAATGAAGCAGCAGTGGTGGCACGGCCAGATGAATTCTGGGGGGAAACTCCTTGTGCATTTGTAAGCTTGAATGGAAAGCATAAGGTAAGTGAAAAAGATATTACAGACTTTTGTAGAGCCAAACTGCCACATTATATGGTGCCAAAGACTCTGGTATTCAAACAAGAACTTCCAAAAACATCCACTGGCAAAATTCAGAAGTTTGTTCTTAGAGATATTGCTAAAAGTATGGGGAACAAGAAGATGAGCAAGATGTAGAGATGAGTGATGACTAGGTCCCTCTCTGCTTTTTATTTCTTTATTTCTTAGCGGTGTGTCTGGATAAGCAAATAATATGAATATGACACATTCCTATGGTTTCAATAATTTAGAGTTTATTTCCTCCTAGATTGCGTGTTTCATGTATACTTGAATGACTTGGCGTCAGCCTCCAGTTTGGGTCCTATTTGGGTACTTTCCAAATTATAAGACAAAGATCATGATAATGAAAAAGAACGGAGAACATCAATGAAAGAGTCAATTGTAAATATTATTCTTTTGTACTGTCTAACTTTTGTTTTTTTAAAACACACACTTAAAACTAGAGATGGCTACTTAATTTATTTTGATTTTGTGTCAGTTTTACAAATCATACAAATAAAAATAGCTGGATGTATCAATTATCATAACTCTAGGAATACAAACATAATTTAATACACAAATACAATTAAATCGGATCTTCATGTAAAATTACGAATACAAATCAACCAATAAAAATACAAATCAATCAAATATAATTGAAACAGAAAAACACAAACAAAAAATCAATCAATGCGAATACAGCTATTATTTTTTGTGTAATTTTGAAATAAAAAGTACAAATATAAAATCAATTGATATAAATATGATGAGTGATTCATGGGATTTTTTTCTTAGTGAAATTTTTCTTTTCATTCATGAGATTTTTTCCTCGATTCATGGAATTATGTATATAAATTTTTTTCAATTGTTGTGTTTGTTATTGATTAAATTGAGAGTCCTATTTGTATAAATATTTAACAACCACGCAAAATATACAAATTCATGATTTAAATAGCTACTCAAACTATTATTATGTTATGTAATTAGTTAAATATTAATTAAAAAATCTCCTTATTTTTCTAATCTTATCTATTTATGAATTTTCTTATTTTTATTTATTCAAGTTCTTAATATTAGCTCATTCTAGTTACATGTTTCATGACCTCCAAAAAGTTGATTATTTTTTAAATTTATATATTTTTCTCGTAATCTACCGAAGCTAAAATAATATTCGTCTTCATAAACCCAAAATAAATTTAAAAAAATGAAAATATAAAAAATCACAACAAGTTTAAAAACTATTAGATTTTTTTTTAAAAAAAAATGGGATCATAGATAGGTGCAATAATTAATATAGCGGGGATCATGAAATATTAATTTTGTAAAACTATTATTTAATCGATAACCGGAGTAATATTTATTAGTTTAAAGAGTGTTTTGAGACTCAATGTAGGTTAATTTTGATTATATCAAAATCACTGTATCTTACTAATTTATGTATTATATATATTTAATGAATTCACATAAAAAATAATTTTGCTTGAGGGATGAAATCTCAACGAATTTAAATAAATCCACTTGTAAAAGCATTATCCATGAACTTGAGATTCTGATTAATGATCTAAATTACCACAATAAAATGTGCATTAATAACATGTTGGATTATCCAAATGAAATAATACATATTTCGAAATCCAAAACGCAAAAGAAATTTTGGATACCATCAGAAAAAATAAGAGGAAACTTTCCAAATATATAATCACTTATCTTTGGGTTAAATTCAGATTTATTATTGAGTTTTCACATGGAGAACTAATAGTCGTTCATGTTTGCAATATTGGTGCATTTTTGATCCTTCCCTAAATTTTACCTATATTTTTAATATTAATTTTATCCATAATTTTATATATAAAATATTCAGTTATTTTTTTATATATTTGATAGAAATAATAATTTCAAGTGAAAGAAGGTCAGAAAAGCATTTTGTTTTGTTCAGTATATTGTAACTAAATTAAGAACAATTTCACATATGACGTTGCAAGAAAAGAAATGTTTGTATTATGTATAGATTATATAAATGACAAACTGTAAAGATATAATTCCTAATATTCCTCACAAAATCCTCATTTTTTCTGCATTTTTGTGATTCCTGAAATAGTGTTGATACCATCGCTTGAGTTTCAAGTTATTACACTAAATATGAAAAAAAAATTGTCAATTAGTGGGTAAACCCTTGATTAACACTGAATGTTGGGACTGTTAAAAATCAATCCCATAAAAAATGTTATAGATTGTTAGGTTTAAAAATTTTAAAAAAATTATTGAGCATCATTGTTCATTTTACAAATTCTTGTTTCATCGGGGGATGAAAAAAAAATAACGTAGAAGATGAATATCTCTATATTGATTCGACATTTAGGTATCTGGGAATCGAACATTATGTATACTCGATACAAGAATGATGAAATTGTTGTCGATGAAAACGTTTCATTTTTTGACCACAAATCTGTGATAGCTGCTGAATTGGGTATTGATGAGTGAAGGAAAAAAATTGAAATACGTTGTTGAAGGCAATGCTTCTCCAATTTCAATCAGAAACAATATGGGTGTAAAACTGTATGTTGAAATTAAGGTGTAAAATTGTATGTTGAAATTAAGAAAAAAGAGTTGGGATTTGGAATGTACCCATTGTGCATGGATACTATCGATTTGGACACGATGGATACCTTTATTTTTTATGCTTCGACAGGCATGGTAGATGCAGATTTGACGATTTCTTGCTCCATTCCTCAATTTGAAGTATCAAATGTTATATCTGATTCTTCTAATATTGATGTTAAGGTTAAACAAATGTACAAGGACAAAATCACATTAGTGAAAGTGATGGAGAAATATAAGATCAACAAGGGATTCAATTTCAGGGTGAAAAGATTCGACAAACAAAAGTATCAATGTGTTAAAATCTTTACTTACAGTATCATTTTAAAGGTCAATATATTAGTTGAACAACAACATATTTTTTGATATTTAGTTATAGGTTTGCTGTGCTACACGATTAATTTTGATACTTTTCAATTTGAATATATGCATTTACATGACAGTTGAGATGTTTCTCTGAAAATTGTGCTTGGGGTATGAAGTCATCGCGAATTTTTTTTTAGATTTTTTTAAAATAAGATACTTCAATGAAGCACATACATGTATGATGAGGAAAAGGTTGTTGAACAATTTTGAGGTGACACTATCGTTCATAAGTGGTGCAACGATTCTAAAATTGGTTAATCACAAGCGTAATCACACTCCAAATGATATAAAAGATGATGTTAAAGCTGCCTTTGGAGTTGATATTACGTATCACAAAACATGACCTGCAAAGGAGCGTGCGATGGACATTTTACGGGGTAACCCCCGAATTGATACAGACAGTTGACAAAATATATACATGTTAAATATTATGTATCCAAAGTCATATATAAGAATGCTCAAATCTGAGTCTCATAAATTCAAGTATCTATTCAGTGTATTGCGCCCATTTATACGGAGATTTCAGTTCTGCAGACCCATTGTCATTGTTGATGGGGCACATTTAAGTGGGGCTTATAAAGGGACCTTCGTATTGGTAAGTACACTTGATGGTGCAGGTATCAAGTTTTGTATTGATATTAATTTTATTTTTATTGCAGCAATAAAAGTATCTAAAAGAAATAATTTTTTTTTATTTTTTTGGATTAAATAATACAGATTGTATTTTGCCATTGACATGTGGAATTGTTAATACCGAGAAGGATTTCTCGTGGTCATGATTTTTTCTGCAGTTCAAAAATATATTTAGTGATAGAGAAAATCTATGTTTTGTATCTGATCGAAATGAAAGTATAATCAAGATTATTGGTCTTATATTTTTAAATGTCCCGTATTGTACATGCATTTGACATTTATAGAAGAATATTTGCAAGAACTGCAGAAGAAGCAAGAATGTGTTAAGTGATAAGTTCTATTCTATGGCTAAGGGTTACCAAATGGAAGAATTTAACAGAATAATGGCGAAGGTTGTTAAAATAGATCAGAGGGTCAAAGATTATCTAGAAAGTGTTGGTATGAGAAATGGGCTAGAGTACATGCACCGATACATAGAGGCCTTCTTATGACATCCAATATAGCTGAATGTATCAATGGATGTCTTGTTGAGGCAAGAGAACTGTCTATTATAGATTTCTTAGAGGAGGCAAGAATTCTTTTTGGTTCGTAGAATTGCAAGAACAAGGAGACGACTTCATATACAAAAGAAACTTTAGGTTAAGAGTATGAGGAAATTCTAATTGATAATACTGCTAGTTGTTCTTCAAAGAAAGTACGTATCTTAGTTTATCTCTGTGAAAAGCTAATTTATAATGATGTTTGATGGTATGAATTTGTAAAGTGTTATTGTTTTCTATCAAATAGTAGCCAAACAAATAAAATAAAATGTTAAAGAACACAAGTACTGTATTGAAACCATAACTGTGTGTGTATCAACATGTTTTCATTTTTTGAACAGGTGGTACCATCATCCGAGTATCTTTATTCAGTTTATGATGCTGGACGGAGGTATGTTGTCTGCCTTGAAAGAAAAAGATATTATTGTGAAAAATTGCAAATTGATAAAGTATCATATTCGCACGTCATTGTTTTATTAAGAAGCAAGAATGTAATTGATATGCATCCATACTGTGTTGATTATTATAAATCGAAAGCGTTAGAAAGTTCTTATGAGTTAGCAAGTAACTGAATTTTTTTAAACTGACTGATCCGTATAGCATAGAACATAAGACAAATTGAACAAAATATGTTTTGTCATATAAATATGTGTGTGGCTATAATATTAGTCTTATTTTATACTTCAAACTTGAATAATAGACAAAATATAGAATGTAAGTTCTATTGCATAACCTACCTATCAAAAAAATAAGTATATGCTGATTATATGTATCCGAGAAAGTACCTTTTATAAATTTTAAGTATCAATACATAAATCCTATTCACTTTGTGACATGATTTGAGATATCAAATCGTAACAATTCAGTTGTACACTTTTTAATTTTTAAAAAATTCAACATTGTGACCTAATTTGAGGTATCAATCCATTGGTAGTCTTCATAACTGTGCTGTGGAAGAATCTATAATGTACCAAAATATAAAATTGATATTCAATTCAAAAATCAAACTACTCAAAAAACAGAACAAGATTGACAATTTTGTGTTAGAACGACTAACCTTAGCCAATGAAGGGCGGACAATTGCGGTTTGTGATTTTTTTAATTGATTTTTTTTATTTTTATATGTCGTATCCGACCTGATGATTTGGAACTTGATGCAATCTCCTTCACCACTTCATCCTCTTGTGGCATGGTTTCGTCAATAGAATCTTCGACAACATTATGATTAATTCCTTTTTATGGGCCTTCATTGTTTGGAAGATTATCGTCACTGTCAGTTGAGAGTTGAGTCATACCAGGACTAAACGACGATGTCGACTCCATTAAAATGTCCTATTTAATTCAATAACAACTAAATTTTTTTAAAAAAACCATTCATAGATGGAGAGAAAGAAGTTGACTGTACTTGAAGCGGAGAGGGAAGAGAAAATAATATTTTTTTAAAAATTTGGTAATAAAATTGAAATTGTGAATAATTGATGGTAATTGATTTTGATTAGATATTGCACAGTAAATAATGAGTGATAATAGGTATATGAGAGAGGTTGATGGGCTAGGTATCACAAAATAGAGAGAGAAAATTAAAAAAAAAGGGATTTATGTAATTTTTTTAAATGGTAGGGAATGCTAGAGATTTTGCTAAATAAAGTTGTGTAGTTTTGTAATTTATAGCTGTATTATTGCATATGAAATTGACGTGATGAACCTCTCATTTTTAGCTGCAATAACATTTCTACTAAATAGAATAATGTATTCTTCTTCTCACTTTCTCTTACATAGAGTTATTATTTTTTACTAAATATACATATATAAAAAATAATTGAACATTTCATACATAAAACTATGGATAAAATCAATATTAAGAAATGAGCGAAAGTTTGGAGGATGACCAAAAGTGCACCAATATTGAAATTATAAGGGACTATTAATGTTCCATATAAAAGGTCAACGATGAATATTGAAATTATAAGGGACTATTAATGCTTCATATAAAAACTCAATGATGACTTTGAGTCTTAACCCAAAGACAAGAGATTATTTTGGTCCTTTTCTTAGTGCAATTCAAAAAGACAACACCAAAATATTTGGATGCAATAAGAAAAGTTATAGATGAACTTCAACTAGATTTAAATTTGAACCAAAAACACACACAATAAAATCATATTCCACTAAATTATCTTAGATATATTTGTACTTTTAAAGAATTATTAATTTATAATATTAGTGAGATCATATATTTATATAAAAATCTTCTGAAAATATAATATCTTATTCTCTTATCAAAATGGGTGATTTCTTCCATAGGTCCAAGTCGGTATCGAAATAAATATTATCTTAGAGAGATTATTAATTACCAAGTAATAATTTAATGATATTTTACTATATATTATTTTGGACATAGATAAACTAATAAAAAAATCTAGTAGAAGTGGAAATTTTATTTCAAACAATAAAAAAATAATAAATAATATAAAGAGAGATTTGTTAATTTAAAGGATATAAATTAACTGAAAAGGTGAATGAAAATATAGTTTTTAGAGACGAGGGATACTTTTGAACATATTTCCTATATTTAGAGATATTTTTTTATCCTTTTTCAAAAGAAAAAAAAACTATCATGAAGCTGAAAATCTAAAGTGAAGAGAGAGAAATGAATCTTTTTACAATAATAAATATATTTCGTAGGGATTTGACGATGGAAATTCAAAAATAATTAGATAATTAATCTTCACTCCCAAAAAATCAGCCACAAATCCCTACTTTCAAGCACACAAAAAATGTGTAGATTCAATTGGTTATGTTTTATAATTAAAAAATTATATTGTGTAAATAGAAAATATTCCATTCATGTTTTGTAAACTTTGGATCTCAAACACATCATTTATGTGATTTTTTCCTTTTTGAAAGTC
>JAOTQJ010000049.1:7079532-7098617 GCA_025642045.1 Solanum sejunctum
GTGGAAATTATATGGTGACTGACTCTATATCCATTGAGAGAAAAATTGATCATAATGTATTAGATTGATGCATATCTTTGTCTATAATTTGTCATATTTTAGACCATGGAATTTTGTTCTCATAAGCAATGATTAACTATTTGTTTGAGATATTTAATATCAATGAGCTTAGATATTTATCAATATTATCAAGACGAATTATCTTGATTACGTATTCTGAAAGTTGTGCTCTTAACTCAATTATCTTACACAAATAATTCTATGAATGTCAAACTTCAGGTTGACAATAGATGCACATGTGATTCTCTTATGGATGCATCTATTTCACATATCACATGACTACGAAGGGACCCATATTCACCTTTCATACTTTCAGAATTTTATGAAATTCATTGTCAATATTAGTTGATCCAATTAATTTATCATGAAAATAAACAATCTTGAAGAATCTTTTATTTCTTCAATATATGTCTAATAAGTAAACTCCGGATTTACCATGACATGTGCCTTTTCTTTTAGTAAATTTTTTATTTGTTTTACATGAGCAAATTTTAAATTTATTACTTAGGGAGTAATTTTTATATTTCTTCCTTCTCAATTACTCTCTCTCTCTCTTCCGAAGATAAGTCGTGATTCTATCACAATAAAGTGTATATTCATATTGAAAATTTTTATTGAATTCCATCACATTCAACACTTATCAAAAAAATTCTCATTCTTCAAGAATGGAGCACAACTATATTAGCATATCAATTTATGATAATTTAATATCTCATTTCATGTTCACGTGCATTATTGAATCACTTGTTTTCTTTCAGACATTATGCACTGCTACTACATTCACTTTACAAAATAGAGTAGTTTAATGAAACATATTTTATAACTTTTCATAAAAGTATATTATTTTGCTTTAGTCATCATTATATCATTAATATGGTGCATTGAGACTTGAACCCAATGTCTTATCCATATAAAAATATCTTAAATCATGAATTAATAGGAGTTGAATTCAATATTTATTATCACAATGCACAGAGCTGTCACTTGATATCTTACCTTTTTGGTGCAATAGAACTAAAAACTATTCAATCTTCCAGAGCCATAGAACTATAATTATTCAATCTTCCATAGCGATAGAACCATAACTAATCAAGTAATTTATCTTTCTTTCAGGGTGTGCGAAGTAATCTGTTACATTGACTTGTGTGATGTCAACATGATTTTCACAAATAAAATTTGCTTCTAAATTTTTTCTCTTTCTTCTTTAATGGGGCTTAATAAAACTCAACCAAGTGTTTTGGAGTACAACATTCACTTGCATAGTGACCTTTTTCATCATATTGATAACACCCTTTTGGTGATGATTTTTCTTTGGTGAATGATTAACACCAGCACAAGAATTTTGTTCTTGATCATTATCATGACCACAACCGAAGTCGTGACCTTTTTCATGCCTAACATGACAGGCATACACCTCATTCACTTCAGAAAATGACGTAGATCTAGTAGGTTGATTTTCATAATTTTTCATTAATAAATTATTATTTTATTTGACCATAAAAAGATCAATTCAAAATACTTTTTGAAATATTTTTCTCGATATTGATGTTGTAGCAGCACATTCAAGCATGAAAAATGGAGAACATATTTTTCATTATATCAATATCTAATTGTTTCTCCACACAGTTTCAATTGAGAAGTGATTCTGGGCATAACAGAATTATACTTGTGAATAGACTCAATCTTGTAACCTTAGATGCATCCACTCATATCATGCCTTTGGTTCTTTCTTTTAGGCTTTTTCAGAAAACAAGTAAATTCTTGACTGTGAGATAATCAATTTTCAAAATTTCATCAAGATAATGATACAAGAATATCGTAGTTTTAGCACAGTCTTATTTTGATATTTTATTTTCATCTTTAATGATGTCTCTAAGACATCTAGCATCCCACACCCATGAAGGGTAGTTCTTGACCAAACTATGAAGGGCAACAAACTCAAGTTTCATAAAATTAGTTATATTGAAAAGAATAAAAATAAATAATACCTTAGCGTTCAAACTTAAGCTTCACTTTTTCAGATGACAGAGTCTCGTGCTAATAACGTGTTATAAAACTATATTAAACAATACAAAAATAAAATAGGGAGAAGAGAGAAGACTTCTTATTCCTCTTGAAAAATATTCAGATGTATATTTACAATGAAAGAAACCCCAACTGACATGATTTTTAAGTAGGATTGCTAACTCTTAAAAGAATCTACATAAGAAAATTCACTATAACATAAATATGTTTATAACAAATATCTAAATCAAATTTTTATTCAAACATTACTAGTTTGGACATAGGCCCAAAAAATTACATAATCCGAGTGCAAGAAGATAAAAAAGATGGCCCAAATTCGAACTCCTATCTCGGAAAGTTGCTCCAACAGTTTCCGTCTCCGTAAGCCAAATGCCCCCTTCCAGCAGTCGTCGGAATCTATCCTTCTGCCGTTTATTTTTGTAGGTATTGTTCCCTCTTGTCTGCAACTCACACAAGAGCATTCACTGATGAAAGGTAATAAAGTCTGTGTTCTTCTCTTTTCCTCTTACTGGCCAACTTCAGATATTGTCTAGGAGGTCATGTTTATTGATTCTGCATATGTTTTGATCCTCATTCTGATGGACGGAATCTATCATTTTTCTATTTTCAGGATGTACATGCCTTCCTTTGCAAGTTCCTTTCCTTAATAGCTAGATCATCTGCTATCTCTCTGCAGTGCCTTTTGCTGGTGCATGTGTTTCCTGATTTCCCATGGGACTTCCTTGATCACCTTCGTTATTGCTAATGAATCTATTTCTGCCATCTCTCTGAAAGCTGATTGTGTAATTGTAGCAACTCCAATCCCTTTTGCTTTTGCATAGATTAAGTCTCCCTTGCTCTCTGTTACACAAAATTCATAAGCACTTTTCCTAGGATTTCCTTTGTCTCAATAAATTTAGGGACCTAAAGTCAAATTTCATAAAAATTTTTTATTATTTTTTAAAAATATCATATACAAATTGAATAACTATAACACTTATACATGAAATCTCAACAAGTAGGATGCACACACACTTCATGAAGTAAGAATGAGAATAATGAAAATTTTCTATGAAAAAATTAATATAAAGTTAAAATAATCGAACCTTACTTCAAAACTTTTAAAAGTTTATATAATGATATTGTAATAGTTGCACTAAATTTGATCAATTGATTTAATAATATTGATTTATTGAAGTGCATGACATTTAAAGAATACTCCAAACAAATAAATTAATCTTTTTGTAAACACCAAACAATATATTTTGCATACGACAAAATTTTTTATAGTTTGGTAGACTTTAGATATTCAATAATGAGTGAATAAAAACAGAAAAAGGAATAGAAAAAGGTTAATGTATGTTAGAATGATAATCTGGGTTCATGATAATCATCAAGATATAAATAAATCAACAAAATAAGTAGCCACATAAAAAAAGATATTATAATTAAGTAAACACTATTTTATTTCTTAATGAATAAATATGTCAATGAATTGGGACATTAAGAAACAATTAGTTTATGTTGAGTTGATTGGTTTCAGAGTTCTGATAGCACGAAGAGAATAATATAAGTTAGTTGTGCAAATGGTGCAAATCTCAAGTAGTTTTCCAGAGGGAAAAACTAGACACCTAACTTTATTCACTCCAAAATTATGAACCAACAAGACAAGGAAATTCCCCTTTCATTGGCAATTATTTTCCTTCTCTAACAGGTCTCAATTAATTAGAGGCAATTTGAATGATTATATACACCACATTGTATGGCTGTCAGCATCATGTATTCTGCAATTGTTTCATCTTACAATGGTAGTTCACAAGAATATGGTGTTCTATGACCAGGATTTATGCCCGGTGTAAGTAGCTCTTTTTAAGTCTATTGTACAGAATCAATACATGAGATTAATGTTGCATCCGCATGGTCATCATCAGTATGTGTAATAGCCCTTCGAACATCATCTAACAATAAGCTGTGTCCTCTGCCATAAAATATGTATATGATAACTCCTACAGCGAGCCATATAAAAACACGTAGCCACGTTTGAGCTCTGCAGTTAGCATGGTTAGTGATTGGCATGCGCATATTTAACAAGTTCATAAGATAAGAAAAGGAATATGACGACTTACCCAATATTTAGTAGCAAGTATGTATTTATAAGAACAGTGGCTACAGGTAGGAAGGGCACAAATGGGCAAACAAAACCTGAAAAAAAAAACAGATTGTGACACATTTACAGAGAACAACCAGGCAATTAGCTAATCAGTGGAGTAGAAAGCAAAATAAACAGAGAATTCATGTCCAAAATCTTTAGTATGCTTTTTCTACTTGTAGTGCTTGTTTGATATGAAGCAAGGGTTATTCTTTGAGGGTTTTGCACAAGAAATCCAAAGTTTGGAAGCATGAAATACATTTAAAAGAGAGAGATATTTTACAAATAAAACTGCCTTGAACCAAGTTAAGAAGATACACAGCAAATGATCATACTTTTTATTTTTTCTTATTAAGTATTGCAATGGAGATCATATTTCAGTCTATGAGCATAAGTTATCTTAAAAGATCAACGCTATCGGGTCTAAGGATTAAAAAACAAAGTGACGCATCAGGTGCTGAAAGCTCAATACTCATCAATAAAAGAACACTATGTTGTGATGAATCAACAAAATTTTCAGGCAATCTGTGAAGAACTCATTTGGCTAGTCCCAGGATTGCCTCTGGGAACATTGAATGGATACAAATTTCAATTACAAAGCAAGAGAAAGCGTAGTGGAAGTGTGAAATTCTGAGTCTTGCTATTATTTAACACAATAAAGTTCCATATCATAGAAACGTATTTTATCTTTTACAACTGAATGAACAAAATTTGAAGAACTCATTTGGCTAGTTCACAGAAAGGCCTACTAGCATATTGAATGCGTATAAACTTCAAATCCATTGCAAGAGAAAGTAAGTATAGTGGAAGTATGAAATTCTCAATCTTATTATTATTTAACACGAAAAAGTTCCATACTGAAACACATTTTATCTAGTATAACTGAAGCCTGTTTCTTCAGTAGACTACTAATATTTCCAAGTAAAGGAGTTATGCTTGTGCATTCAGTACGACAGCGACATGTAATAATGACTACAAGTATTAGCAATACCTCCTGATTTTGTGAAACTCTCTTTTGTGTCAGCTTGATCGATAGAATTGAGCACAGTCAAACAGCAAATTACAAGCATACCACCCATTCCACACAATATAAAGCACAGAATGCTGACACAATGAACAATTTATAGGGTTAAAGATACCAGACACTTATTTGGAAAAACTTAAGAGATGAAAAGGAGAGAACGTTACGTAAAAATAACAGTGAATCTTGCAAGATGATTAAACTCAAGGAAATATTTATGCAGCCATCAGAAACCAACTCTTGAGCTAAAGTACAGCTTTGTTCACCAATGTACGCGATCGTGTTCTAACACCGTGTAGTCGGAGACCATGTCTCTGATATGATTAAAGCATCTTAGACTTCTGTTGATTTGTGAATTTCTGATTATGATCAACTGTGATAAATGGATCTGATAAAATCAGATTTACTAGGTTGTGAAGTATTATAGAAAATTAAAGCAGGCTGGAATCATCCCTTGGTTCTCAAATCTCCTAGAATTAAGAAACTTTCTAGTCTTTCTCTTTTCTGTAATTTTTTACCACTACAGATGAATAAAATAGAGCAATTTCGGTATCAAAGCAGACATGATATCATCACAAATTTTTTTCTTGTGCAGTTAAAACTGCATTTGTTGGGCAACATCACTCAGCAATATCAATAAAAGTCGAGAGTTCTGCAAACAAATTTCTAGCTGAGACAACGATGAACCAAGGCAATGATTGCTCACTTGTCTTTCAGCTCATTTCTCAGTCTGAACGGCAGAATTATTTGGAATCGGTGCGATAGATGGTTGACGAAAACTTGAACAACTAACTGGAGAGATGAGAGAGCCAGAACCAGGAGACCTAAGAATGAAAGCCAGGAGGTAGAAAACTCATTGGTGATTGCTTGGCTGCTAAACTCCAAGGAATCTGCTATAGCCTATAGGTACACCATATTTGTTTTCCCACTTCTAAGGATGTTTGGTAGGTGTTAGAGACTTATTCCAATGTAGAACAGGCTTCTCGGACTTTGTACACAGTTACTATAGTATAGGTTGTCGGGTTACTCGTTCAGATGCTTTATGCTGCAGATAGGACATAGATGTTATTACTACATTGCCTCTGTACTGTTCACATGTGATTGATTGTTCAGATAGTTCGTTCGCTAGATGAGGTTAGGTGCTCATTATGTGCTGATTCTGTCCTTCCTGAAATAGGGTTGTGAAATAGGGATTAAAAATAAGAAAAGGGAATTATTTATTTTCATCAAATGTATTGTTTTATTCTTATTCCTAGGGATGGATGGCTATGGGGTAGCGCAGGGCGAGGCGGTTGCGAGTTTAAGGTACCAAATAGGAACCCAAAGAACATTAAATCTTTGTAATTAGCAAACATTCAAGATATAAACTTTTTATTTTAAACTTTGACTTTAATTGCAACTTCTTTTCTAAAATTTAAACTAAATGTGTCCAGTAAATTATTAGTTGTTAAAATGTTAATTAAAAACAGTTAATCAGCGATTAAAAAAAATTGTTGGAACGTTAACCAGAAATAGTTAATTAATTGTTTAGATGTTAATTAGTGAAAAATGAAAAAAAAAAAATATGAATTTTATTTTTCATGTTAAACTCAATTGAAAAAAGAAAAGAACTTAAAATTTATGCGGGGCGGGTTTAAAACGGAAAAATCATCATGTGGCGCGGTTTAAAAAACTTGCGGGTTGAGCTTAACCCGACTTGCACCTCCCCATTGCCATCCTTACTAATTACACGTGTCGTTCTTCAATCCATTCATTTTACACGTCAACCGAGATTGTAATTAGCATGTCAAATATGTCGGGCTCGAGTGTGCATGAAGCACATTTATGCCACCAAGAGATATCTATCTAGCAGCTGGTGCCAACTTCAGGTGTGTATCTATGTATACGACCAACCGTTTTTCTTTGATGAAGTAATAATTTTTCATTGCAACATTGAGGCATAAATACCCCTATACAAATAGTATACCAAAAAAGTAGAAAATCTATGTAAAAGGATGCAGTTTTCTGCGAATGTCAACGAAACTCCTATACATGAATGAGTGCACCAAAAGAATTAAGGCATCTGAGGCTATTCCGTGCAAAATCACCCTCGTCCTCCCTCATTTGGCCAAATGTCTTTTAGTCTTTCCTTCTCAATAGTCAATTCTCAGCAACAATTCAAGGGCATCTCATTCACAACTCTCTGGCTGTATTCTAACTTCTTGGACCTTTCTAATAAGTTTTTCTTGACTCAATACAAAATCTCCGCTTCTTACAACAATTCTATAACCAAGACCCATCTTCATAGCATGGCAACATGAGGATTTCAGTTCCAACATCGGTCAGACTAGAGCCGGCAAAATGAACCCATATTTTGATAACCCGCCCATATTTTAGTAGTTTGGATAGTGACTTTTTTACATGGGTAAATATGGGTAAACTATGATTTAATCAAATGGGTTAAACTTCTAACTTCTTCTCACTCAAAATTCATTGTCTCTAATTTTTTTATGTTTTGTTCACTTAAATATTTTTGAAAATATAAAGTTAAATAAACTTATTTTCTTCAAATTTAAGAAAAATAATTTACCTCTAAAAAGTATAAAAATATTTGTCAAAACTCTCCTCCAATTGCAAATCACAATTCTTTTCGTACTCCACCCAATACCATGAGCCCTCCACAAGCCCTCAACCTCCCACCCTTCCACCCCCAAAGAAAATCAATATTTTTTATAAAATCTTTTTTATTTATAAAAAATTCAAATTTTATCATAAAAATTGTAAATCCGGTTGGAAAACTTGCTACGGTTAGAAAACCCAATAGAATGAACCACTACAAGCTAAGGTTGTAACTTATAAGTATGAAATCAATATGAGAAAAATTGAAAGTTGAATTTTAAAAATGTTATTTTTTTATCCCAATCCAACACTTGAACCCCCTCTCAGTTTGAGTGTCGGAATTGGATTTCGAGTCGAAAGTTGTATGTCGGGTCTCGTTAGAAGTTGAGTCGTATGACTAATTTGGAATCGGGATCGAATCCCAATTTAAAAGTCAAATCTTGCATTGGGTGTCGAATTTAATTTTATGATACAATACAATTAAATAAAATATTTTTAATATTTTTCATCCAAAATTAAAGTAAATTACTTTATCCATATTGAATTTTAAAGTAGAGTACTATTTACTCATTAAAATATGGGTAAACAAGTATTTTATCCAATCCATTTCTTACCCAACCCATTTTTACCCATTTAATATATAGGTGGGTTTGAATTATTACCCATTTTATATTGACCCATTTTCAACCCGCCCAAATTTGACCCAACCTGCCCATTTGCCACCACTCGTTCAGACTAATGGATGCATTTACTTCATTGTCTACTAGGTATGGATGCATTTACTTCATTTTCTACTAGGTAGCATCTCTCTGTCACTATCTTGTTTAGAATCATTAATAATCTCCCAAGCTTCTGAAATCTCCTAGGCATGAGTATCGATAGTGAGAGTCCACCCATTTTGCTCTAATGTGAAAGTTAACTTTGTCTGAGCTTTAGCCAATAGTCTTTTTCAATTCTGTGAGAAAGATCCACAGCTCTATTGAATCTTCTGACTCATTCACCTTGAGAGAAGATCAAGTAAATTCTCAAGGATTTGATTTCAATGTCCACCGGGTCAAGAGAAACCACATTAGGTATATAAATATTGAGCCTCGCAAGTTTATCTATAATATTTTGGCCTATATTCCTTCTTATCTGAAATAGCATTTTTTGAAACGTAGGGAGCTTCTGATTCTTTGGATCGACCCACACTGATGCCATTATTTAGCAATGGGTCCAAGATATACTTCCCATTATGTATCTTCAAAAAATGTCCGCAATTGAACTTGCACGACACTGAGTTATGATTCTGGGATGAAATTTTGGTTTTTAATTAAAATCTAAATCTCCTCCTTTTGACATATCTCCCTTAGATGTCCCGCTCATGTTGGATCTTGACTCTACTTAATGAGCATAGCATGATCTAAGGAAAAGAACGTCACCGCCTTCAAAATTTCCACTTCAGCTACCTGCGTTACCACTCGGCTAGTATTCTGCCGATTTCTTTCTACCCTTGCGATTGACTCTACCCATATTGGAAGGGGAAAAGCTAAATCATCAATCACCATTGTCATTACCAGCAGAATCTAATATGCCTACAGGCCAAGTAAGACCAAATCCGTCTGGCTTTTGGTCCCAACTCGAACAAAGTAAGAGAGGTCTAATACAAAGATGTCCAATCTTTGCCGAGACAGTCCCTCACCAAAGCCCTTTAAATCATCATCATAAGGAAACCAAAGTTGCTGGATTATTCTCTACTGTTTGCTTTACCATGGGATCATAATGTGGGAAGAGCTTCCCAGGCTCCTAAGACACTACTAACCTGGAAAGTCATCCAAGCAGCATGGGCATGGAGTAACGCCCGCAAATGGTCTTATATCAGACATCATTCAAGAATTTCTAAAATTATGAACTTTTTTATGACACTTGTTTTTGTGATCCATAAATTTGAGATTCAAAATGTTTCAGTCAGGAAGCCATCATATACTTCAATTTTATTAGAACCACCATTGTAAGCTTTAATGACAGAAGCAAAAAAAAATTAATAAAAGAAGAGGATATTGTACATTAGCCTGACAATTATTTATCAAAGTCTAAAGAACTTCATTTCCTTACCTGGATAGACCTTCAGTTGAAATAGCAGCTACCACTACAAGAATTCCAAAACATACCATCGTAATACTCCAAGCAGCAATTTTCCTTCTCCTGAGTTTATCTTGAAAATATGGAAAATTACACACCACTAAAAGAAATTGCTGAATCAACAGATTAAAGATGATTTTATAGTAGCCTCAGTTGTGGGAAAATTCATATAGAGAATGTAACTCGCAGAAAATTCATCCGAAAAGCACTTGTTTGTCAACCAACCATTTGGATAAGCACCAACAGTGTCCAGCTAATGAGAAAAGCATACGAAACCATCCCTCAAGTAATCATGGGAAACTTGATGCTTGATTCCCGAATAGGATTGAATCTAAGATGAATGCTTGGTTTACGTTATAGAAGAAAGACATGTATTCTTTTTTATTAATAACAATCATTTAATTAGTATGCACAAAAACGATGCCAAGATTTACAAGTGTTTAGCATCATGCTGTCAAGAAATTCATCCAGCTATCTGCCTGATCAAAAAAAGGAAAAAAAAAAAAGAAAAGAAAAAATCCATCCAGTTATCCATAAAAGTAGGAATGCATGCCCTTCTATCTATTTCTCTTTATAGCTGTACATCTACTAAAGTAAGTCTTGTAAGACCATGACACCCTTAAATAAAATTACTTCTGAGGAGAAAAGCCCGATAACAGACTACGTACCAAAATATTGTTCACACTGCAAGTAGGACCATGATATGCAGGGATGTTGGGTCCTTCATACTGAGTTTCGTCCAAGAAGGGAGGAGGAAGAAGCAAAGGAGAATGCAGGAGACACTGTTGAAGCGAAGAAGCCTATTGAGGATAAGTAAATGCAGGTTAAGATACTAAGTCAGGGAAGGTTGTAGAAAACATAAATGAAAGACAAAAATGGAATGTGGAACAAGATAGAAGGATTAAACGGAAGATCAGTGATATAATTGAGGAGGTAACTGTACAAAAGAAGATATGAGAAACATAACACCCTCTGGGAAACAAAATGCATCTGGGGAAGGCACAGAAATAAGGAGTACCAATTGTTCATTGGTGGACTTGGTATCAACAAAACCATGGGTTGAAGTTTCTTTTGGAAGGCAACAGGGGTCTCAGAATGATTAGGGGTGGACATAAATCACCGAAAACCAAATCAGGATTTACCGTACCAAAGTTTATTTACAGGACCGGACCGAACATTGAGGGGGTCGTTTGGTTGGGAGTAGGTGTTATCTCGGGATAAGTTATCCTACCATGTATATGAGATAACTTATCGCATCCCAACACTAAGGCATAAATGATGAGATAAATAATCCCATGACTACCTAATTCCTCAACCAAACGTAGGATAACAATATTTTATCTTGGGATTATTATACCTTATACTTCACACCATAAAGACTTTGAAAATGCAGTATTTGGAATCTACCTTTAATTACCAATTACTGAATTACCAAAACCGAACTTTGGAAATACCTAACCCAATACCACATGTCCACTCCTAATGGATTGTTTACCATATATACAGGTCACATTAATGAGTGATTTGAATATCTTGATTAACCTGGGAGGCCAAATTCATGATGTTTAAGGCTTGAGAGTGGAGATCTAACATCCATATGTAATTTCTCTAAAAGATAACATGTCAAATGTTGGACAAATTAGGAACATGTCCTATCAAAATATCTTTTCCTCAATACATAATTCCAGATTATTGTACCGAAGTTTGATTTACTGGGGACTCAAAGATTGATGTTTGGTATCTACTATTTCATTAACTATTCAAAATCATCAAAAGAGAACTTTGAAAATACTGAAAGCCCACTCCCTAGTAATGATGGAGGTGATATGGAGAATCATGGGAAATAGGAATGTTTCTGTGGAACATGTGTGAAGAGAAAGAGAGAAACATGTATGAAGTGAAGGAAATAAAATAGCTTATTATCTGGTTAATTTGGCTTTAGAACAAGTAGATATAATGGCTGTTTCCAGGAGCTGGAAGTACAGGGGAGGAGGTTGATTAACAGTGACAAGTTGAATGAGCCCTAACTAAGAGCTAGATCATGCAGAAGATGAGAAGACTAAGCAATGGATGGAGAGACTGTTCATGTCATCATGCTCAAATCCTATAGGAGGAGAAAATGGAGACTGTTGCAATCACAAAACTTGTTTTCTGATTTGCAGGTATCCAGCAAAATTGGAAATCTTTGATGATCTTTCAATGTGTGGTATGGATGTGTTTTTTTTTTTTTTTTATAAAGCAAGTGATATTAATAACCACATCAAGAAGATGCAAAACTTACAAGATATGGCATTTGGGCTTACAAAAAATCTTGGGCTAACTATACAAACTATCTAAGCCAGAGTTAGTGGGTTAACAAAGTCCTGAATTTGTTCTGCATTAACAGCAGGATACAGGTTGGACCAGCTAAACAAATTTGCAATACACTTGGCCTTCAAAATGCCTAAAGCAGTTGACTCTCCATCAAAACATCTCCTATTTCTCTCTAACTAAAGACACCAAAAAACACAAGCAGGTGTCATGATCCAGATCTTCTTATTGGCTTTGGCAACTTCCCATAGGCTCCAGCTCTTGTAAGCACCCTAACTGTGAGTGGTGTGGTCCAACTGAGACCAGACAGACTAAAAAACATGCTCCATAATTCCGAGGCCACCTCACAATGAAGAAGAAGGTGTCTAGGGGCTTCAATCTCTTTTTTGCACATATTGAAAGTTTTTGAGGGTGAAGTTAATAAGGGCAGCAAAAATCCTGTTACAGCATTGAAACAGGATTTCATGGAGCCAAGAGTGGGTGATAATAGGAGGGCATACTGTTGATTGACACTGATAACTTAATTATAAGAATAGAATGCTTTTCTATTGAATGTAATTGATTATGTGATAATTGTTTTTTCTTATTTAGTCTTAGGACTCACTGTACACATACCCATGAGAAGTACTCATTCTCATGGGTTGTATATTCATCAAGAAAAATAGGGAAGCTTTTTCTTCATCTTGAAATCTTCACACATTGATCAATGTAGATATACAATACGCGATAGACAGAAGAAGAGGCATCGGGCACAAAATGCAGGTACAAACGAAACAACAAATGTTGGTACCTTATACACGCATATCCCGTTGGTAGTGGCTCAATGTATGGCATTAACATCTTTTGATGTGTAACCTATAGCTATTGGGAACATATAGTATTGAGTACAAAGACCATATGTATCTGTTAAAATATAACATCGCAGAAATAAAGAGACAACAGGGGACAGAAGATCCATTGATAAAGGATTAAGGCAGAGGACATCACTGAAATGGACAAGCAGCAACAAAGGAAACAAGGAACATGAACACAGAAAGAGGATATCAGGAACACAGGCAAAGAGGATTCAGGAAGACGCAGAAAGGAGAACGTTAAGACAATGGATGCAAGGGGTCAGGAGGTATACAATCAGAACAAGTAGAGGAACTCAATTCAAAAGCCAAATCAGTATCAGGAAGGGGGAAGATTGGACACAACACACAAGATTCAAACCCCAGATGATGGAAAAGCACCCCGAAATACAAACCTCGGGATATGACAGGTCTTAACAGCATTACCAAATTGATGATTAATATCAAGCATGGTAGAGATTTCTTAGTAGTTGCAAGTTCAATTTTTTGCATCATGATATGTTTTCTCTTAAGGATGTTTATTCCACCTACTCTAATATCATATTGAAGTGTGTCGCCATCTCATCTAAAAGCTTAAGTTGTTAGATACAACATGATTATATTTGCTTAATTAGAGAGTACGCTTGTCCCTCATTGTTGTGTAAGGGCACCCACTGCCTTAAGATTGTGGGGTGGATGCTCAATCTTTTTATACAGTATCGGAGCAAACTTTGATGAGCTCGTTCTTACACCTAATTTCTCTCTTGTTCAATCACTTTGGGCTTCTGTCTCAATTCAGCTCATGGAACTGCCTTGAGGTCTAAATCAGTCCATCAAGTCATTGACATCACTCCAAGGCCAATCATTAGCCCAGTGCGCCTAATTTATCTTATTCTTCTACAGACTAGCTTTGGCTCAACCTCATTGCTTTACTTCCAAAGGAAGGCCACAAAAAACAGAAATCTTTTGTCCATGTGTGAACCCAAGAGACGGGCTACATGTGCAGAAGTGTATTAGAGAAAACACTTATCCCTCATTGGTAGTGCATGGGTTTCCAAAAAGGTTTATAATGCTGAGCTATGCCACCCATTGTCTTAGATTTTGAGTTTGATGCTCAGATTGTTTTAAGACTATAGTGTGATGGAATAAAGCACAATGACTCTTTAAACTGTCTGCGCTTCTTTCTTTTGTGAAGTAGCAGTTAGTCAATGCAACTTTCGGCGCTCTTCATGGGTCATCTGGAAACATCCGCTTTATGTTTTTAAACATAGGGGTTAGGCTGCGTACATTCGACCCCCCCTCACCCCACAATGAGCGGGAGTCTTTTGAGGCACTGGGGTATGTTGATGATGATGATGAGTGTGAAAAAACTTCACAGACATTGTCTATTTAAAGAAACAATGAAATAATTGAAGGTTCTCCTTGACACATTATACAAACAAAACAAAAATGATAACACCATCAACTCCTATAAAGCCCTCAGTTGGTTGGACTGAAGCATGGGTGTCCGATTTATGATCTAAATTTTAAGATTGGGGATATGGATTCATGTACGGTTACGGGTGCAGGGATTCTACTAAAAATAATTGTAATATTTGAAATAGAGTTATAAAACCTAAATTATGAGATTATGTGAAAAACTTGTGGAAAAAATATCAATCAAGAGGAGAATCTGGGTAAGATATAAAAGGAAAAAGAGTGACGGAGAAATTTCCATATAAAAGGTATTATATCTTCTTTAATTTCACCTTAGCTTTTGTTTTGATTACACAAACCATTATTGTACATAATTTCTTCATTCATTCTGATCAAAGTACTCAAAACTGATTGACGAGATCGGGTACGGATAGCACACCTACGTCGTGTCGACGTGGGTGCAACATTGAAAGTGAAGCGTCTAAGCAACTTAGATAAAGTCTGGTCTAGAAGACACTCCCCATACAATCCATAAGGAAATGAAAGTTAACTCCTACACTTTGTTTGCATTATGTTTAGGGAAGTGAGCATAGGTAGATATGAGAGAGCATCATCAAGAGGAAACTTAGGTTGTCTTGAAGAATCTAAAGATTCCTTCTGATGACCACATATATTGGTGAATGAGTTCACTTACATTCTTCTTGCTACATTCCTTTTAACAAAAAAAAAAAAAAAAGGAAAGAACAAACAGAAAGTAGGGAGACAATATAGAAGTACCTGCACTTGTTTATGCAAAGCACATTTTCAGTTTTCAAAGGTCTCAAATGTCATATAACTAACAGAAAGGATTTTCAGAAAAATACTGAAATCTTTTGGGGAAGAATGATGAATCCCAGAGCACCTTGAAAGGCTAGGTAGTAGAGAAACTGAGACAAAAAGGATAAGCTTTCAAGATAGATCTATCAAATGAGGGCAAGACAGACTCTCTCCTATAGATTACTTTTATAATAAAAATGAATTCCAATGAAGCAAATTATGTTCTTAACAGGAAGGTAACTGTCAGACAGTATGAGAAAGCTTTAACAAAAAAGACATGGTAGTAACTGCATGCCAACCAATATTTTATCTGCCGTGCCTTTATATGCTCACTGTATGTCAAAACCATCAAACTTGAAATAAACTTTCTACTGAACAATCAATAACATGAGGATACCTTGAGCTATATCTTTCAGAAGAAGAGGCCTTTCAGCCACATCTGTTCCAAGAGCATCTAAATGTTGACCAATACTGTTGCAAGAATTATGAAGAGCTTTATCTTCTTCGCAATAAATCATAAGTTTATTATCATTGTGCAAATAATACTTACACATTAGGTTGCTGGTCAGATAGCAGGAAAGGCAGTTCATCTGGTGGAACATATCTAAGTATCAAGATTGAAAGAGCAACTACAGTGAATGAAAGCAATGTGCCAACACTAACCTGCAAAAAAAAGATGCCAAATCTTCTAATTCTCTTTGAATTCTTTCAAACATTCTTTTAAGCATGGAAGTCTACCTACTTATAGCTTACCATTCCTGCTAGCTGAGAGACATCCATAAAGAAGGATAGGACTGCAATAAAGATACCAGTTGCTATGGTTCCCTTGACAGGAACTTGAGTGTGCTCGCTGATGTCTGAAAAAAATGATGGCAGCAATCCATCCCTAGCCATTGCCATAAGTATTCGAGGCTATTTGTTTGCCAAAGAGAGAGAAGGAAACACAAAAGAACAAAAGAAAAGAAAGTTATGCACACCAAGAAACATAAAAATCATAGCTGACAGATCTTTTAAATATCAGATTTGTTGAGGATCCATTTTAGGGGATCTTAGAATATTAAAAGTTTATCAGAGAAAGAGGCTAAGAATTGTTTCTACAAAAAGTTTGCTTGGGCTAACTATACCTCATGAGATAAGGATTGCTTAAGACAATATTAGGAGAGAGCAGCTTATTTGCTAAACCAATGTGGAACATTCGCATGGCTAATGTTAGACATTTGGAGCATGGACAATTACCATGGGGGCACAACATTGGAAAACCAAGAATAGGGATGTCTGCTTTGATACTTTTTGAACAAAAATGGACCTTGGGCCCAACTCAACACTAAAAGTTAGCTCATAAGGAGAGGATTGCCAAAATAATGAAAGGAGACAATAGTTAAATCCTGTAATGCCTTGTACTTTTGGGCTAAAATTTGACCTGTTGAATACACCACAAGGATATGGTTGTGCGTTGTACTTAAGAGTTAAGGTCGAATTTTGAGGTGCTGTGGTGTTGCACAAGTATAGATCAGATAAGGTATTGAAACAACAAAGTTTGAAGGTTCTGGGTCGAGGTACAAGATATGGCCAAACATTGAAACTACGGACCATACATGGGAGCATGGAAGGAACTCAAGAATGATGTTTCAGTGGTTTTTGACTTATATTGCGAGGTATGGCTCTACATGGGACCTACAGGCCGTACCCAAACCATATTTGAACTCCACAAAAACTAGCTCACTACCATGTTTCAGGTGTCCATGTATGGCCCACCTACAGGCTGTAAATGTTTAGTATGGGCTGTACATGGCACCATAAGTGGGCTGCCGACAACAACTTTAAATCTGTTTTTTCTGAAATTTTCATTCTATTTCACACTTCTATAAGCCCTGGCAGGACGTTTCACTACTCTGCTCATCCTCCCACGTCAAAGTCTATTCTGAGTATTCTAACCATTTTACACGGATTATTTAATATATTCTACGCTACAATCCTCAGGTTTTCAAGAAAACCCTTCTCAAAGATTTAATTGAAGGTTTGGATTTTCCTTTGGATCTTCAATCACATCTGAAGTAATGCGCATCGTTCATGTATTATATTCCGAATGTAATGAACTCCTTTATTATCATTGAATCTTCATTCATTACTTCAATCCCATGAGCTTCATTATTTCCACTATAATAATATGATAAAGGATGAACTTATGATTCTTCTTCAACGACAATATTTATTCACTTATGCTACGATTCACATGATGGTGAAATATGAAACGTGTTTATGGGTAATTGAGCCATCTTTATCACATTAATGTTAGGAGGATTATTGTTAATTGAGAAGCCGACGCTCAGATGAAAGACCCCAAACTACGTATGTCAACGTATGATAAGGGTCATACTGTTGGTTCAAGTGATTCCTTTATGTTACCCCAATGAGGGTTTGATAAAAATCCAAATGCTAACAAATGTTATGTATGCTATATCTCATCACTACGACAAGCTGGCGGGATGGCTTAGCCGATTGTATCGAGATCGAAATCCATGTGCTCGCATGGTGTTATGTTGGTTATTACATAACAAATACCTTTATGTTAAAGATTATCCTAATGACAGAGCTATTTGCTTCTCTTCATGTCTTATTCATATTGCATTGGGTTGCCTTTCCCTTCATGTACCCCTTTATTGTTCATTCAATCATATTCTACATATGAGTGCTATTTCATAGTACTAACAAGTCCTTTGTCGAGGGCACTACATTTCACGATGCAAGTTTAGATACCTAGGTCCACGATAGGATTTCTGCACTCTTCAACTATGGTGACCCTCACTTAATGTTTGGGGCATTATGTTTCCTTATTTAGCATGTTTAACTGTTTTGGATATGGTTGCGCCTTGTCCCGATAAACATTGCTATTCGTAGTCATGTCTTAGAGGCTTTGTAGAGTATGTTGGTCAAGTTATGCAGATCATGATATTATTTCTATGTCACTCATGCTTTAATGTTTTTAACTTAAAGAAAGTATTTATGAATGAGACCTTTTGAAAACTTCATATTATGAATCTATCTCATTTTATATATGTACGTCTCAACTTATATGTCATGTAGAGATGGTCTGCTTGGTCAACTTAAGGCACCAAGTGCCGTTTCACCCAGACCAATGTTAGGGCCGTGACAATTCCCTCAACCAAAATGGGACATTCTAACATTTCTAAATTCAGAATACAATAGTGGTGTCAATAGCTTATTTAAGGCACACTTGAGCCTTAAAGGTAAAATTAACTCGAGGGAGACCCCTGGTTTAAGTTGCACTTCATGTAGGCAAGGCATGAAGGCGTGTAATTCCCATTTGTTCTATCTTGGATTGAGCAGTACTAAACAATAGATGCAATTAGCAGAAAGATATATTAATTGTTATGGAGAACATTAGGAATGGATATGTTACTTCTCTTTTTGATAATGGTAACAAAATTCGTTACTTTTTTTTTTATCGCATTCTGGATATGTTTTTCTCTTTTTATCATTGGCCCTTTTTCTATTAAAGCCCACACTTTGACTATGCTTTGTGATTAAAGTCCCAATAGATCTGGAGCACTCTTAAGCTTTTCGCCAACCTTCCAGACTTTCTTCAGTGCTAAAGACCACGGGCTAGTTAAGCCTTTGACAACACTAGAACCTACTAAAAATTAGTTCATATATGCAGTCCCATCAAAGGCACCAGACAGGAGATGCAAGGATGAAACGGAGAGGGTAAGTAATTTTTTTTCGCCTCAAGCATCCGCGC
>JAOTQJ010000049.1:7103090-7113396 GCA_025642045.1 Solanum sejunctum
GGGGGGCGGGGGGTGGGGGGGCGGCGGTTGAGTCCTTTTTTCAAGTGATTGAAGAAATTCCTTGGAGGCAGGAAATTGTTCAGACTACAAACGGTATCAGCAATTTCTGGTGTACTAATCCTGTTAGTTCCCTTGTTGTGGTTTGTGGAAGAATATAAGAAAGCTTATTGGAGGAGCACAACGGAACTGATCCAGCTAAAGCTAGGGGATTGCAAAAGAATATTGTTCTGGTATGATGATTGGTTGGGAGATACTCTTCTGAAAGACAGGTTTACTCAGTTTTGCAGAAAATGGCAGGCCACAGCTGAGTAATGCAGATCGGGAAGTGAAATTTAGAAGGAATCATAATTGATTGGGAAATAAATAATATAGCGGAGCTGCTTCAGCCTCGAACTATTGGATAGCTTACAGGTTCAGCCTGATAAATCTGATTCTCGCTTTGAAAATTTGAAATTGGATAGCAGTGGAACATTCTCAGATATAGCAGTTTTTGGGTTATTGTATGGTGTTGGAAGATGTTATAAGAAAACAAAGTGCTCCCACTCAGGTATAATCTTTATTTGGATGCTACACATGAACAATTTTAACCTAGTATAACTGGCAGAGAAAAGTTTTGCATTTATGTAATTGATGTCACATGTGTGAAAGGAATTAAAGATGTAAATCTTCTTCATCTTCATTGTCCAAGACAATGTCTCAGCTTCTTTCACTTGTGAATCTAAAGTTCCCATCCTATTGTAGCTAAAGATAGTTTGCTAGACTGAAATTACCATGGCTCTTTCACTGAACAAGGCCATTAAGTATTCTCACGTGCTTGGCCCATTGAAATAATTTGGCGCACACATGTGTTGGGGGTTGTAAAGGGTTTGAAGATATATTCAAGTTAGAAAGAGTGTTCTCTTTCTAACAGCTTAAACGTTTATACGAGATTATCACACAACTCACCATAGTACCAGAGCAGACAAATGTCCAAGGTTCGAGTTTGACCCCAACCATTATTATAAAGAATTTTCATGTGTTTGGCTCATGAAAAGAGAATCAAGCGTATATTGGAGGAGGCAGTTGGCCTACATTGGAGGAGGCATGTTGAAGACATAATTAAGTACGGGCTTCCTCTAACAACTTAAGCTTTTAGATAAGATGATCATGCACTACTTAACAGTCGATGCTATCGAGATATCTCTAATAAGGATATTAATCTGTCTCAGATTATCATGAAATTTGAAGATTACTTTTGTTTGAAGGAGCTAATATTCAAAATCCCCTGTTCTTGGACTTCTAGTCCTGATTGATCCTACAACGTTATGTTTTTCTATTATTAGTCATACATCATTAATTCACTATATGTTAATAAGGTATATAAGAATTAAATTTCTTTGAAGAGTATACTAATAATTTTTTTGATGACAAAAAAATTCATGTGGGGCAAACCCTCAGGACCAACTGTAGCCTACGAAACATGAGGATCCGACCCTTCTATCCTTTTCCACTTAATGTCAGGCTTAATTTGCATGGTGCAGGGCTCAAACCTATGAATTAATTCACAAGTCCCTCAACCTTCGTCATTTGAACCAAGATTGGGGCCTAAAGGTGCATATCAACAATTTCACCTTCTTCTTAGGGATTCTGGTTCTAATTCATCATACAACTTCCTGTTAAAAGTTCTCTTTGTTAAGGTAACCAAACACAAGAAACCAAACGTTTCACACAATTGACGGTTACGAGTTGTTTGGTTTGTGGGGTAAGGGATAACAATCCTCGGATAAAATGTGGGACTATATTTTTCTTTGTTTGGTTGAAATCTTTATCTCAGGATTATTCATACCACAATTGTGGTATTACTTTTACATGACATTCTATGTGAGGTAAATAAAATATCAAATGACTTGTGCAACCTTGATCTTTTTTTGGTCCAATGATCTATAATTTTTTAACCAAACATATGTTTAAGACTATATCCACTAATATCCTATTTTTAGCCTAATGAACCAAACACATACGAATAAAAGTGTACCCGCTAAATAGTCATGTCATTATGTAATCCTCATATTATAATCCCGTCACTATAATCCCAGTGTAATGTATTCACCAACCACATGTGCCCTTAAAGAAAAATAAAAAATGGTTCAGATAAATAACTAACTAATCAAATAAATACCAGAAGAGAAAAGCAATTTCTAATCAAAAGAGTGAAAGCAGAATCACACAGTTTATACAAACAAAAAGTTAAATAAATAGAGACATTCCACCCCACCAAATTGGGCGCTACGCCACGAGCAACTGCTGCACCACCAAGAGTGTATTCGAGTATCAAAGCCCACCCAATTAACCATGCGACCCTGAGTACAGTAACATTTTCTAGTGGTTACAAACTGAAGATATACTATTATGCAGAGGAACGACGATAATTGATTTTCAGGATTGACCACAACAGACTCTGAATAAATTGCCGTTCCAATGATTTTCATTTTAAAACATTTTCACCAATCAAGATGTTGAGAAACAACATAGATAGATTAGACATGATAAGGAATTCCTCTTTACCCTTCTCCAATGCAGACATATGAGTAATGATATGCACTTCCAGCAGATGGGCAGCGACATGCAAGCTCTGCGTAACAAAATGCAGAAAGAGCAGCCGCTATTCCACCAATAAAGAAGGAAATGGTGAGAGAAGGTCCAGTGTGCTCTCTGGCAACTGTCCCAACAAGAATATAGACTCCAGCACCTATGGTTGCTCCAACGCCTGACAGAAGTACGGTTAATATTTCACAAATCAAAGATCCGTGATGCTTAAAATCAACTTTCACTGAACAAATGAGAGTATATCAAGGAAAAAATAAAGAAAGTTATAAGAATAAAACATGGCTGTCTAATTTTACTTTAAAAGCAAAAGGTAATGCAATCCTCCATCCCAAGAATAATGAAAAACAAGCAATTACCATTTACTTTTTTTTTGAAATTACAAGCAATTACCATTTACTTGTCAGAAACATACTTGAAATTTACTTGACAACCCAATTATTTCAGCAAAAGTTCAAGGCGTCAGACAGAAGATCCACAAAGTGTAACTGAATATCCAGAAGAAGAGAAAGTATCTTTGTATTTGTTGATGAATTTACACCATATGAGAATGACTACTTATACAATAAGTCCTACAACTGAAGAAGAAAATATTACATAATCAATTACAACCAATACAATATTATCAATTTACTCCTATAGTTAAAGGTAGGAAATCAATCAACCAATGCTCCTCTCAAGTTGGTGCAAAGATGGCGCACATGCACAACTTGCAAACTAGTTTGTTAAGGCCTTTGGTAAGCACATCATCTAGCTGCTTTTCTGATGACACATGAAACAAACTCAAGACACCACTCATAACTTTTCTTTGAGGAAGTGTCGATCAATTTCTACGTGTTTTGTTCATTCGTACTGGAGTGGATTATGAGCTAAACTGATTGCAGCCTAATGGTCACAATACAAGGAAAGGTTCCCCATTCCAAACAACCTTGATTCCGCTAGTAGCTTTTCTGACCAAAAATTCACAAACACCCTGGGCCATAACTCTATATTTTGCTTCTGCACTTGATCTAGCAAATTCTCCTATGAGTGTATAGTAATGGGATTTAGATCTTATATCATCTAGAGATCCACCCCTATCCGCGTCTGTAAGGCTTCTATTTGGATCCTGGAGAAGACTTCAAATGCCCTAAAATGTGAAAGATGACTTGCAGATTTTTCAAAACCTGTTTTAAAAACGTAGTTTATCTGGTCCATATGTTGGGACAAGCGTGTGCTTGACATAATTAGTGGTCTTTGACCAGCCACAAATGTATTATTTTGTGAAAAATTCTAAAATATTTAATAAAAGTGAATTGCTTTGAGGCTTTGCCTTGTTCCATGGTGTTGGACATTGTTATCGTTCATTCGTTGCTGTAATATGTTAGGGGCATACACATGCTACCATAATATGTAACGAGCATACACATGCTAACATAATATGTTAGGGGCCTATACAAGTTCTGATATTATACTTTTGGGGCATTATATATGTTGTCGTGGACTATCAGAGTGTTGTATTAATTTCCTTCAATGTCATTTATGACAAGTACTGACTGTAGATTGTGTCGAGATATGTAACGTATATGTTCAACATTTATTTGAGCTACATTATGATATAATTCATGTGCACATTATTTTTGTGCTCATTGTGTGTTTGTATTTTCTAACACTTGTTTATATGAGTAATCAATAGGTGGGGGATGAGGATCTTACCGGGTTATGTTTACATATAAGTCACTCCTTACTTGCATGTCCATACAGATACTATATGACGAAGTAACTCAGAAGGTGGGGGTTGAGGATCTTACCAGGTTATGTTTACATATAAGTCACTCCTTACTTGCATGTCCATACAGATACTATATGACGAAGCTAATAATTGACGAGTTCACTAAAGTTGATCAATTTAGTGAGGTGAACTGTCGCGGTGATTGTGGATACTACTAGAAGAGTCTATATCACTTTGTTGTTGATGTCTTTTCTTTTGGGATTTCACACTTGGGTCTTTTCGAATTCTCTTTGATGCTTAATGGTCTAGTGTGGAATTCAAGCAAGAGCTTTATATTTATATTTTAGAGATACTAAATTTTCGTGATTTATATCATATTTTTTGTGTACTTATTTAATTTATTAAATGATACAAATTAATGGTTAAGGTAAGAAAATTGGGTTTGCCTGGCCAATGATGGAGCTTATCACGTCTAGTGGGCATTTTGGAAGTGACAAGAATAACAATAAAAAAAAGTAGCTCTAGCAATCAAAATGACACGAGCCATCACAGAAGAATCACCAAGCTATAATCCTCCCAAACGATTATAAAGGACTCTAGTTCAAAAGCAAACGTGGCTTTCATGGCTACTCCTAGGAATAATGCATATATAAAGTGCATTTTACCTCTAAAGATGTTGCATAACTTCCTCTATGGTCCTCTTAGAAGGAAATTCAAACAGAATGTGGAAACTAGGAAATTCTTAAATGCCGATTGTATTACTCCAGTGTTCATATGGTTTGCTGATTTCAGTTCTTGAGAGAATCTACACAAGCTTGTTGGAAAATCTACCAATAATCACGTGTTCAATGGATTATTGTAAGAGTTTGTAACAGGAATTCTAATAGGGCTTCCCACCAAGTGATTTTCTTTGATATTTCCATTTCTTGGTGTCAATTAGCTCATCTGAAATGTTTGAGAAAAAGCATATTTAGTCACAGCTCTTGCATCTTTGGTCTCCTTTTACGTATATATCTTTCTAGTTTAATGGCATTAGCCCCCAACCCACATTGAGATGCAAATTCTGGTCTCTTTTCCCATGTACTTCCACAATGTTAATAAATCTGGCATGAATGTGGTATTTTTGAGAAATATTTGTTCATATTATGTGCTGATGGACTTTCCAGTCTTTTGAAACAAGTTGAGGATCGAGGAGAGCTACATGAAATAAGCCTTAAAAGGAGTGGTCTTATGGTAAACCATCTTTTCTTCGCTGATTATTCCCTTTTATTCTGTTCAGCTAATACTCAAAGTGCTGCAAAAATTTCAGAAATCTAGAGAAATTGTGAACTTTGTTCGGGCCAGAAGGTTAACTTTGATAAATCAACAATATTTTTAGTAAGAATTTGTAGAAGAAAAGAGTAGTATTATAGCAGAGATAGGAAAAATACAAAGGGATAGTTTGGGACTATATGTAGGCTTAACTGCGATAGTTGAAAGATCAAAACAGAAAATGCTACAAGTTTATCAAAGAACGAGTTAAAATTAAGATAAAAGAGTGGAAAAGTAATTTCCTAAGCCTTGCAGGCAAAGAAGTCATGCTTAAGTCCATATGTTTTGCTATTCCTTTATATGCATTGCCATGTTCCCAATCTTCTGCTAACTTATGCAAGGAAAATGCTACTATCTTCACTGATTTCTGGTGGGACAAACTGAGGAGAAAAGGAAAATGCACTATGAAAAACGGTAGAAGCTTAGGGAGGAAAAAGCAAAGGGAGTTCTTGATTTTAGAGATTTAAAGCTTTTTAACAAGGCCCTGTTGGCTAAGCTTGTGTAGAGGATTTTAACCCAAGAAGATTCTTTACTTCATATGATGCTAAAAATAAATATTTCCCAATACTTCTTTCCTTAGTTTTGTTCCTTATCCCACTCTTGAATATGAAAAAGTATTATTTGGGGAAGAGATTTGTTGCAACCGGGAATTCGATAGAGAGTATGAGATGAAGAAAATATTAAGGTTTAGATCCTTGGATTCCTAATTCAAACGGATTTAAACCCCTCCAAGGGCAATCGCAAATAAATTTATAGTTGAGGGTAATAGATCTTATAGATAAACAACATCATCTATGTAATATTCAAGATCTTCATGACTATTTTTATCCTAATGATATCAATTCTATTTTGTCCATCCCAATATCTACTGGAACTTGTGATAAAATTATTTGGCATTATACCAATTCACGCAAATACGAGATAAGTTATGGTTATCATTTAATGAAGCATATAGCTAATTATACTGATGCTCATACTGAAAAGCCTCAATCCAGTTGTCAGTCTTTCCCAAAATCCTTTTGCAATTTTCTGTGGTCATTGAAACTCAAAAACAACTATAAACATTTTCTTAGAAAATGCATTCTTAATGTCTTATCAGTTAATACAATATTTCTAAGAGAATAAACATGAATTGTGATGTTGCAGGGTCTATGGTTTAGCAACAGAAACGACTGATCATATGTTTTTAAGTTGTTTGAAAGCTCAGTTAGGGTAGAAATTTGCTCCTATTAACTGGCCTGATTTAGAAAATATTGGGCATTTTGCTTTTGGTGTAATGACTTGTTTTCTAATACATGCCAGTATACAAATTCCATTGAGCTACTAAGATTGAGCAATTTCTCTTTTACGCCAAAAATGGAAAGCAAGAAATTCTTTATGTTTTTAAAGTGATAAGCCTTTTTTTGATTTACATGAATATGACGATGTTTTGCAAACTTCTGCAGGTTTGACTCGTATACCTAATAGGATTTATGATGCAACTATTAGTCCATTACTGTGGCATAGGATGGGATTGTAGTTTTCACTAATGCAGGTTTTCATAGGGAAAAGGAAAAGTCAAGCATTAATATGAACTATCGATAGTAATGGTCATTTGCTTCATGCCATTGTAGGGAAGGCCATAACTGTTATAGTGCTACATAAAATTCCTTGTCTCCGGTCGTAAAATAAACTTTGTTTTCCATATTTTGAACATAAATTATGATTTTGGTCAATCACCAAAACGATTCTCAGGTTTACTCGCCGGAAAAGAGTAGTAGTTGATAAAGGTTTTTTTCCCTTTAATTAATAGAAGTACGGCTTCAACTAAAGGTTCTGCAGTAGCTTCTACCTTCATGTTTGTTGTCGAAGTTGTCGTTTTTAAATCCCTTTCCCTCATGCTAGCTCTCACTTATTTTTCTTTGTAAATTTCATTACCAAACTTGGGAAAAAGGTAGCAACTGAGAAGTAGTAATGCTTTAAGAAGTTGCCAATTTTAGGTGCAGAGTTATTCACTCTACTCTATTAATTATCTCGTTTGGGATGATATAGCAATCCCATGGGATAAATTCAGGATTATTTTACCCTAGTGTTTAGTTGGTAGGATAAGGGATAGCAATCCCATGGAATGTAGTAAAATGGTGGAACTAGCTAAACCATATAGATTGTTGGATAGCTAATCCCATGAGATATAGCATTTCTATTTGAAAGAAATTGTTGAGGGACTTTTGTTCCTCTCAATCCCTTACAACTCTGCCCAAAGCATTGTAATAAAGAAAATTTCTTGAAATGGTGCTATGAGCAATGGCAAAGGGGGCATCAACAAAGCTTCTATGTAGCAGAATCAAACAAAAAATATAGGTAGAGTAAGAGTTACCAATGGCTGTAAGGTCAAAAAGGGAGAGTTTTCTAGCCAATTGATGAGTTGCACGTTTTTGACTTGGCTTTCTCCTAAACAAACAGCGAAATGGAGCAGAACTCTCATGTCCGCTATTCTCCATCATCTCAATCCCAAAGGAACTGGGTCGATGCGAAATTGCACGTTTTGTTGGTTTCGTTGACCAATTGATAGCTCTTCCAGCCCCTCATTACTGTTTTATTTTGTCTATTCTTATCTAAATATCCATTCAATTTTTCCTTCAAATTATGTTTAATTTAACTTGCACTCCTTAGTATTTTCCTAAAAATATTCTGACCACCCCAAATGATCAAGACAAATTAGTTATATTAGGTAATAATTAACTAATTTTAAAATTTATAATTTTTAAAATCTGAATTTTAAAAATGCTTTAGATATTTTAATTTCTAAGTTTCGATAGATAAAAATTGGGATAGTTTTGTAACTATAATAATTATAGTATTTGCAAAAGTAAATTATTAGACTCTTTTTAAAAACATAATATTTTGAAAATTTGAATTTGGAGTTATTCTAAAAAAATTTTAATAATAAAAATTTATCCGCATTTTAATTTGAGTTGAAATATAAAAATTTTATATTTAAATGATTTAAAAGAAATTTAGAAAAATAAAGCTTTAAAATTTTGGCTTAACATTTACCTTCATTTTATCATAATCGTAGGAATTTTCAAAAAATTTATCAACTTTTCCTTTTGACGTGAAAAATTATTTTTTTTAATCAATAGTATGAGCTTAGATAATTAGTATTGAATAGTTCTTTTACATGATTTGATAATGATATTTTTTAAAGAAAAAAAAACAAAATATAAATAGAGAAAACAACAAAAGGTAAAATAGAAAGGAAAAAAAAATATACATCCCAAAATAATAATTGCACGCTTGCAAGTTAAAAACTACCATTCCCACTAAACCCATCAATCCCGCTCTCATTATAATAATTTATTCTCTAAAATATTCAGATATTATATCGTCTTTTATTTTTTTCTTTCTTTTTGCATAAATGTAATTCTCTTTTTTCTTTCTTTCTCACATTTATTTGAATCAACAACAAATAATTCTCCCTTCAAATGAATCAACATTCAAATTATAATAGCAAATTTTTTATATCAATAAATTTATAACATGGACTCTGCTTACTACTTAAATGGATAAATGTTATTATTAAACAGGTTTGCACATTTTATCTTTGCTATTCATTTTTTAAACAAACAAAACAAAAGATGTTGCTATTATGTATTTTCATATTTTATAACCTTAAATAATGAAAGAATTTTCAATATCAAAATATAACTAAAAAAGAATATATCACACCTAAAAGTGCACATTTAATTTTTACATTTTCAATAGCAATTACAAGGCCCCTTTTTCATCCTACGATGTAAAATATAATCAATTTTTAATTTAGCATTTATTTATTATTGTAGTTATTTTTAATTTTTATTTAGTGGGATGAATTTTGAATTTATATAAATGTAATTATCTTTTGAGTTTTGAGATATACAGACAATGGTGAATCACTAAAATTTTATTCAAAAGTAAATTTATTTGTGTATAATTAAAAGGATAGGAAAAATATTTTCCTTGGCCAAGCAATACCATAGGAATAAGTCACATTACTAAGACAATGCTATGCAAAAAAATTAGAGAAATATTTGTTTTTATCCATATTGAGATCCTATTTTATTAAGATATCTAAAACTAAAATTTGTTTCAACTTTTTCTCATAAATTTTAGAATTTAAAAAAAGAGCCCTCCTGTAGATTAGGATAGTAAATCCACATATCAATTTGTAACACTCCTCGTATTTTGAGGCCCAAAAAGTTGAAAGATAGAAAATTTGTTGATGGTTTGACTCTACAATCCACACCACAACCCATAGAAGGAACCACGGATCATAGGTGGTTTTTATTGAAAGTGCCTAGAAGAAATGGAAAATTAGAGGATTTCTGGAAGATTGACTTACATGATATTAGATAAGCCATCGAAGTACTCACGACTCGTAAGTTGGTCTCATAGGAAGAAGCCCTGAGAAACCTAAAATTTGCCTAAGTCTGGGATTACCTTACGAGAGGGTTTACGTCTTGTAAGTGGATCTATGAGTCGTACTATATGTTTGTGGCGTAGAAGCTGCAATTCCAATAGTTCAACTTTTGTGACATCCTGATCCACGAGGCAAGGTATGGAGCGGTCCGTGGAAAGAGTTAAGTTGACGATTCTTGTCACATCTCAACCTAGGGTCGTGACCAGTGTCCGATAGGGACACCTAGACACATGCTAACCTTAAATTCCCAATGAAACCGACCT
>JAOTQJ010000049.1:7124529-7135573 GCA_025642045.1 Solanum sejunctum
AAATTATTTTAGAACTTATAATTTTAAATATGATATAATATGTATATATAAAAGATTTATAAAAATATCTTTTTTAGATGAATTTATAATAAAATATTATTAAATAAAATATTGTGAACGAAATCTATAATTTCAATACTTCATTATAGATTAAATATAGAATACCTGCGTGTGAAAGCTTATTCCAACCACTGCTATTACACTAGTAAAATTCCTAGTCAAATAAGCATGGCACACCATATCACAAAACAATTCAGTTTGGTCGTAAATATTTTTTAAATATATTTAGAAAAAAGTTTGAAAAATAATATTTGGCTATATAATTTATTATACTCAAGCTTGTGTGGAAAGTCATTTTCGTAATTAGATTTGGTCTAATTTAGTGTAATTACATTATTTAATCTATTTGGTTGGACAGATAATTACTTAAATCATATTTATGTATGTGATATTGAAATTGACATAAGATTATTATGTTAATTTTTCTTATTTCAAATTTGAACTTATTTTATATTTTAAATTTCATTTATCTTAGTATTATATAACTTGATATGTTATATTACAAGCCATTTATTTTTTAGTTTGATTTGATAAATTATCTTTTTGTCAAATATTTATTTTGCTATCACATTATATTTATCATATTTATATTTTAGCAAACATTACATATAAAACTTGTAATTTTAGCTTTTATGATTATTTTAATTAAAATATACTAATTTAACAATATAAATTAATTTATTTTAGAATATTAATTAAGAACATATGTTTACTAATTAATACATTTTCAAAAATATATATATCCTAAACTTTTAAATATATTTAGCAAATATACTAAAGTTTTAAATATTATTAAAAAGAATTAGTATTTGAGCCAAACTCTTGTATTAGGAAATTTTAAAAAATTTAAAAATCACTCAAATTTTTATATATCTAAAAAAAAAAAATCAATATTTATAGTTTTGGACTAAAAATTCATTATTTGGACTTAACACAGATCGAAATCTGAATGATTTAAAAATTAAATCTTTAAGTACATTTGCTTTAGTTAAGATTTGAAGCACTTAATTGATTTGATAACTCTTAATTATGAAGACCTAGGATAGAGTTTTAATATCATTAATAGCTACTTTTATGTGGATAAAATTCATGATCATTTTATCTATACAATCATCAGCTACCACCACTAATCACTTCTTTCATGAATAATGCCACCACTGCCACCGCCATTTTTATCATTATTGTCAACCATCATTATATAGCGTTGTCTACCGCCAACTATCTCTGTCATCATAATCACCATCATTATCAATCATTATTGTCCACTGCTACCACACTTATCTCTTTTATCATTATTATTTTATCAATGTCACTGCCACCCTATCTCTATAGTTGCTACTACCTCAACTACTACTACCATTATGGTTAATTCCTTCTACCCACAAACTTCATTATTATCACAATTAGCACTGTTGCAAACTATCATCATACATTTTTCGGTCACCACCTCCACATTTCTATCAATCATTATTGCTACTATAGTCAATCTACTAAGAACAACCTCCGTCATAATAACTAGTACTGCTACCAACTACCACAGATACATGATCAACCACCATACACTCTTTAGTTACCATCGTCAACTACTAACATCAATTAATTTCATTATTACAACCATCAACATAACTATGAATTGTCCCTATATCATCAAAACACCGATCATCTCCACCGTCACAACTATCACTATCGTCATTATTAGCCATCAACAATAATTATCACCATCATCGCCACCACAACAAACTATGATGGCCTCATGATCCGAGTCTATATGGATGGGCAAAATCAGGGTATTCCAGTATCTTCTGGTACCCGTACGGAATTATTCTCTTTCTCTAGCAAAGCATAGGTGTTTCATTTAATTTGTTTTAATCGAATAATGACTTGATTCTATTGTTTGCTTAATATTTAATTAATGTTTATTTGAATTGTAACTTTATTATGTACATATAAATAATAAATTTAATATATTTAAATATTAAAAAAATTATACTAAATTATTTAGTGTTTAGATCTTGAGACATCATCTTAATTATTCAAGTGTGCATTCGATTAAATCAGTCATCTAAATCTTAATAATGAAAACAAATACGGCCTAAATTTTAGTCATGGTTTGTTTTGCAAAATTTATATAGTTATAGATTTTATACCATTTTTATTTAAATTTGTTCTTCGAAGTCACTTCCAATTACAAATAGCAAAGATAACTTTTTATATATAATTTTTTTTCTTTTCTTCCTCTTTTTTCAAATTAGTATAAACTGTGTCATTGTCAAGAACTTTTCATGGAGCACGCTCATTATAAATGATAATACAAACTTATGAGAATTTTTAATAATTTTAAGAAATTATGAGTATAAATTATATTTTTTTAAAAAATAAAATATTTTCCCCAAAATATCTTATCAGATGCATGTGAAACTTTACCAAAAATTTCACTCAAAATAACTTGTCAAAAATAACTTACTAGCTAATATTAAAAATACTTGGATTATTAAATATAACTTACTTTACATTATATTAACGTAAAATGATTTTGTTAGGTAACAAGAGGTTAGGCTTGTTAGGCTCCTACTATAAGTTTCCAATTCATAGTTACTGTTTCATGTTTGCCTACTAAAATCTAGTAGTACTAGTAAAAGTGCCACTAGTTAGGCATTTTTATCTCTTTTTTACTTTAGTGACGTCTAATTCTACAGGATTTGGGGAAATTAAAAGACAAAACAAGAACCAAAAATTTTTTTTTAAAAAAGTAAAAGCATGAAAGCACATATAAAGTTCCTTAATTCTTCTTTTTCTTGAAGTTTGTCCAACGAAAGTGTTGATTTAGTATTGCAAATTCCAACCGACAAAAAGAACCCTCTTTTATACATGTTGATTCCTAAGACGAGAAAACTAGTTTTTATTTTTATCCTTCATATTTTTTAGGAGTTTTTACCAATTTTGCTGGCATTAATTTATTCGTATTATTGCTTTTAAATTTTCAACAAAGCAAGAATATTATTATAAATTGACAATCAATATATAAAAATTCATATAATTAATTTTAATTTATCTAGAATTGAATGCATATATTATATTATTGTAGGAATAGTTTTTAACCTTTGTTTCCCTTCAATAGAACCTATGTACTTGATGATTGATGAATCACAAAAATCTAATGATCAATTATTTGAATGTTAGAGGACATCTATTTTTTAAGCAGTGTAAATTACAAAAAAAAAAAAAAAAAAAGGTCTCCATCAACCCCCCGTGTCTTTTTGGGTCATAGGTTGGTCCAAAAATAGAGACAAATTTCTTTATAGATAGATAGATAAATAGATACAGATATATAAATAGATAGATAAATAAATTAAAGTTGTAGGAGTATATAAATTTTTTTTACTCATAATATTTTTTTTATCGTTCCCCTTTCAAAAGCATGTAGGAAAAAGAGGAAAAGAAATTAGTAGCTGCAATTTCAAAGTCTAGGATCATGTGTTCAGGTTACCACCTTTGATTTAGTGAATCCACTATCAGTGTTGAGGGCTGAAAAATCTTGTTTGACAACTTACTAGTTTTACTAAGATTAGTATTCTCATATTTTCATTTGTCCTAATATTTTATTCATGTCATTATTTTTCTTTAAATTTTATCTAAGAAGAATGTAGCTTCTTTCTCTTTGAAAACTACTTATTAATTTTAGCAACCTCATTTCAGTCCTAATATCAGGATGTGTTAGGGCTAGGGTGTTCACGATTTGGATAAAAATCGATTCAAATTAAAAAATTGAATTAAATCAATTAAATAAATCGATTTTATTTGCGTTTGGTTTGATTTGATTTTAGTTTTTTAAAAATGGATGATGCTTGATTTGGGTTTGAATTTGTTTGAAAAAATCGAAGAAACAACCAAACTGAATCAATAAATTATATTCACATTTTTTATAATTATACTTAGATAGTACATTATTTGTAAATTTAATTTTAAAGATCTTATATACGTTTTCATCAAATTTTATTTTTTTAACCTACTTATGAAAGCTACAAATGCTCAAGAGGAGAATATTTATCTTATTGATTGCGTGTATGTGAATGTCTATTACAATTCTTGGTGGGATTAGAAATATCACTATCTCTTCCTTCTAGGTCAAAATGATAAATTTTAAAACTTTTTTCACAAAAAATTTAGGGATTGAAAGTTCTATAATATCAATCATTCTAACTATTTTTTATTTTGAATATATTGTTGTTACTTTTTCTTCATTTTAAATGTATCATTACTTTTATTTTTGTGTATGTTTAATAACCGAATAACTGAACCAAATCAAATTGAAACTGACAGATGTATATTATAATTGGTTTGATTTAATCTTGAGAACTTAGATGAAATTAAATTGGATTGATTTTGATTTTGACTAATAATCAACTTAAACCCGAGCTGTGAACACCCCTTAGGACTATCACCACCACTATATATTTGATACTTAGCGTATATTTGGCTAAGCCTTAGATCAATTATTTTTAAAAATTTATATCCAATCAATATTATCACATAAATTGGAATCAAAGATATAATATTAAAGTTAACTTTTAGTCATCAATATTTGAATAATGGTCCTATTTTTACTCCATGCTCTTGAGTAATGACTTGATATTTGTTTCGGCAACAAGTGAGATTAACAAATTTGAAAATGTTCATTTTTTTTTCAATTATCAAATTTGTCATTTAGTTTGGAACAAGGTGAAAGTGACTTTTGAAGTGAATAAAATAAGGGAGAAGAAATTAAGACGCTTCATCAAATATATGAAAAGGAGATGCGCGTGAGATGCCACAATAAGAAGAAGTGAGAGGTTGACCCTTAGTGGGTACGAAGAGAAGTAGAAGTAGGTTAAATAAGTACTGAGAAGAGGTAATTAGACGTGATAAGATATGACAGTCCTGCAACTTACTCAGGATATGACCTTAAGAGTGGAGAGTGTGGAGGTCGAGAATTAGAGTAGAATATTAATAGGTAGTTGAGTGTTGATTAATTTTCTTTATTATTATTGTTCTTATTATTATTCCCCTACTATCTTGTGCGTTAGTTTTATCTACATCTTACTTTTCCTGCTTCAATTACTATACTATTAGTTGTTACTATTATTTTCTTCTACTTTTTTTAGTATGATGTGTTTTCTTTTGATACTTGTATTATATCTTACTTGAATCGATAATCTATCAAAAACAATTACTTTTTACCTTGACAACAAAAAAACAAGGTTGCATACCTATTACTCTGGTCATACTTCACATGTAAAATTACACCGAATGTATTAATATTATTGTTATCTAGTTTAAAAGGAGATTTGGGCAAGATTTAAATTTTTGGGATTAGCAGTGGGGGGAACAATTAGTGTGTGGCAAAAAGAAGAACAAAGTCATCAACTAACTAATTAATTAATTAACGTTTGAATAGCATCCAATCAACCCCCTAAAATTAGAAAAGGAATTGGTAGACATCCTGAAAAAGACATACTCATATGCTTAATCATGCCAAAATCCTTTTGAAAACAGCATCATAGTATCTATCATGAGAAAAATAAAAATGACCAAAGAAGAATTTGGGTTGGTCCCCTCTCATAGTCAAAAGGACTAACAAAGGGCCATGGACCATTTCACCATGCCTCAACCCCACCAATATTTGGGAAAAAATATTTATATTTATTATAAGGTCCACATTTTAAAATTCATATTTCAATTATTTAATTTAACCACTCCCCCACCCTGGACTTAGGAATTAATTTATTTCAGGTAAAAGTACAGTTCCAGTATGGCAGAAAAGTGCTCTTACCAAATGGAGCATTTAATTTTTTATTCGTACTTGTACTTGAGTAATTTATCTTCCTATGCCTTATTTTTATGTTTCATCATTAATATTTGAAATTATGTTTGGCTATGAATATAGATTTAAATTATTTTTAAAATTTTATGAATACTTATTTACAAATAATATGTAAACTTTTTAATATTTAAAAAAAAAATTAAATTCAAATTTTATAATCACCACTAAAAGGCTATTTGCTCAATTGACAGTGGATATTATCTAAGATCACTACTAAAATATTGTGAGTATCAATTTGTTTTTGCTATCATTGGTTATATAATAATTTTATTTTTTAATTTTAATTTCACATCATATTATCATCATATTAAATAAAATAACAATGAAAAAATCTAATAATAAAATAATAATAATATTAATAATAGAAAAATTCTCCAACAAATTAGCGTTTCAACTAGTAGCCAACACCAATATAAATATGCCATAAATCAAATTTGATAATGCACAACCAACTAGATAAGGTATTTTATTTATATAAACATTATATTAAGATCAGTAATACTAATATAATCAATCATACTATTTTTCCGTTAATCAAATGATTTTGATGATATGAAACATAAACAAAGAATATTTGATATATAATATTATTTATGTAATTATAAAAGTATATCACTTTAAGTGTAAAATAAAAGATTTAACACAAAATTATTTTTTAGCATAAAAGGTATTTTTTGAATCTACTTATAAACATGAAAAAACATCATAATTTCATTTTATATGAAACTAACTCGCTTTTATTTCTTAAACTAGTTTAAAAAATCATAATATTTGTTTGAGAATTTATCTTATAAATGATATTAAATTTCTCTAAGATAAATTATAATATATAGTTGTGCGGTAGTAAATCATCTCAAATCTAATGTAAAGAGGTTTGTTGAGATATCCATAATTAAAATATTTTCATTATCACTGAATATAAGTTTTTTACTCAAATCAGTTACAAAATATACATAGATATTATTAATATTTTCAAAAAATAAAGTAGATATGAATTTAAAACTAAAAGTCATAGCTAAAGCAAACCACATAATTTTAATAAAATTGTAACTAATTAAATTAAAGCAAATGTAAGAAATATTTTTTTAACTTTTACAAAAATGATCTTGCTGAAGCAGACACATCGATGAAGACGTGCTTGTTTCATCCTCAACTCTCTCTTGAATAATAAGAGAAAATAACACATTTAATATTTAAAATTAATAATGTTACTGTTATAAATAGACAAATATTAGACATAATAATATAAATACTAAAAGTCTAAAATCTTTCAATATTTTAAAAAAATTTCCCATCTAATGTTTGAAGTCTATATTAAAATTTTAATTAAATTTAAATTGCATACTACAAATTTCATTTGAAGCTAACGCTTTTAATATAATTCAATATTTCTTATAGCTTTTTTTTTTCTTGTTCAAACAATTACTTACTTATAATAAGAGATTTAGAGCACTAGAGGAAGTGGCCGACATCGCTACTCCCTCAGCAAGGATATTTTTGATAATAAGTAAATTTAATGCTTTAACTAAATAGTGATAGAATTTGAACACACTCTATCTTTCTCAAGCCTACTTTGTAGAATTTCACTAGGTACATTTTTTTTCTTATTGTATTAATAAGGTAAACTAAGAAATTGAAATTATAATGTGTTATAAAAAATAAAACGTATATAGGACACTTACATACATATATATATTTTTGAGTTTTCAATTTTGTTCTTGCATTCTAATTTATATGTATGTATGAAGTTTTCAAGGATCTTGTAAAGATATAATCGTTGAAATGATATTTTTATATTTGAAAAGTAATTTGAGTCCAATTAATTTTGAAAACTTACTAATTTTTTTTAATATTTTGAAAAGTATTACTTATTAGCCTACTAGTTACAAAGATTTCATTCAATCCACGAGCTAAATAGTTATTCATAAATTATCATCTCACTAAATGTAAAATAAGTATTTAATAAAAATTATAAATATTGATTAATTTTAACTTTAATGATTAAATAATTTTAAATTTTCACTCCAAAATAAATTTTATATATATTTGTGTAGTAGTAATTTTTTTTTAATACAAATATTATGTGAAAAAATTTCATTGAGATGTCCTTAATAAAAATATTTTTCGTAATTTATGACAGATTTTTACTTAAAATAGTTTTAAAATATACACAAATATTACCGACACTCAATAAAGTTATAATTGAAGTATATGAATTTAAAACTAAAGACACAGTTAAAGTAAAGCGGATCCCATAATTTTTAAAAAATTATACACCAATTATATTAAAATAGGAAAAAGATTAATAGTTTAATTTTTTTTCCTAATATGAAGAGGTATACTAAGATATCCATAACTAAAATATTTTTCATCACTGGTTGTTGATTTTTACTCAAAGCAAATACAAAATATACACAAATATTATCAATATTCAAAATAATAAAGCTATACCCAAAAAATATAAATTTAAAACTAAAAGTCATAGTTAAAGCAAATCTCATAATTTTAATAAAATTGTGCAACTAATTAAACGAAATAAATAAAGAAATATATATATTTTTAATTTTTACAAAAATATTCTTCCTTAAACAGATACGTCAATAAAAATGTGCCTGTTTGACCCTCAATGATCTCTTATATAAAATAAGATAAAGAGAAAATTTCTTTCCAAGACAAAATAAGGCGATGTAAATTAAAACAAAAAAGATAGTTTACTATAATGCAATTTAGTGAACCCTTGTTGTCAATTTTGTAAAGGTCAAACATATATGTTGATCTTTACGCTTTCCCTAAAATTTATTTTTGCACTCCAACTTAACCTTATTTCATTTTAACCTTTTAACTCCAATTTTCATGTTTCATTTTAACACTTATATTTAAGGAATTAACAAAATGTGAGAATGTACTTCACATGCCATGGTGTGACACAAAAACCAATTAAAAAGTATGTACACAATCCCTCTAACTTACTCTTATTTTTTGTTTTGACACTTTATCTTATCTTTGTTCCATTTTGACCTTTCAATTCTGTTTTTCTATGTATCATTTAAACACAATTACTAATTCTATAATTTTTTATATTTTTATATTTGTTCTTTATTTTTAAATTTTAATATCGATGTTTGTCCGTTAGTTTCCAAAAAATTTCTTAAAGAATTAATAGATAATTTTTTTTAAAAATAATTTTTTTTAGAGCTTTTGTATATATTTTTTTAAAAACAATAACCAAGAAAAGTGTGTTGATTTTCTTTTTTAAATAATCAATTAAATTAAATAACATCATATATTTTATTTTTTTCCTTATATTAAGCTTTGCGGAATAAAAAAACATGAGTTAGTATTTGAGTTAAATCTACAAAGTTTGAATATGAAAAGAAATAAAAATATATGATATTATTTAATTTAATTGATTATTTAAAAAAAAACAGACACACTTTCTTTGGTTATTTTTTTTAGAAATATAGAAAAACTCTTAAAAAAATTACTTTTTTTTTCTTAAAAAATTATCTATTAATTTTTTAAGAATTTTTTTAAAATTAACGAATAAACATAGATTATAAAATTTAAAAATAAAGAATAAAGAATAAAGAATAAAGAATAAATATAAAAATAAAAATTATAAAATTAGTAAATATGTTTAAATTATATATAAAAATAGAATTAAAAGGTTAAAATGAAACAAAGATAAGATAAAGTATTAAAAGAAAAAATAAGAGCAAGTTAGAGAATTTACGTATGTATCTTTAATTGATTTTTATGCCATATCGTGCCATGTAAATTACACTCTACTTATTTTATTAATTTCATTGAAAAAAGTGTCAAATTAAAATAAAATATGAGAATTAGAGTTAAAAAAATTAAAATAAAATAAAATTAAGTTAGAGAGTTAAAATGAAATTTGGAGACAAGTTTAAGGATGTATCTATTTGACCTTTTTTAAAAGTAATTTTACATATACTTTTACTAAACATTGTAGAATATGTCGAAAGATTTTTATAATTATTTAAAAATAAAATTATAAATATATATTGTATTCGAGCTATAATATCTAGTATCTAAGTCTAGCAGAAGAAAAGAGGTAATGGAGGAAGTATTTATTTATTTATTAATAAAAAAAAGTAGTGCTTAGTTAGATTTGCTTCTCTCCTTATTTCAATTTCAGTATTATTATATTTGAAGCTCCGTACTCTGACAATGACCAGTGAAGGATGGGTAGCACATGCCTCCTGTCAAATCACTACTCCATTCAATGGCCGTGATCTCCCGTACGGTTCTCTCAACGGCTGAGATTCACTTCCCCAGACTCTTCTGATAACAGCAGGAAAGAGAGGAAAAAAGAAATGAGGAATTACTATTACCTCTCTTTCTCTTTCTTGTTTCTCTCTCTACTGTTATCAGGTCGACCTTGGTCGGGTGGGGTATAAAGGACACTATCACAAGCAGTCTCCCTCTTCAAAACTGATAGTGATATCTCAAAGCTAAGCGTATCATCAGAATTTGATGGAGCTATTGGAGAAAGTGAATGAAGAGTAGCTTAAGTGGGCGTGAGCTTTTTTATGGTTATTGCATGTGGAGATTGCTGGGGGGAAAGTGAGGATTTAGAGAGGAAAAAGGGGGATCATAATGGGGAAGAGGTGGGGTATCTTCTTGAGGATAAGAGTGATGAATTGGTGGGAGTGTTTAGAGTTTCAGTTGGCTTTCAGAGTTGGAATTGAGGGTTTTGTGTAATTACAGTGAAACCTGCTGTTGTTGTACTAGTATTAATTATCTTATATTTGTGAAGGAAGTGAGTGGGTTTTTAGCTTTTGAAAATGAATATGAAGCTTTCAACATCAGGAATGGGTCAGCAGGCTCATGAAGGTATCTTCTATTTCTACTTCTTTATACTTTCCTGTCTTCTCTTTGGGGAGTTTTTGGCTTTTTCCATATCACTGTCACTATGTTTTTGTGTTAATAATATAAAGGAATATATGTTAGATTCCAAATTTGTTGGTTAGTGAATGAGGTAATCTTAAGTATCTGTAATTAAGTCGAAGCTGATGGATGGTTTTTGTTCTGGAAGGAGAGAAAAAGTGTTTGAACTCAGAGCTATGGCATGCGTGTGCTGGTCCTCTGGTGTGCTTA
>JAOTQJ010000049.1:7135879-7156690 GCA_025642045.1 Solanum sejunctum
TTGGTAATTTGTCGAATTTCAGGCAGATGTTGAAACAGATGAAGTATATGCTCAAATGACTTTGCAGCCCTTGACGCCGGTACTCCCTAGTGTTGCTATAATGATTCTTAATAATATTGCCTTTTTGCATCAATACTTTTGAATGGGTGCAAAAATACTCTGTTTTGGATTTCAGGAAGAACAAAAAGATACCTATCTTCCCGTTGAGTTTGGAATCCCTAGCAAGCAGCCTACTAACTATTTCTGTAAGACGCTGACTGCAAGTGATACTAGCACACATGGTGGCTTTTCTGTCCCCCGTCGTGCCGCTGAAAAAGTTTTTCCTCCTCTGGTAATTATGGTCCCATGGTCCTGTCATTTTGACTTTGCTCTAGAGCTAAGCCTGATATTATTGTCTTTTTTACTGGCACTCAGGATTTCTCTCAGACTCCACCTGCCCAAGAACTAATTGCAAGGGATTTGCATGATGTTGAATGGAAGTTCAGGCATATTTTCCGAGGCAAGCTCTAGATGTTCTTTTCCTTATTGCTCTCTGTAGCTTTACATTGTTTAGAGTATCTTCAGCTTTATTCTAAAAGCTGGTGGGTATTTTAGCTTTTGGAGTAAAAGCTACACACTGTCATGAATTGGGCTTGTGCTTCATCTCTGCTTCTGTTGCAATTTCCAATTAAATCATCCAATTTTTTCAGTTAGGCTTGTACTGTTGTTTCCCATTTCATACAACCCTATCCTGTTATACTATTACAAAATGTACTGTGTCATGTCATATGTCCATGTGTGTGCATCTTATTATTCATTTGAGGGGCAACAATGCCGAGAAAAAGGACTAGCATAAAAGTAATATGTAGTTACGGTAGTTTACAACCATTAATTTAAAGACTGCACTTGTGGTGGAGTTGTATTGGTAAGTACTCCCTTATCCTTAATTAGAAGTCTCGAGTTCAAATCTTATGTATGTAGGTTCCTTGTTAGAGAGCTATTTACTCTCAATGTGGGACTGCTGCATTACAAATTCGAATTTATTCAGCCCTAATACGGATATCAGACACCGAATGGTAAGCAATTTCCTTTTTTAACCGTTGATTTAAATTGACTCTGCACTTATAACCTTGGCTAAATCTGTTTTCTTTTACTGTTACCATTACCGAAAAAAAAATCTCTAATATGAATCCATTTGGATGTGTAAAAGTACTATGTTCACCCATACAGAAGTTTTGGGAGTTTATTGCTCTAAGGTTTTCCTCCTTCCATTGCTGAGCAAATTGTTGGAAATAAATGAAGAGAACTTATAGCTTCCTTCTTTTGCTCATAGTGTGTCATGAGATCTACAAGCAAAGTCCATATAAAGCACTATTGTTTTGTTTGAAGTTGAAGATGACAAACCTTTTGAAGGACAGACCAGATAATAGACATTGTTGAGAATAAACAGAAAAAACTGGATAAAGATTGAAACATAAATAAGGTTTGGCATCATTATCAAAAAAAAAAAAAAGAAGAAGAAGATATGGCTTGTCAAACGCTTGGGAACTCTATGGATGCAAGAAGCAGAAAATGGAGGTCCTTGAGATTATCACTGTGACTGAGATGCAGAGATACTTTCTTCTTTCCTTTTCTATCCCAGGGAAAATTTTTTAGTGGAAAGGTTTTTCATTCCTCTGTACAAATCAACCTTCAGTTTTATCCATTTAGGCAAAGGGTGCCATAAAAGTATGACGTTAGAAATACCTGTGGTCTCAATAGGTATCCTACAGAGGTTTGGATATATCTTGAAGTAGCTGGTGTAGCATTGTGGCTCAACGTACTCAATGTCATATTACAAAGTGGAAAGATGGCAAACGGGTCGTGATAGATTATATGTTTCGATATGTAATAATATTGGATAATTCAAAGTTTTGAAAACTATTCTTATCAAAAGATATTGAAAGTTGTGCAAGCTATCGTGGTATTAATGTTTATGAGTCATATGATGATCATTTGAGAAAGAATGATATAGTTAAATGAAATATGACTGTCAAGTGGATGTGTAATCATACAAGATTGGACAAGAATATGATCACATTTGACAAAAGTTGCAAGTAGTATGTGTAGAGGTAATCAGAGAAGGTCATATGAGATGGTTTGACCATATGCTACATGTACCTCCATATGCATTGATTTGTATGGGTAACAGTACAATGATTGAAAGTGATCAAAGAGATCTACAATCACATGAAAGTAAATTGTCTCAAAAAGCTTACAATATCTGAATCAATACGGACTTATCCAATTATAAAATATAGTGGAAGTAAGGGAGATGATACCAACTAGTTGAAATCAAGTTTAAGTTATATTTACATTAGGTGATTGTTCAAGACTCTTTATTTTTTTTAGATTGTAATTTTTTTTGAATGAAAAAACAAATTACGTAATAGTGAAGTAAAATGAACTTGAGAAGAACTTAGGGGATGGACGGAATTTATGTTGTCAACCCCGACTAATTGTGATTGAGTACACAGCTGGTTGACAGTTGGGAGACAATGGACATATAACCGACAAGTGATCCAAGGTCACAAGTGCGATCAGAGTCATTGGGCTAAAAGTTTATTGTTGAGCTTGTCCATTTATACTCGTATATGCTTGTCTATCATTCCCTGCTACACTGTCTCAAGCTCAAAGGATTGATCTCTAATTGGCATCGATTTCCTGGTTTAGTTTCTCTTGATATAAGCTTCCATACATATTATCAAATTTGTTGTGTCCTGTTTAATCTCCAACAGTCTTTTTAAACTTGATGCATACATAAGTTGATCCTCCTGTCGAGGTTCTGCTGTGGCACTTAATTGTATGTCTAGTTGTCTGTCTATAATCTGGTTAGTACTTGCCAATATTTCTTTATCAAGATTCCTAAAAATTGAGTACGGGTTTCCAAGACTTTTGATGATCATTATGGGTGGGATTAGGCAGAACTATAATTATTTTGTTAGTGATGTGAATGAGGATAAGGAATGGGATAACACTTCATCCATCATGTTGTAGGATTCTCTATCTATTTTGGATGCACCAAAATGTTTAACATCAATTGTTGATGTTTATATTACTTTCACAATTCCTGAAAAATTTTAATTCATGTAACTTCACATTTAAACTTTTGATTGGGTGTTTCTTCAATCAAATATGTTTTGTCTACTATGTAAATGATACATGTCAAACTTATTGGACTTCCTAATCCCGTTAACTTAAATTGGAGCCTTTTACTTTCTAAAATTTGTTTTGATAACTTGTTGGATTAAAGGATGCTTCCTGTTGGATGTGGAAGGAAGGTGTAATGCTGTGTGTAACTGACAAATGTATAGCTAGTATGCTATCTTCTGTTTATGTTTTCTTCTTTTGCATGCAGGACAGCCTAAACGACATCTTCTTACTACTGGCTGGAGTGTGTTTGTTAGTGCCAAAAGGCTTGTCGCTGGAGATTCTGTTCTTTTCATTTGGTACTGTTTAGCCTCCTCTGTTGACACTACTGTACATTTTCACATATTATTGAAACAAGCATGACATTTTCCTCCAGGCTTTTTCTTGAGATAGTCGGTTCTGTGCAGGAATGAGAAAAATCAACTCCTTCTGGGAATTCGGCGTGCAATTCGACCCCAGACTGTGATGCCTTCATCAGTTCTATCTAGTGATAGCATGCACATTGGATTACTTGCTGCTGCTGCCCATGCTGCTGCTACTAATAGCTGTTTTACTGTCTTTTTTAACCCAAGGTAGTACTTAACAGTACTCTCCCCTTGTGTTTTCATTCATATCTAGTATCTTTTATGCTTTTCTCTACTCACATGCTTATTGCGTTAGGGCTAGCCCATCTGAGTTTGTTATACCTCTTTCAAAATACATCAAAGCTGTATATCACACACGCGTTTCTGTTGGAATGCGTTTTCGGATGCTATTTGAAACTGAAGAATCTAGTGTTCGAAGGTATGGAATGAAGTTGTTTGATCTTAAGTGAAAGATGTCCTTTTATTTTCTTGATGTCAAATTTCCTCATCTATTCTGTGTGAATTGCTATATGTAGTTTCTTATTGATATATTGGGTACCTGTTTTATACTTAACTGCAGATTAAAAGCTCTTGAACATGTATCTTCTCTTATGTTTTGTTTCATCATGAACTGAAGTTGGAGAATTAAGTCTACTTATGTAGAATGATGAATTGGGATGATGGTGCAGGGTTATTGCCCCTATGGCTTTCCTTTAGCCCATAGAGTTGCATGTCATTCTTGTCTAGTACGGGCGACAACGTAGTTGCATTCTTGATTAGGGTTCCAAATAATTAAGTTGGTGGTTAGTTCTGGTAAAAAAAATCAACTTCTTAACCAATTAATTTAAAAATTTCATTGCTAGTAAGTTGGTGCCCGCCCTTTGTGGGTTTCATTGAAATCTTTAGCCTGTATATTTGTTAGATAACTCTCCTCTTTTTTCCTGATAAACCAATAAGTTTTTATGGATGTTAGCTGAAACGTAAGCCCATATACAAGTGGTATACCAAAAAGTTGAAAACCTATAAGAAGAAATGGTTTTCTACAAAAGTCACTCAATCTTCTATGCCTACAGGGATCTCATGGTTGCACCAGAAAGAAAATTAAAGGATAAGAGGCTACTCTTAACGGCTATGTTGCTCGGACTCTTAAAAAATGTCGACATGTGCGTGTTGGATCCTCCAAAAATAGTGTATTTTTGAAGGATCTGACACGGGCGCGGCAACACTTTTGGAGTGTCCGAGCATCTTAGCTTAACGGTACATAATTGATCTCGATCCTTCAAAAGCTAACATGTTTCTCTCTCCATAGTACCACATACGTGCTAATAGAGCAATATTCCAAGCCTTGTGCCTTCATCTCCGTCTGCTGCAATGCCAACTAAACATCATCTTTTTCACAGTACTTGGGATCACCCATTGCACTCCAATCTAAGGATATCTCACCATAACCTCGAAACAAATCAGCAATGAAAAGAAGATGGTTAATGAAAAAAAGAGTTATAATTACACATAAAACACCAGCTAACGTAACTGCCATTACAATAGATAACTCTTTTTTCTTATAGGTTCTTCTGTCATTTTTCAGATACATGGGCACAATCACTGGGATTGGTGACTTAGATCCAGTTCGCTGGGCAAACTCTCACTGGCGGTCTGTCAAGGTAAATAGTCTATTTTGTTTTACCTTTAGCATTTCTCTATTTGCTATTCTTGTTCTTTTGTATTTTATATCAGTTAAGATGGTTTTCTCATTCATGTCTCCATGTTTGAAGGCTTTACTCTTTTTCCTTTTTCTTCGTTGGGGTTTGGGTGCGTGGGTGGGTCGGTTCAAGTCGAACCCACACATTGGGTGGGTTGGATCCTTCTCATGCGATTGAGTTGTATCCTGTTGGCTTGAAAGTCTTACTTTTATCTTCAACTTTTTAATCAAAAATCTTTTCTATTGGTCTTTTCACCCTTTCAACTTCCCCAACTTCGATGTTGTCAAGTTTAATTTTTTGGACACATTTCCAGTCTTCACCAATTTATGTTAGATGAGTCAGTAGCTTTTACCTAGTAGTGATCGGGCAAGCTATGCCTACTGTATTTCTCGTGCTCGTTTGTATCGTGAGGACTGAGATCTTTGTCTTCTTGTGCTCAGAACCAAATTCTTTTTGATTGTATTGCTTACAGTGTTTCTGTGAGACTACTTTGAACTGCTCTCTCTCTCATGTGTTTGCTTACAAACAGAAACTACCTCTGAATCATCGTCAAACTGGTGCCTTTAATATTATTTCTACAATTGTTATCTGTGGTTTGCTTCTAGTTTTGTACTGCCAAAACACTTCTCACAGCTTATATGCAGATCTAAATAGTTTAATATCTAAATTTAATCTGATGTTTAACTTCCATACTGCAACATCTGCCTTTCTGTATGGTGTCAAGTTGTTTTCTCCTCCATGTCTCTCTGTTGTATATATGAATGTAATGTTGTACTGCAAGGTTTCGTGCATTACTGCATCGGATATACTTGACTCACAATTCATGTCTATGTTGCTTGAATCCTTCAAAATTGCTGATGCACACGTGGTGAGCCGACACAATATGGGTTTGGTTTGGATCCACACTGGATTTAATGTATGGGCAATATAGATTGATTGGTACTAGGCTTTTTTTTTGGGTTTATGTCAATTTGAAGTATGGGACTGCTTTTCTAGTGGATGAAATATCATATGAATAAATTTGTAGGTGTTTATAAAAAATTATTTTTTATTAGGTTTAGTTAAATTACTTTGATTAACCAAAATATATACTCATATATACCGCAATATGCATTGTCTGACCGTATCCCCATATCAGGTACCCGCACCCAAATCTGAGCAACATAACTTCACATAGCTTATTCAGAAATGTCCTTCTAGTATTAGTTTTATAGCTAGTTGTAATGAGAAATATAATCTACAGCAAGGATATCACCTATCTACAATCATATACTATTTGTATGGTGAAAAATTTCAGTTTTGTTGCCAACACTTCATATTTACACAACAAATTTCATGAAATGTAGGTTGGTTGGGATGAGTCAACTGCAGGAGAGAGGCAACCAAGGGTCTCATTATGGGAGATTGAGCCTTTGACTACATTTCCGATGTATCCATCTCTTTTTCCTCTTAGGCTAAAGCGGCCTTTGTATCCAGGAACCTCATCTTATCAAGGTAGCACACTGAATGGTCATGTGATTAGAGAACTGAAGCAATAAATCATATCTTTCCTCCATTTTGGTGAAATTGTGAAGTCCGTAGTGTAACTTATTAGGAAAGAAAGAAAAAAGAAAAAGTAATGGCATATGTAGTTTCAGGGTCTGTTTGTTTGTGGAGGGGTTAAGTGGGTTATCCTGGTATTAGATTTGGGACTAAAATTGTGTTTGTGTTTTGGCTGTGGTGATTACCTTAAACCAGGATGGATTTTATATCACAATCATGGGATTTATCTATCCCAGATGGAAGGTGGAAAGATAATTTATAGTTGTAATCCCTGAATAATTTGGTTTTGAACCAAACAACCCCTTAATGTCTCTTCTAATCCCCAAGAGTTCTTCAATCCTCTCTTCCCCACCCAAATAGCTATGATAGAAGGAAAAAGACACGACTTTATAGCAGTATCATTGTTCAGCTAGCAACCAATTCTTGTTCCAGATATGAGTAGTTCATCTTCTTTGCTTTTACAGATGGTAACAATGAGGCTATTAATCGAATGGCATGGTTAAGAGGGAATACTGGTGAGCTAGGACCTCATTTGATGAATCTTCAGTCTTTTGGCATGCTTCCTTGGATGCAACAGAGAGTCGATTCAACAATTCTCCCAAATGATATTAATCAGCACTATCAAGCTATGCTGGCTACTGGCTTGCAAAGTTTTGGGAGTGGAGATTTAATGAAACAGCAATTTATGCAGTTTCAGCAGCCTGTCCCATATCTCCAACATTCAAGTACTGATAATTCCATTCTGCATCAGCAGCAGCAGCAGCACCAAATAGTACCACATGCAGTTCATCAGCATATACTGCCTGCTCAAACCCAAATGCTGTCAGAGAACCTTCAAAGGCAATCACAACAGCAATCCAATAATCAGTCAGAGGACCAGGCTCACCAACATGCTTACCAGGAAGCATTCCAAATCCCACCCGACCAGCTCCAGCAGAGGCTGCCATCAAATGTTTCCTCTTCATTTTTGAAGGCAGATTTTGCAGATTTGAACTCAAAGTTTTCTACATCTGTTGCTCCTTCAGGCGTGCAAAATATGCTAGGTTCTATGTGTTCTGAAGGAAGTAGTAATTCATTGAGTATCAACAGAACTGGTCAGTCTGTGATCATAGAGCAGCTGCCCCAACAGTCATGGATGTCAAACTTTACGCAGTCGCAACTAAATACATGCTCCAACTCATCATCACTCCCAACATATGGGAAAGATACTTCCAATCGTCGGGAAACTTGTAGCTTGGGTTCTCAGAATCAAGTGCTTTTGGGTGGTAATGTTGATTCTTCAGGGCATCTCCTTCCGACCACAATGTCTAATGTTACTACTACATGTGCTGATATGTCCTCAATGCCACTTGGGGCTTCTGGATATCAGAATTCTCTATATGGTTATGTGCAAGACTCTTCTGAGTTGTTGCACCATTCAGGACAAATTGATCCACCAAATACAACCCATACATTTGTCAAGGTGCTAGTTCTGCTGTGTAGGTCAAACATTTCATTGGCATTTCTTGCATATGGCAATCATTTTAGTAAAATTATTTTGTCTATGCAGGTTTACAAATCGGGGTGTGTTGGGAGGTCACTGGACATCACTCAGTTCCACAGCTATCATGAGCTGCGACGGGAATTGGGGCAGATGTTCGGTATCGAGGGGTTCCTTGAAGACCCTCAAAGATCAGGCTGGCAGCTTGTATTTGTTGACAGGGAGAATGATATCCTTCTCCTTGGAGACGACCCATGGGAGTAAGTACCCCCTTGTGGGAAGACTTAATATGTAACTTTTTCTTAATTTTCCACTACAAGTCGACAAACAAGGAAGAACATATGCTTTTAAAACTCGTTCTCATGTCTGTTTTGATTTGTAAGGTTGCTTTCTTAATTGGTTAATTCACAAGTCTGTTATCTTACCTCCACATGATTTATATCTACTCACCCTGTGGTGTAGTGTTCAATCTTTTTGGAAGTGGCTTTTCTTTAGTCGTTATAATGTTATAATCTCCTCTTTATTTCCCTGGCATGGTATTTTCAGGGCATTTGTCAATAACGTCTGGTATATAAAAATCCTTTCACCCGAAGATGTGCAGAAGCTGGGAAAGGAAGAGGCTGAATCCCTGAACTGTGCAGCGGTTGAAAGGATGAGCAGCACTAGTGCTGATGATCGAGATCTTATTTCTGGAATGCCATCTTTAGGATCGCTGGAATACTGATTGTCGCAATGCTTTAAAGAAGAGGACTAATTCTGATTCTCGATCTTCTCAAGGGTCAGAAACTCAAATTTCATGCCTCGTAACCAGGCTTTTTAGCTTTCATCTAATTGGTCCATCTCCAAATTGTATGTTGTATTTTGCATTTGGATGTAGCTGTAATAGGACGTGAGGCATCTCCCATTTGTATGGTGTAGTTTTCATTGTAATCCTGTTGTATAAGTTAAATATAGTTCACTGTACGGCTCAAGATGAGACATGATTTAAACTAAGAATCTCATAAGTGTTAAAAACTTGGTATTGCACTTCCACTTCCACTGTATGGCAAGTAGCCCTTGATTTAACTGAGTTCTGTTTCAATTTTGGTTTGCTTTTGTTTTTTCAGACAAAGAAGCAGTTGAGGATCTACATCTGCGCTTTTCTTGTAGGTAAATGTTCTAGATGTTCTTTTTGCTTTAATCTGCATATCTGGAATGACATTTTCTGTGTAAGAAATTTTCGATGCTTCCAAGTCTCCAAAAATATATTTATTGGTAAGGCAGGTTAACCTGCAACAATGTTTGAAGGTTCCTTGATAGTGTGAAAGGTTAACCGTGTATTATAACTTAAAACTCAGTTGTGTCCAATTTAAGCTGAAGTTTCGAGTTATATTCAAGAAACATAAGGATTACTCGCACTCTATTTTATAAAAGAAGGAATTATTTGGAATTTCTATTCTCTAGTCAAATATGTATAGCTGTGCTAGCTTGTTCAATCCAGTTTTCAGAAGGTTAAGACGCCTGAGGAATGTAGGTGTAGTACAATAGTTTGGTTGTACAAGAACAAGGGTGATATATAAAATTACAAGAACTGTAGAAGTGTTAAATTGTTAAATCACCGTATGCAAGTTTTGGATGGTGGAGATGAGAGTGAGAGGGAGCATGCCTATTTTTGAGAATAGTTTTGTTTCATGTCAGGATGATTGACAATGAAAGCTATTTATCTTGTTAGAAGACTGATGGAAAAATATTAAGAAATAAAAGAGGCTAACATATGATATTTATTGATTTTGAGAGGGCCTACAATAAAGTTTTGAGGGAGGTCTTGTGGTGATGCTTAAAGGCAAGAGGTGTATCAATGGCTTGCATTAGGGAGATAAAGAACATGTATAGGAGCCAAAATGAGGGTAAGAACAGTGGGAGGGGACTCGGAGCACTTACCTATAGAGATGGGGTTACACCTAGGGTCAATCCTTAGTTTGTTTCTATTTTCTTTGATTATGGATTTATTGATGAGACATTGAAGATGAGGTGTTGCGGTATATATTATTTGCAGATGGCATGGTCCTGATTGATAAGATGTGCAATAGGGTGAATACTAAAGAGGGGTGGAGACAAACTTTAGAGACTAGAGATTTCAGGTTGAGTGGGATGTAGAGTGCAAGTTCAATGATGTGATCATAAGGTATGTGTGAAAGTGAGGCTTGACACTCAAAATATACGTAAGAAAGATTTGATTCAAGTATTTTAGGTCTATAATCTAGGAGAGTGGGGACATCGACAATGATATCACCGACCATATTAGTGCAATGTTGACAAAGTAGAGGCTGATCTTTAGAGTTTTATGTGATAAAAAGGTACCACTAAAACTAGTTGAGTTCTATAGAGTGGTGTTTAGACCGACTTTGTTGTATGAGATTTAGCGTTGGCCACTCAAGAAAGCCCATGTCCAGGGAGATACATGTTGCGAAGATGAGGAAGTCGAGGTAGATATATAGTCATACTATGAGTAATCGGATTAAAAATAGAGATATTCGGGATAAGATGGATGTGACCTCCATGGTCGACAAGATGAGAGGAGTGAGATTGAAATGATTTGGACATATAAAGAGGAGGTGCGTAGACACTTTAGTGAGAAGGCGGGAGAGACTAGTTATAAAAGATATGAGGAGAGGCAGAGCTAAGCCGAAAAAGTATTGAGAGAGGCGATAAAGACAATATATAATACAACATTAGGTTATCAAAGACATATCCCTAGATAGGAGGGTGTGGAAGACTCATATAAGGGTAGAAGGATCAGAGTTAGAGTATCTTCTTTAGGGTGATTGGTGTTTGTGATTTTACTAGTTGTATTATTATAGTTTTGTTCTTTTAGTTTATCATTATTTATTAATAATAATTTACCCTAGTATATTGTTTATTGTATTTCAATTATCACATAATTTTATTGATATTTTGGCAACTTTGACACAGTTTTTTGTTTTGATTTCTCTTCATTATCTTTCTCTATATATTGAGATTTGTTGCACTTGAGCCGAGAGTTTTTTGAAAATAATCTCTCTACCTTCATGAGGTAGTGCTAAGGTTTGTATACATTCTACCTTCCTCACACTTTACCCATGTGGGTTTCATTGGGTAAAACAGGAATTGAAAGCCATGTCCCACCTTGTAGTTTCCTTGTTTCTGTAGCCCACTAAACTCAACACTCGGAGAGAATCAATTGAGGAAAGAAATTTCTCATTTTTGCATTATGAAAACTAAGCGAAGAAAATTGAATATATTGTAGCAGTTATACAAGTTGAGAAACAATATTTAGCTGACTTCTATTATCTAGTGAAAGCTGATCTTAGATATATTTATACGCCTAATAATTAAAATTTACTCATATTTATAACTTAATTTGGGGCAAATTCATATAGTGTAGGTGATTTTCATTGTGATTTTGTTATTTCTAGCTAACCTTGATCGAGAAATACTTTTGGTTGTGTTTGCAGGACTTAGGCAAAAATAGAGGTCCAGATCCATAACCATGAAATAAGAGGAAACACCACCAGAGAGATACATCAAAGAAAGGCCAAAATGCACTATGATAGAACACCTCCGCGCCCTGGAGGTGCTTGATGGCAGTTCAAATTTAGCCGAGCATAAAAAGTGTAAATTACACAATGGTGAACCTAGTTTGCATTGCGGACGGGGATGATGACTGGTTAAAATTTGCTAAAAAGCTGGAAATTGCGGAATACACATGGATTAAGTTAGACCATGTTGTAGACTTCGAGTTTAAGTTAGAAAAATTCAGAAAACAAGAATCTTAGGCTTTATATATTTTTAGAACATTGTTCTTATCTTTCTTTAGCTTGGACAAAAGAGAAAGTCGAAGAACACCATTCTAGGGTTAAGCTTCCTACTTTTCTTCCCATAATTTCATTCATTGGATATTTCTTAAATTATTTAGGTTTGTGATTCGAACAATGAGTGGTTAATTTCCAATAACTCTGGGACTGCCACAGACTATGTTCTAGATGATTTCTTTTTGGTTTATTGATGGATTTTTACGTTAATTACTCCTATATTCCTTTAATAAATATTTCATTGTCTGGCCAACCTTGAATTAAACATATTGTCTACCTTAAATTCATAAGAATCAATAGGGGATAGAACACAGGGTACAGGGAGCTTGTTTGTTCTAGGATTCTAGTTCGACTTGTATATAGGAGACTTATGATATCTACCTACATACCATGCTTGGTTAATAAAATAAGAAGACAAAGTTAATGCATTTTTATTGGTTCACGTCTATCCCTGTTCAACGATATAGTTAGGCTACTAATGAGAATAGACAATTAGAATTCAAAAACCATTATTGTAAATTCAACTCTATGAATGAGTCATTAGAAGGCCCATTGAAAACCAAAGTGATTTAGGATATAACATATATCTCAAAAGGTTGCAGTCCTGGAAGTTTTGTTTTATTGGTAAAGTCTTAGTTAAAGAATTGAATTGTTGCTATATTAATATTATTTTAATTAAATATTAGAAAGTAGTTAACAATTTTATCTCTTGCACAACACACAATTTATTTTAGTAACAACTAGTAAAATTACCAAAATGCCCCTAGATGAGAGAATACTGCATAACATATCTTCTCAAACTCTTTTGGCATATTTGAAGCTGGAAATGTGATCAACATAAAAAATTGTATGGAAAAATGATTTTTGTTAATTTTTAGAGCAATTGGATCGAAAGATAAATTTTTTATGCAAAAACACAATTCTAGAAAAATGCGCGTCATGTCCGCTTCGTAGACTTGTTGCGAATTCGTACTTAATGGTGATCCAATAAATCCAAGCTATGAAAATGTGTTAAGACCCTTTCCTAAGTAATTGAAGTATATTGGATATAGTTTAAGGTCATAAGGCACAACCAAGGTCAACACAAGTTTGAAACATTTCTACTGACTAAGTTTTTGTATGATTTGATAGAAGGATCAATTTCAAGTGACCATATTACTAAAATATAATGAGTTAGGTGATCCATAATATATCAAATTGAAGATCTTTGAATCAACTTTTCAATGCATCAAATTCGCCTTAATTGGAGTTTGGAGTAGAAATATGACTATTTTACTCAAGATGTACAGAGCTGTCTAAAGGTCCGCAATAGCTCCGCGTCATGGACTCAGAGCGAACTTTTCTGGATAAGCTAAATGATATCGTTTATTTTATTTTATTTTTTTAATTTTGGGGGTATTTTTATCCCAAAACCTTTGAGGGGTCTATTTAAGGTCCCAAAACGCATAAAACATCAATTTTTTCATAAGTAAAACCCTCTCCTTCACTCCTAAACATAAACGCTCAAGAATCATCAAGAAAATAATCAAATTAGGGTTAGCTTTCAAGATCCATCATCAAGGTAAATTATTCTTCATAAATTTCAAACTACCTAACCTAAATTTCTTCATCTATTTATGAATCACTAATAGAATCTTAAATCATGACCTAGGATTTCGAGAAAACGAATTCAAGAATTCCAAGAAAGGATTTCTTGATTCTTCTTCTTTAAGAATTAGGGTTCTTCATTAAGAACTCTAAAGATTTTAAGTGAAGAACTCAAAAATCAAAGAGAAGCCCTTAAACCAATGTCTTTCCAAGTACTTCCACTCTAAAAAAAACTACCAAGATGAAGAATTTTCTCGAAGAAAGTTAGTGTTCATCTAATTTTAATTGCAATCCCAAATTTTCAGGTATGTAAGGCTAACCTAAAGTATGAAATTATTCTTTCATATGCCCCTTGATCGAGAGAGACTGACGGATGAACTTATTGAGTCTCTATACATGTTTTCATAAATGCTTTCCTGTAAATTTTTATATCTCCTATGTATTTTCTGATGTTGATGATCATCATAAACTTGATTTTATTGATTAAATGCTTTTATGAGTTATTTCAAAAATCCTATATATTATTTTATAAAAGATTACATGAATGAACCTAGGGATTGAGTCTAGAGCCTTGATTTGATATTGTTGATTGTGATGATGATGTGAGCATGATGATAGGATGATAGAACTTGATGGTCTTATGAGTATTCATATATGAACTCTATTGATTTGTGTAATTGATTGTCCCCCAAATGATCGGTTAGAGCTCTTTGAGAGATTGATTGAGAGTTAAGTTAATGAGATGATTGATATGATAGGTCGGAAGGCCCAATTGAGATAGAGCTGATAAGATGATGAGAGTCCTTATGAAACTAATTGAGATGACTGATTGAGATGGAGAGTCTTATGAGCATTGAGTCTTGAGAGGATTATTGAGCACCAAAATGAGTAAGAGTAAGTCCAACTTGCACTCATTGACTATGTCACCAAGTGTAGGTGAGGATTGAGCCGCTACATCAGAGGTTCCCTCTTGAGTTGAATTCCCTGAAAGCAATAGAGGACTTGAGAGACTAGATACCTTAGGGATCTAATTCAGTCTTTACCTGGCAAGTACGAAACGATTGTAGAAACATCAACGAGATTGTTGTATAATCACTAGCTCATAAGTGATTGTTGTCGTATAAGAGAAACTCCTAAATAGGTCTCTTATTGATAGTACTCTGATTGGATTGGATGGTATTGATGGGTCATTATCTACTCTTTATTCTTGCTTTAGATAAATATTTAAAATTCTGATTGAGTAATTTCTGAGTTGATGTTATTCTATATTATTTTACCTATATCTATTTTATTCAGTCATTTTTACATACTCTTACATTCCACGTAGTGACGTCCATTTGGACTACATTATTTTTTGATGTAGAGACAGGTATTAGAGATCATCAACAAATATTTTTTTGAGGATCCATTTGCATTCAGCTGATCGGTGAGACCTCTTGGCTTTCAGAGGATTTTCATATTAATATCATCTAGTTATTAGAGTTTAGATTTTCTTTTATTTGATTTTAGGTGGCCGTGAACCTATCATTAGCACCATCTAGATAGTAAAGTTAGAGACTTTATAGACTAGATAATGATGAGTTGATGTTGAGACCTCTATCTCTTGACTAATATTTCTTTTAAAACTATTCTTATGTCAAAGAATTGAAGTTTGATTGTTGGCTTATGGCTTTTATATATTGAGACAGACTGATGATTTGATTGCCCATCTTATTTTCTCTTTATTTTATGTCTTCCGCTGATTGAATGAGTGTGATGAGGTCAAGAAGTTCTCTTGGGAGCCAGCAATGGTTTCTGAGTGTCGACCACACCAAGGGTACCCTTTCGGGGCGTGATAATTTTGTATTTTTGAGAATAACTAACGCCTCATTAAAGCCCCTTAGTTCAATATCTCGGCTCTAAAAGAGTCACTATATTGCTTGAGTTAACCGTGCACACTTGGATATTCTTGGAAAGCAATAATAGCTAACTTAAGAAAATCCTAACTAACTAATTTTATGAACTGACAAGGTTAACTAACTAACTAAATAGTGCATAGTTATACATAATCAATAGTTAGTATCGATACCCCCTTTCCATCAAGTTGGAGGTGAGGTAGTCATGGTGAACTTGTCCATCATGGCATCATGGCAGAATGTCTGATCCCAGTGAAAGCTCTAGTGAGAATGTCTGTCAACTGATCATAAGTGATGATATGATGGAGTGAGATGAATTTTCATATTACCTTGTGGATCCATTAAGGTAAAAAAAATCCCTTTACCATTTAAAACCCTAAATAATAATGACATGTCAATTTTCTTAAACTACATCTAAATATCAATATTTTATTTACAAAATAATGCAAACCTATAAAACCATTGAAATGAAAAGAAAAGTGCTGATTTTATATGGCTGAGATATATTCTATCTCCTAATTTATTGCTAATGACACTCTTTACACGAAACACTAAACCAAGAAAAAGAAAAAACTGGTTTAATGAGATTTAATCTCTCCTTAATTAAATCTTGTAATTTATTAACGTATTAATTAATATTGCCATTTAATTGATACATGTTGTGCAGACTTCAATCTTGTCATTTAATTAATATTGCCATTTAATTTATTTTTCTTTTTCCTTTTACTGAAAATCTTCTCCTTAATTAAATGGTGGAATAATTGATCTTAATGTTTGCGTTTTTTTATTTTTTATAATTAATATCAATTATAATTATATATTTACATGGTGAAAGTTTTATTGTCGTATATGGTTATAATTAAGTATTTATGTGGTAAAAATATGTTGTGGGTGTCTGACTGGAAGTTTGTATGGTTTGTTGTGAATTTTTTGGTATACTTTGAATTAAATGATAAAATAATTAGTGTTTAGGTTGGTATTTTTTTTAATTTTTTTAATACATTATGAAAACAAACTTGTGAAAAAGTTTGGTTGATGCCTCTGGTTATAATTTTTTTTAAATAACTTTTTGGGCAATGCCCGTTTTATTAATATAAATTAAAAATACATCATACTCTACTAGTCTTAACTAAGTAAAAGCAAATAAAATTTAAAAATATCTAAAGATCTAGACTCTTTATTTTCACTCAGTACCGCCTTGATTTTCACTTGGATACTCTTCCTCTCTTCAAGTTGTTGTTCATCTTCCTTGCCGGTCATGTCAAAGCGTTTCTAGTCTATTCTCCTTCTTCTGCTGTTCCTATATAGCGATCTACAACCTCATGCTAATTTGGCAGTTTGTCATGACATTTCAAAAGGTTAGCTTTGGGGTCTCTGTTATCATTGTGCACTTTTTTTTTTTTACCTAATCTTCCTTTCTTTCTTGCAGACAACTACTTTATAATCATCACTATTATTCGCTGAAGTGGATCTGATGTGATTTTGTTCAGTCTTTGATTATAATTAGATACTTAGATAGTGAAAATTATTGATGGTACACACAACTGTATCATACAAAAGTCAATAATTTAAACAAAAAATGAAACAAAAAAATTAGAAAACTGAGCAAAGTTTTACTAGTCTAATTGGAAACACAACACAGCAACAATCAAAATTACGCAAAATGAAATCCAAAAAGATATTGTGTGATTAAAAATAAATATTTTCAAGTTAAAAGCGACTAAAGATCATAATGAAAAGATATTGTCTATTTGATGCCTTCTTGGTGTATACTTTGATGGTACCACATTGTCACTAAAATATATTCCCTCAAAACTTATGGTACACCAAGTTTGCTGACAATCTTTGCAGTAATTTCACTCTCGCTGACTGCGTCAGACTCATTCTTCCTCTTCCCGTAATCCCAAGGCAACACACTATATCCCAGACAAAATAGGTTTGAATCTATGAATGGTGTAGCAATATCCATATGACCTTGTGAAAAATATTCAGCGAAAACACAATTATAGAACTACAATATCATGAAAAGAGCCACTTAATATGTTAGTCATAAGAAAACAATTAAATCAGCCATTTATCGAAAAAACACATAAATATCTATAATACCACCAAATAAACTACCAACTATAAAAGGATATCATCATTAATAAACTATATTATCAACAATTTTACCAAATTTGGCATCAACAGTTCTATAAAAAAAATCATAATATTAAGAGTAACACATACAAAAAATGGCCAACTAGATTAGTGAGAAATCTATAAAGTTGATGTCAATCAAATCAGATGAAAAAAAAACATAAAAAAATCAGGAATATGAGCAATGTTATTGCCAGACTATACAAAGTATATCAATTTTTCAATAAAAAGAGCACCAATTTTCTATCATCTATGTCACAAGAATCAAACACATAAAGGGGCAACTAAATCAACAGTTCACCAAAAAATATATATGCAAATAACAGCAAATAAACTACCAACTATAAAGGGATACCATCATCAATAAAATATACAACAACAACAACATTACCCTATTGCCTCAAAGGCTCCCGCCATGGCGGGGTAAGGGGGGATCGAATGTACGCAACCTGACCCCTATGTTTAAAAATATAGCGCGACTGTTTTCGGATGACCCATGATGAGCGTCAAAAGTTGCATTGACTAACTACTACTTCACAATTGAAAGAAGCACAAACAGTTTAAAGAGTCATTTTGCTTTATTTCATCATACCCCAAAGCCAAAAAATAATAAATCTTTAACTCCATCTGAGATTAATGAAAAAATCATCAATAAAATATACTATCAACAATTTAACCAATAAAAATATTACCAAGAAAGCAAGAGTTCATATTAAAAAACAACAATTCAATCAACTTTGTCAATTAATTTTGTTCATGTGAATCATACCAATACTAGAAAACCAACCAACATATATTATCAGCAAAAAGAATAAATAAATTAAATTCCACATAAAAAATAAATATCAATGAGAAATCTACAAAGTGTGATGTCAATCAAATCAGAAAAAAATTAAAAAATCATGAATATGATCAATATTACTTCCTGACTATACGAAATATACAATTTTTTAAATAAAAATAAAACCAATTTTTCTATCAACTATGTCACAAAGAATCAAACAAGTGAATGGACAAATAAATCAATAGTTCACCAAAAAAATAATACACACACACACACACACTAGAAGGGCATGGCCCGTGTTGAGCACGACCCAATGATAGATTTTCTTAATTAATATAGAAATGGCGATAATGATCACATGGGCGCAACAATAGGTTCTTAGCTAATAAAATGATGAAAATGAGTGCAACAGATATCTATAAAGATTTGATTAGATATAAATAGTACAAAAAATTATAGCTGAGTAATAAGTAGGAGTATTACAATTTACTAAATCATATTTAAAAAGGATATTTGAAACTGATAATTTTATATCAATCACTTAAAATTTATAAGTCACCTTCACACTTCACTTGGCCTCATGACATGAGCAAAGTACAATTAAGTGTTGTCAGGGAATGATTCAAGCAAAATCTATTCAAAAAGAAGGTAAGTCAATATCACGCCCCAGGAGGGTACCCTAGGCGTGGCTGACACTCGGAGATTATCGCTAGTCTCCAAGTGGATCACTCAATCTCTCTGCCATCATTCAATCAATTCATCAGCGGAAGGTTCAATACAGTAGTCAACCAACAAAAGATAATATGAATAAATAACTCAAACAAAGGAAAAGAAAATCAAACCATCCCGACACTATCCATAAACTATCTATGTCTACGAAGCCTCTATAACTAATGTCTAAGAAGGCACTATGACAGGCCATGGGCACCATAATCAAGAGAAATACTGACATAAAGATAAATAAATAACCATCCTCCAAATATTGGGGAGGACTTACCACAGACTGGAATCAAAGTATGAACCTCAATGATTGGGCTGCTGAAGTCCTCTGTCTACAATATCTGCATCATAAAATGATGTAACGCCAAAGGGGCATTAGTACGTGAAATGTACTGTATGTAAAACGGGCTAAATGAAAAGAAAACATTATAGAAATCTCTCATCAATCACTCAGCCTCACCTTAGAGTAAGGGACAAGACTCTACACCTCACTATCCATCAAACATCAAACCATCATATCACATCGGAGTTCTATCCTCATGAAACCTATCTGGGAGTTTCTTGGACCTACATCCATCATCTATGAGTCAGTGATGGTACAACAAAATAATGTCATTGCGACATCGCCCAGTACCTTGCCGGGGTAAAAGGGCGTACATCAGAGATTTATAATAATGGTAAGTCCTCTTTTAGGACTAACGAAACATCCATTCTCATAGTCCAATCCTCTGCTACGCTAACCACGTAGGTAATGAGTATGAGCGGGACTCACTCTGACTCATATTTGATGCTCAATACTCCTCCCGGAGTTGACATGCTCATAAGTTTATCAATTCATCAAGGATTCCCATCACTCAACTGCTACAGGCAAGACTATCTTTTCAAATTCAAGGGAATATATTCATCTGACCTATCGGTATAATTTCAGCTATCACAGTCATTAGCACTTATCACCTCATGACTCAGACTCAATAAAATATCACATTCAGATCAAGGCTCTAGACATCCCCCTAAGCTCATTATTCAAGTGTTTACAGAGAGAATTTGCAAGGATTAAATCATAATCACATATAAAAATATACAGTAACTTTATACATGATGATCATCAATTTAGGATATAAAATATAGTTTAAAGATTACATTTAAGAACTCAAGATAATATCTAAGAATTTAGAGCTAATATTCAAGAAACTTTCAAGAAACCATAATTCAAGACTTCCAAACATGTATTCTTCATCTTAAATCTACATTGGACATGTGGAAGAACAATTTCATGCTTTTGGGTAGCCTTTACATACATGGGAATGAAGATTTCTTCAAGGAATCGAATCTTCTCTACGAACCCTCACTCGTCTCTCCTCTTCTTCTCTCTGACTTAGCATAAAAGATAATAGAATTAGAATGATTTTGGGTTTTAAACCCCTTTTTGTATGTAGTTACATGTAAAAATCATATTGGGGATATAAAAATATATTAGGAAAGATGAAATTGCCCTTTTCAATTTAAAAAGAAAAAACAGCTCCCCATGCACTAGTGCGCTGTCACACCCCACCCTAGGGTCGTGACCAGTGCCCGATAGAGGGGCACGTGAACACATACTAAACCCAATTCCTTTAATAACC
>JAOTQJ010000049.1:7170827-7183919 GCA_025642045.1 Solanum sejunctum
ATTTCAAAAGTGAACATTTTGCATATTGCTAAGTTTTTTAAACTAGTTTTATGCATATGATTCTCACGACTCTATTCTTGCCCTTTTGGCCCCGTTCACTGGTTCTCGGACCGATAATTTCGTGCGCAGTATAATTGTATGTATATATATATATATATATATTCCAAAGTAGGTTGGATACGGCGGGTCAATTTGCCCATGGACCGACTTTGCTTAGCTTGGAGACATAAGGAGCTGGGCTGGGATGACATCATGACGTGTGAGTGCTGGGCCAAGTTCGCCCGCCACACGAGAGTGCGTGGCACCGTCGCCTCGGCTCCATAAAGAGGGCATGATGACCTTTATGCATTACTATACATGAACTCTTGGTGTCGTCGCCCTGGTTCACCTATCCTATGACGTGAGTGCTTGGCCGCTGTTCGCCTCGACTCACTTGGGCTATAGTTGGGGACTTATGTTGGAGTTGTCGAAGATTTGAAACTTCTACTGTTTAGGTTGTGGTATGGCGCGAGTTTGGAGGTCGCCATCATTCCCGTCCGATATGCATTATTTTGATGGTTCAAAAAGAGAAATATTCGTTTATGTTTACATACAGGTTTGAGTTATACATTTCGTTAGAGTTATTATTTCCATTCATATTTTGTACTTTCCGCTTTACATACTTGGTACGCATTTCGTATTGACCCCCTCCCTTCGATGGCTGCGTTCATACTATTAGGTACAGACGAGCAGGTTAGAGGGTCGTCTTCTTAGGATCTCGCCTACCGTTGAAGTGCTCCCTTGCCTCAGGAACAGTCTGTTGGTGTATACATGTTTTCTTATTTTCTGTACTTTACATTTGTATATATTCGAGGGTATAACGGGGCCCTGTCCCATCTTATGATCTAATTTGTGTATCTAGAGGTCTGTGGATACATGTGGATGTGGAAAACTGTGTTGGTGTGACTTCGTTTGTATGATACATTTATTGGGCGGTTCTGCCGTAGCGGTGACCTTGTCGGCCCGCATATATATGTATAATGTTGTTTGTTATTGCTGAGTTCGCTGTTTGCAGGTGAGGCTAGTCAGTAAAACAGAGGAAATTCTGTCAAAATTTTGAGAAATTCCTTAGTTATTATAAATGAAAATTCAATTTAATATATGTCAGGGTGCCCAACCGGCACTAATCACGGCCCTGCGTTGGGTCGTGACATATGTTTTGTTCTATTCGAGAACTAGACATTGAGACATGTATTTCATTTTAGAATTCTGTATTTAGAAACTAGTACATGTGACACCAGTCTTGAAAAGGTTGTAGTTTTGATTTTCTATGCTTATCTATCCTTTTAGAGTGTTTATCTTGCGCTTTATTTGTTATATTAAGTTATTTAGGTTTTGTGCTAACTCGCCATGGTGAATATTTTATCAAAAAAAAATCTCAAAAGGGTAATTATTCCTACTAATATTTATGGACTATAACCTTTATTAGATCATCTAAATTCCAAGTCAAATTTTGAAAAATATGTTAAAAGGGTGTGTGTGTGTGTGTATATATATATATATATATATATATATAGAATGATGTCGAGTTGATTTGGTTTTAGGTTGGCTTTTAAAAGTTAAAACCAAACCAAATGTAGTTAATTTTTTTCCAGTACCAAATCAAGTCACATCTAACCATTAGTCGAGTTTTTTTTTCTTGGGTTGACTCGATTTGTAGTCTGATTTGATTTTCAGTTTAGTTTTATTCACCCCTACTTCATAATTAGGCTATTTTATTTTGAAAAGGGCAAGTCAAGAAGATTACTACTAGACTGATAAAAGAATTTGTTGTAGCAAATTTAAATCTCCTTAAAAAAAGTGAGATATCTGTGTCTCGATTTGAAGAGATTTTATTTTCTATATTTTTTTCAGTTATAATTTGTAATTTCAACCAATACTTAGTACTTGTGCTTGTAGTAATAAAGAACAATTTTAATTATGGTGTATTCTGATATAACACTTTAAAAGTAATATAACAAAATTTTTTTTGGTAACTGATTTTTTATTACCTGATATGTTAATATATATACAACTTTGAAACTTGGGGATTGGACATATCCCAATCTCTGAGTTCATCTTTAGGTTCTATTTACTAAAAAAATAATCTATAGATAAAAGTTCAACCTATTCATTATAATGGTCAATCTAGGAACTAGAGTACCTCTACAATGCAATTCCTATATAATTTATCTCACTATTTGGGTTACATTATTCCTGTGTTTGTTCTGAAAGATCCTATAATTCCTTTTTTGCCACACGTAATAGATAGTAGCTGCCAAAGTTGCTCTATACACATCTGCTGCATTGTCTTTCTTCCCAGCATGCCTTGTAGCCAATTCCATCTCCTCTTTCCAATTTTGACTCTGTTTGTTAATTTTCAACCAGCTCAAGAGTTGTTGCCATACTTGTTTAGATGTGTTACATGAAAAGAATAGGTGTTGGTGTGTCTCCATTTCACTGCATCATAATGGACACACTGTTTTATTAATAATGCCTCATTTTTCCAATCTGTCTCTTCTATACAACTCTCCTGGACAGCTAAATATAAGATGAATGTTCATCTAGGACAACCATAATTGATGCATATCAGTCTTCTGTACGGCACCTTATCAAACTATCCTTTGAGTAAGTTGTATATTTCTTTGATAGAGAATGAGTTTGCTTCAATGACACTCTCTTTCTATACTCCAACTTCTTCTAACCAGTGTCCTTCTTAAAGTATCTTTTGTGCAGTCCAGGATTCTTGCTTGGTTTGGACTTCCCATGGCTTTTTCCCTTTAAGACAATAGTTGTGTATCCACTTCATCCACAACTTGTCCTTCTTTTGTGATAAGCTCCACATATATTTAATTATGGTTGCTTTGTTCCACTATTGAACCTCTGAGATGTTTAGACCACCTGCCACCTTTGGTTTACATATAGTTTCCCAGGCAATTGGTGCTTTTCCCTTATTTTGATGTTCTCTTATCCACAAAAACCTTCTACATATTGCTTCTACTTGCTGCATTACTTTTTTAGGAAGTGAAAAAATTATTTGTGCCCAGAATGCTTGAATTGAGCTCAATACACTTTGAACTAGTGAAGCCTTCCTGCATATCACAGGTACTTCACTGTCCATGACGTGATTCTTTCAACTATCTTGTCAAATAGTGGTTTACCCTAATGGACTGTCATCCTCTTGTTGCTTAGGAGAACTCCTAGATATTTGAAGGGTAATGAACCTTTAGTGAAGCCTATGAGATGTAGTATTTGTTATTGTATTACTTTAGGTACTCCTCAAAAATAGATACTACTTTTAGCTTGATTTGCCACTAGACCTAATACTCTTGAGAAGTCTTGGACACATTTATAGAGCAATGTTGCTGAAGTTGTGTCGCCTCTGCAAAATCATAGTAAGTCATATGCAAAGCTTAGTTGTTTGATTTGTTGTTATTGACATCTAAGATGAAACTTGAAGTTTTTCTTCTTCCTCAAACCTTTGAGAGACCTTATGAGGTACTCCATTGCTAGAACAAACAAGTAAGGTGATAAAAGATCTCCCTGTCTGACCCCTTTTTTTTTGCCTTAAATGGAGCACTTGGTGTGCCATTGATCATTATAGCATACATCTTGATAATATTTTTCCTTGTTCACTAATAAATCGACTTATTAAACTCATATATCTATAATTAATTTGATCCCCTGATTGAATCAGGGGCAAACGCCTAAGAAACTGTCTTGACATATTGCATTATCCATGTGATGAATTTTGAAGGATTAATAATCCTTTCAGAACCACCTCCAAGAAATGTCACTCCAGTGAATCATACGCTTTTTACATGTCTATTTTGAACATACACCTAGGAGATATTACTTTTCTTCCATATTATTTGATAAGTTGATGGCTTAATATTACATTGTCAGTTAGCATTCTTCCTGGAACAAAATTTACCTGATTTATATCCACCAGATATTCCATAATTCTTCGAAGTCTTTTAGTGAACATTTTGGCAATAATCTCATAGATGGTAGTACAATAAGATATAGGTCTATATTCCTTGATGGAGCTAGGGTGTTTCACTTTTGGGATCAAGGTTACTGTGGCTCTATTAATAGGCCCATACATCTTGCTTGTTTTAAGGAATTGTAAGATTGCAGAATTTACCTTATTTTCAACAATGGACCATGCTTTTTTTGCAGAAAAATGCATTAAAGACATCTTTTCCTGGTGCTTTGTTATCATCAAATCCCTAAAGTGCTTCTAATACATCTTCTTCATTGAAGTCTTCAATCAGAGCTAGTTGCTGAGTTCTTGTGAGCACTAGACCTTCCCTCATTATACTTTACTGTGCAGTTGGCATATTTAAGCTTGCTTGGCCAAGTAGTTTTGATAGAAAAAAACAGCTTTCTCAGTAATATCCTTAGGCTTCTTTAAAATAGTTCCATCTTCTCTTATGAGCATGGTGATTTGATTCTACGCTTTCCTACTCTTAATGCTAGCAAAAAAGTATCTTGTATTTGCATATCCCAATTTGAGCCATTGTATTCTATATTTTTGCTTGTAAGTGACCTCCTCACTCTAACTCTATTTGTTCAATTCTTTCCTGACCTCCCTCTCAGCTTCTAGTACTTGTTGATTTACAGGTATGTTGCTCATCTGCCTTTGTTTTTCTTCAAGTTCTCTCCTAAGCTTCTGCACTTTCCTTGCAGTTCCTGAGAATTCTTGGTAGTTGAGCATTTGCATGTCTCTTCTCACCCCTTTAAGATTGTTCCACACTCCTCTCATTCCTTTATTTTGTCTTGTCCATCTTTTCACTATCTTATCATGAAAACTTGTATGTTGAGCAAGGCAGTTATAGAATCTAAAGGGTCTCTTACATTATTCTCTTACTGTTGTAATGTGATGCACAATGGTGAACGATCTAAGAATACGGGCTCCATCACTAGTACTTGCATAGGTGCCATATTTGTTATCCATTCTGCATTAACTATCACCTTATCTATCTTGCTGAAAACATGTCCATTTGACCAATTTATTACCTCTCTACACTTGGTAATTCTGTTATGTTGCAGCTCGTCATACAATCACCGAATTCTCTTATTTCTGCTTCTTGAACTTGACTTCCTACTAGTCTATCCTAGAGCTTAGTATAATATTAAAATCATCTATAATTAGTCATGACTCATCAATCTGACTGTTTAAATCTTATAAGATTGTCCATAGAGATCCTCTAGTTGCTATTGTGTGATATCCATATACAGTAGTGAACTAAAATTACATGTCATTTTGCTTTATTTTTAGCAGACCATGAATGTGTTGTGCTGATGTCTCTGTGTATTCAAAATTTACTTTGTTTGCATTCCATACCACCCAAATTCTTTCTTTGATAGTGTTGCTTGCATTGGTATCCCATTCCTATCCTGGCATGATTTTATTGATAATGCATTTTACTCTTTGTTTTCTAACTCCATGCTCATAAATAGCTATTAGCTTAACTTTTTTCCTTCTTATAAACAACCTCATTTCTCTATGTTTCACCTCTTGATTGAAATCTCTAACATTCTAGGTTACAATCATGTATGAGTTCAGGTGGAGGTTTCTTGCCATTCCCATCCCCTTGTTTGTTACTACATTGTCCAGGTTCAAGGTTAGTTCCCAATTGCCATAAGTCTTTGGTCTTCATAGCTTGATCATGTGTTTCCTTTGATCTGATTGCTTTGTGCCTAATTGTTTGCCACCCTTCTTTGTCTTTTCCTACATTCTCAGTTGTGGTTTTCTTCTCTACTAGATCATTTTGTAAGTTTTCAGTCTTATCTTGACTTTTGTCTTTCTATCCAGCTTATTTTCACTCCCTTTGTTTTTCTTGACCGTGTTCTTTCCTAATAGCTGGTAAAGGTCGGTTATCTTGGCATGAATCTGCCACTTGCAAGCATTTTTTATAGACTATGGGCTTCTATTCATACCATATTTGTTGTTCATACACTTTTCCCTTTGCATCCTATATTTTAACTGTCTTTGGTAACACCTTAGTTATATCCATTTCAACCAATATTTTGGCAAAAGAAATCGTGTTAGCTTGAGTAATGCACTCATCAACATACAATGGTTGTCCTAGGCTACTCTCAATTTTACTAAGTACCACAGAATTCCAACAATTCAAAGGTAAGTTAGGCAGTTTCACCGACAAAGTAATGGTAGTGAGAATTTTCTCTTTGAAATTGAACTCTGGACTCCATGGTTTTATTATTACAGGCCTCTTTAGCATATGGTGTGGTCTTGAACATAATACTTTATCTCTTTCCATCTCATTAGCAAATCTGATAACAAAATGACCATCTATATGGTATAGCACCACAGGTTTGCTTGAGAACACACCTTTACTAGTTATGAATCTTGCTATTGCACCTATAGATGGTGCTACCCCTACCACATATAGGACTATCGAGGGCTTTCATTTTGTATCTTCCTCAACAATGTCCTCTGTCCTTTTTTCACAACTTTCTCACCTTCTACTATAATAGGAGCTATATATATTAGATCCATACCTCTTGTTGCCAGTCGATTTGTTGCAAACACATTAGCCCAAGATTTTTCAGGCTCTTGTTGTTGCTCTGAGTTCCCATCTACTATTTCATTGGATTTTAGCAAGCATTCTTGGGTCTTTTCTCCAATCTCCTTTGGACTCAATAGCTCTTTCCAGCTCTCATTCACCTTCATTTTCCCTTCCCTCGTTGATGAATCTCTTTATTGGTGTGACTAGTTCCTTTTCTGGTGAGCTCGATTTGGTATTAGATCTCTGCTCACTCAGTTGAGTAGTAGTTATATATGAACTTGAGCATAATCCTTGTAGTATTTCCTCCTCCTGTTGTTTGTGAGCTGTTTTGCATGGTCTCCCTCTTCCCATTTTTGGCAAGGTGCAAGTTAGTCCACACTAACATGCACTGAAAGAGAAATTTGTAGAAGTTTAATATATAAAAATTAATCGAACTGTACTGATATAAAAATAACTCTTCATTTTTTGCTTTTGAATTGTGCTCTTTTTCAACCGCCATCGTCTCCATATATACTTCATTCATTATTATTCTATTTCTACTTTCTTCGTTTAAAAAAGAATGACTTTACTTTTCAGTTGTAATTTGTAATTTCACCAACACTTATTACTTGTGCTTATAGTAATAAAGAAATATTTTAATTATGATGTATTTTGATATAACACTTTAAAAGTAATATAATCGAAATTAATCGAACTGTACTGATATAAAAGAACTCTTCATTTTTTTGCTTTTGAATTGTCCTCTTTTTCAACCACCACCGTCTCCATATATACTTCATTGCTTATTATTCTCTTTGTACTCTTTCCATTTAAAAAAGAATGACTTTGTTTGACTTGATATGATATTTAAAAAAATAAAGAAGACTCTTTAAACTTTTTGGACTGAATAAAATTTATGTTAAATGTACCAAAATATCATTTAATCTTGTGGCCTAAAATGTGGCACATGAAAAATTAAAATTAAAATTTTGCCAAAAAAAACAAGTTATTCTTTTTTAAAATAAACCAAAAAAGAAAGTAGGTCATTCTTTTAAAATGAAGGGAATAGAATATTTTTTGTATTTGTTATATCGACAAAATGTAATTATTGGTGTTGGCCTAAATGCACAAAACTTATATAATATAATACACTAATTATGTATATTATAAGTGTGTGTACACATATACATACTTAAAATCTATTTTTTTTTGTAGCTATTTTATAAATAGATCACTGCAAGATATTAGACGATAACTATCTCTATTTTGTACTAATGACTCAAGATAAAATCCACAAGTAATAAGTCGTCCATAGAGTTGACGCAATTGCTGCCAGTGCATAATTCCATAGCATTATCACTGAACATTCACTTTCACCAACTTCAAACAGCTGTGTAATTGTACCTGCCCATTTGCGAACCAAAAGGAAAAGAATAAGACAAAAGTTACTTTTGGAAACAGAAATAATTACACAAATTTTCTTCGATCCTCCCCTAAATAAGACTTTGATTTCTGTATGATAAAATAATATATAAAAACTTCATAAAGAATATTTAAATTCGAAAAGAAGTGACTTTATAGTTTCCATTACTCTTAAAAAAACCTACGTAGCGACATAAATATTATGATATGCAAGACGCAAGAGTAGGTAGGTACCTATGGTCATGGCTGAGGGCAGTGCATATTGCAAGAGAAGCACAAATTGATATAATGGATCTGATCCAACCAACCCAAAATGTCTTGCAAATTTGACAACACCAATTCCTGCTAGTGGCAATGCCACATAACGTATTACTTGAATTCCTATCACATCCCACATACCTAATGCTGACTTTTTCAGTCCTGCACGTATAATAAATGTTAGAGTTGCCTCAAATTTCTCACCTCTTTATTGATTTATTGATATTGCCTCTTGTCAATAAAGTTTTAGATGAATTGAGGAACTTTGCAGATCATGGGATCCTATGCAGTTAACTAGTAACCAAATGGAGCTTCTTATTGGGCATTTTCTTTTTATAAATATACAAATATGTAGATTTTTCTAAGGCAGTAGAGAGTATTTGTATTGAACTTTTCTTTATTATTGCTATGCTTTAGAAGTTCTTGAGGACTTTTTGTACTCAACCTTTTACTTAATTTTGCTCGTGGTTTTTTTTTCGATTTGGATTTTCCACGTGCCTAGTTCCAAATTTTCTTCTTGCTTATTTACGTCTACTTCTTGTCTTCATACTAACTCCTAACTATAAATAATATATTCTTTGATTTTCCTATATATAATAGTAGCAAGTTAAACCCCAAAAATTAAGGTGAGTGAACTGTTACAAAAACATAATGTGTATTGATGAGAAAAAAAAAATCTTATAGAATAATTCCAAGGCAAACCTTTAAGAAGATTTGCACCAACTATCAATGTCATGGCTGGTATTGTAGCTTCTCTGCAGTACAAATTAATTGTCATATTAATTACTATACAAATTAATCTTATTCAAAATTGAGGTTTGTTATATATACCCAAGCATAGATGCAGAGCTATGAATGACATGCAATGGAGCCTCATTTCCAATCATTAGCTTTCTCAGAGAAGATGATACGCCAATCAAGATCCCAACAATCTGTGGAGATTACATAATTTTGAATTAATGAGTGTTGTATTAAATAAAGATTATATTTCGTCCATCCATTTTTACTTGTTTCCCGTTAATATGGCACAAAGATTAAAGAGTAGTAAATTATAAGAATAATTTTATCAAATTACCCTTTGAATATAGTAAGTGTAATATCTTGTAAAATATACTAGGAAAATAACTATAATTAACGATAAAAGTAAATTAAGAACTAGGTGTAAAATTATCTTTTAATTTTATAAAGTGAATGAGTATTGTTGGACATCTATTTTTAGTATAGTGAATAAGTAAATATAGAAAGGGGGAGTATATATCCCCATGTGGTCGTACCGTAGCAATGGTTGAGGGTGCAAATAACATTTTGAAATTGATCGTTTTTGTCCATATTTTGATATATTGTTTCATCTTTTTCATATGTCCCTGTACAATATTAATTAAGTTCAGAGAAATATTTCATAAAACTAAAATATAATTTAAGTAAAAAAAAAAAACTAATTGCAGTTTCCATATTCACAACATATCTAGCTCGATAGTTATCTTTCTTCCCACGATCACTTATCATCCCAATTTATGAATTATATTTACTTGGTACTTTACTGTGTGTTTTGGTGTACACAAGAATTAAAAATTGTTCACTACACTATCATTATATATATAGTACTTTTTTTTTCAGAAAAAAATAACTTCCTTTTCTTTCTAATTTGTTTCACAAAAAAAAAGATTCATTTTTTCAGCTAAATTTTAACTTCAATTTTTCATGTGATATATTTTAAATCATAAGATTAAAGAGTATTTTGATAAATTTAACATAACTTTTAATTTATAACCACAAAATTAAAAAAAAAAATTTACACTACATGTCAAATCAAATCAAATCATTCTTATTAAATGTGAATTTCTATGTTAAACTAGATAGTAGGTGCCCATGTCAGCACATGACCAATATATATTATTTTTTTTTGTCTCAATTTCTATGGTACATATGATATTTTAAAAGATAAATTAATTTTTTATATCTTTTTTTTTAACAAAGGATTTCAAGTTGTTAATTGATATAATTAAAAGTAATTTTGACGTCATATACAAAATAATATATATTATTCCTTTTGCTTTAGTTTATGTGACTTACAAAAAATTAGGAGAGCCAACCAAACTTTCATATATAATTCTTAATGCTTTTAGTTATTGTGATTTCTAGAACCTTTTCATATTTTTTTTTCAAATGATGTGTTACTCATTGTGTTCCAATAAAAGTTGAGCATATTGATTTAGAGAGTCGGCTAATAACTTTCTATATTATTTTTAAATAATCGTTGTTGTTAATTATTGTTATTTATAATATTTTTTTACATAACTTTCAAAAACGTATATTATTCTATTTATTCAGATTCATGTGACATTGATTAAATTGTGAGAAAATTTTTCTTAAATTTTTAAAGGTATTGTAAATTATTAATTATTATAATTAGTAATTTTATTATTATTTAAGATATATAATTATTTCTTATATATTGTGTAGATAAAATATTTTAAATTGTAAAAAAAAATAATTTGTCGCACGACAAAAATGAGAGAAGTTTGTTTTCATCACAATTAAAGAGAAGGACGTACAATTGTTGAGGTGAGGCCCATACATATGAAAAAGGAGTTGGAACAAATCAACTAACTTTTCGACTGAGGCAGAGGAAAACATAAAATATAGCATGATTTTAATGTCCGACAATTAAATAGTACAATCACAAAGCAATTATATACAATAATGTTTAAGCATGATAATCACATACAATAGTCATATTATCCCTAACTAGGGAAATCAGCATGTCATCCAACAATTACTTCTCTAACCGTAAAAAAGAAATTATAGGAGTAAAGAAAAGAACCTGAGAATCATGTGTGGTTTGATAGTCAATGAGAGGCACTCCAAGTTGAGCTTCACTGTCCATCTCCGTTTGACTTTGGGACAAATATGTATTATCATGTTGAGCTTCAGAGGCTCTGATCATGTTGTAGATATATGTCCAAATATACACTGCTCCTACCTACACATATAGTTACTTGTCTTTTTCTTTACAATGTACTATGCTACATTAATTGATTTTTTAAACAACAATAACAACTAGATCCCATAAGTAGGATTTGAAGAGGATAGAACATATACAGACCTTACCACTACCTCACAAGGTAGAGAGGTTATTTCTTCGAAATCCTCGTATTTTTTTAAATCTCTTCGGAACACTCATATTTTTTTAAAAAGAGGACATTTAATTTGCATAGTGATACCGCCATAGATAGTGATGCATAGGCCTTTCCATTAGTGGAACATGTAATCGAATCCCCCAACGGACTATTCTTCTCTTCACATACTGCTGGAATTATGATAAGAAGCAAATTCCCCAAATTCCCTACACATACAACAAAAGAAATATAAATTACACTCCCTACACATGTTTAATTTGTGTGAATTCAGGAGAGTAAAAGAAAATTTGTGAATCTTATGGTCTAACTAAATAGAAGTAGAATGTATAAAAATTCTCGATTAAAAGGGATTGATAAGTAAAGTAGGACAAATAAATTTATTTACCGGCGGCACAGCAACTAATAATAAGGGGATGGAGTTGTCTGAGAGTTTTTGTGATTTTCACAAGTATACATCCAAGTGCTGAACCGATAATAAAGGTTAGAAGGATGTTTACAGGCATGAACCATCTATACATTACAAAAGAAAAAAGATATAATTATTATGGAGTTAAAAAATAAAGCAGCACGTAAATTGTAAAAATAATGCCCACAATGAAAGAATGTTGGTCGATGTTACTGTTTCAGCCAAGCTGCTAGCCACCAGCGCAGGAGTAAAAACATAAAACACAAGCTGCTCCAATCATTCAAGAAAAACAACTGACGAATTAGATACGAAAAATGAATTAAGGTATAATGAAAGAAGAGAAAAGTTACATTGTTCAAATGGTGTCTTGCATCTGGACCAAGGAGATTGATATGGTCAAGAGCAAGGAATAAGCCAACAGCAGTAATTATGAGTGTTTTCACAACAGGCACTAGTGCCACCAACAGCAACTCCAAAAATGCCATCCTCAAGGTCAGTTTACAATGGACAAGCCAATTCATAACTATTGAGCGTCACATATATATAGTAAGGTACCAAGAGAGTCAGTGGTTTTGATGAATTATAATATTAAGATTTATGGTGTAGTAGGGTTGATCAATCAAATCCCAGGTCCCAGTTATATAACTTCAACGGTTCATAATTATTGCAACTCTTAAGGGTGGAGCCGAGTAGGGGCCAGAATCTCTTTTCATAGAAAATTAAATTGTTTATATATGATTTATTAGATATTGAAATCTTTAATTTTTTTATATTTTAAACTTCTTACTAGAAATATTAACTCAAATGATGAAAAAACTATCCATTCATATGGACAGCTACGGGTGTTCACGGGTCGGTCATTGGTTAAAACCAAAATCAAAATCAAATGAACTTAATTTAATTTTTAAATTCTCAAAAATAAATTAATCCAATTATAATATATATTTATCGGTTTGGTTGTTATCGGGTTTGGTTCGGTTATCAACCATACAGAAAAATAAAAGCAATGATGCATTTAAAATGGAGAAAAAGTGATAACAATTTATTTAAAACGAAAAATAGTTAGAATGACTGATATTATAAAATTTTCAATCACTAAATTTACTATGAAAAAGTTTCAATATTACCATTTTGGCCTAGAAAAAAAAACTAGTGACGTTTCTAGTCCCTCCAAGAATTGTTATAGACATTCAGATGTATGAAATTAATACGATAAATTTTCTCGTTTTGAGCATTTATACTTTCATAGTGGACTTAAAAATGAAAATTATTTTTATAAATAATGTATTAGGTATGTATAATTATAAAATATATGAATATAATTTTATCGGTT
>JAOTQJ010000049.1:7204837-7233915 GCA_025642045.1 Solanum sejunctum
TATATATATCCATTAAGCTGCCTGCTTAAGTTTTCTTCTGTAATCTTTTCTTTTTAATTTATTTCACCTCTAAATCTTGTTATTTTTCTGCTAATTTAATCATATAAATAAAATACATAATTTAGCATAATCCATAAAACTTATACTAAAAAAGAATAAATAAAAATATTAAATATGAGGTAAATAATGACCAAAAATATGAATTTGTGACCCAACAACATCGATTAAGAGTGATTACACAGCTGAAGGGTATCCAAAATTATACCTCAAAGAGACAACAGTCTACATGGGTTCCCATCTCCATTATATCTGATCGGGGAGCTCAATTCACTGCAAAATTTTGGAAGTCCTTCCAAAGGGATTTAGGAACACAAGTGAATTTGAGTACAACTTTCCACCCTCAAACAGACAGTCAAGCAGAATGCACCATTAAGACACTTGAAGATATGTTGCGGGCTTGTGCATTGGACTTCAAGGGTAGTTGGGTGGACCATTTGCCACTTATTGAATTTTCCTATAACAATAGCTACCATTCAAGCATCAAGATGGAACCTTATAAAGCCTTGTATGTAAGGAAATATAGGTCATCAATCGGATGGTTTGATGCGGGTGCAATTACCTTGCTTGGGCCAAATCTAGTACAACAAGCCACGAAAAAAGTTTGGGTAATACAACAACGGCTAGAAGTAGCCCAAAGTCATCATAAATCATATGGGGATGCTAGAAGGAAAGGATTGGAATTCTCAGTAGGGGATTGAGTATTCTTAAAGGTGTACCCAATGAAAGGAGTTATGAGATTTGGTAAGAAGGAAAAACTGAGCCCACTTTACATTGGATCGTATAAAATTATTAAGAGGTTCGAGCAGGTTGCATATGAACTAGAGTTGCCACAAGATCTTTCGATAGTTCATCTCATTTTTCATGTCTCAATGCTTCAAAAATTCATAGGTGAACCATCTCGTATCACCTCTATTGAAGATATGCAGGTTACAGAAAATCTCACCTATGAAGAGGTACCTATTGCTATTTTAGATCGTCAAGTTAAGAAGCTAAGGAATAGAGAAATAGCTTCAGTAAAGGCACTGTGGAGGAATCAGCAAGCAGAAGAGATAATATTGGAGGCTGAGGAGGCAATGAGATCTAAATATCCTTATTTATTTGAAGCTAAAGAGGAAGTCCAACATGTAGATTAGGGCATTAATAGGTCCGTGTGTTTGAATACTTGTTGTGTTGTCAAACGTTTATATAAGTAAAAGTTTAAACTTGGTTAAGCTATCCAATTATGCTAACATTCGAGGACGAATATTCCTAAAGGGGGGATGTAAAACCCCACATCTTACATGTACTATACCTTCAAATTAGCACTCATTTTTAAAAGTGCTTAAACTTCTTATTAGATGGCTATGTGTACGTCCAACATTTAAGACTAGTGAGTGTATATAAGTTTTAAGTCAAATTGAGTAGATCGCAACCTTAAATACAGTGAGAGAAGTGAGGTACTTGTAGGACTTAGAAAGCTAGTAGGTGAGTCACACATGTGCTTAGCTTAAATTTGCTAGCTAGATGGAGATGAGGCCCGATACCGAATCTATCCAAGTCTGATAATGAATAATGTCCATGTTAAGGGTGTAACTTTAACCCGTATTTTAGCATCGTAAATGAATAATATTTACAGCCTAAGATGAATAATAAAAAGGGCCCAAGTACATTCACAATTCACTTGATGATTTCGGCCCGAACCAAGTAAGGAGAAAAGAGAAAAATGAGCAGCCAAGGCTCATCAATTTGCAACCCAATAAGGCCCAATTGAAAGGGGAAAAATGATTTATTATTAACTTGATAAAATAAAGCTTAAAATGTAAAAGAAATTTGGCCAAAGTAATCCTTTAAAAGGTCTTACAAGCAACACTTTTAAGCCATTTCAACTTGAAAAAAGAATTAGCTTTCACAAAGTTTTCTATCTACTCATTTTTAGATTTACAAAGCAGACACAAAGAAACTTTTAGGGTTCATCGAGAATCGCTATACCTTTAAGGTAAAGGTAAGTAAAGATACTTATATATTTAGTATGGTTTCTTAATGAAAAACAAGAGACTATGTTCATTATACATGGGCTAAAATTTTGAACATCATATGTTCCAAAGATTGTTGTGCACTTTTCTTGTTATTTGAGAGCTTTTCTCTTCTTTGTTGGGTTTATTATGAAGGGAGATAGCTGTTTTTAATGAGTTTTATTTATGTAATGACGTAGAAAGGTCGCTGCATTATTTTGTTCTACATAACAAATAGAGTTTTAGTGTGTTATCCTAAGTGTGTTATTTGTACAAATTGTTGATTGATTGAAGACTATGGTCTCATATCCTCCACATATTTTGAGAATTATTTTTTGGCTATTTTAGGACTTTTTTATGCGTAAATCTAGTGGGAATATTTTGGTTGAAGTTGGTACAAGTTTGGAATTAGTAACGTCGAAATGTAGTGAAAGGGGCGTAATGTCATGCCACCTACTTGTTTATTGTGTATAATTGTTATATATTCTACTTTGTAAGCTGTTGTGAGACTGTTATGGCACTAAAACAAGCTGAACGTGATATTTATATGAGAATGTCTATTAGAAAATATGATGAGAGATGAAAATGTTGAAATAATACTCTTGGGTTGATAATTGCACGCTTTCTGCCTATGTATTATTTTTTTTATGATATTGTGTTGCCATGATGTATTTATTAGCTGCTAATACTAGTTTTATCACCTACTATGTTATAGATAATTATTTGAGGAAAAAGGAGGTTACTTTGAGGTAATAACTAGCTTGTACAACGAGGTATCTACTTGATTTTGTATTACTTGACATGGAATCTAGATTCTTCCTGGGCACATAAAGGCACTTACCAATTCTGACATAATTAATAACCATGTCTCCACTCTTTTACATGTTCATATGCTCCCATACATAGTCATTTGCAAATCTGCATACATACTTGGATACTAAGATACATGAGTTGTTTCTAATAAACAAAGTGCATATGTTGTTTCATCTCCTACACATTTCATTTTTCGTGTAACCTACTCCTTTCATTGTGGTATTATCTAATATGATTATTTATATGTCATATGTTGTATCTATAGTGCTATAGCTCAAATATTATGACCATCAAAATAATCATCTCAAAGTAAATAAAAGATAAAGTATGTTGCTTATTGATGGGTGGTATCCCAGGGGTGGAAGAATCACCTAGCATAGGTGCATCCCAGGGGTGAAAAGAAAGTCTAGCATGGGTCGATCCTGATATTGATTTACCACTGATCAGCTAATCATTTGTATTACATGTTGTGCATAGATTATACAGTAAAGAAAGGTAAAGTAACAAAAAGGACATAAAGTACATGATTCAAAGTCCTGATTCAACAGTATGACTAAAGGTGACCTCTTACCCCTACATTAGTTCATGATTTCATTTGAGTTCTTACTTCATATACAATACTTTCTGTCTTACATATTTAGTACATTATCTCATACTGATGTCCCTTCCGGGAGAGCTGCATTTCATGTTGCAGGTGCAGGTGCTAGTAGCTCTCCCAAGTAGGAGTACAGGATATCCAGCTGTTGTTATCAAACTCTAGGTTGCTTCGGATCTTTGTGTGTCTAGAACCTATACTTTTGCATTATATGGTTAGTCATGTGACGGGGCCTATCCCGACCCTTATCAGATATTGTTCTTTATCTAGATGTTTTGTAGATTATGTAGCTTAAAGTGTGGTCATGTCTCATACTTTAGACATTGTGGCTCCAACGGCCTAGTCATATGCATTTCATTTTAGCTTATTATTATTATCTACCTTCTTGAATACATGTCAAATATGGAAACCCCTTATAATGTCTATAGCAAGTGCATGATTAAATGTTGGTTCTTCGAGCCTTGTCGACAATGGATGCCAGTTCACCTTAATTGGAATTTGGGCATGACATCGCTCAAGCCCATATCTTTCGGGTACTCGCCTCTTAGGGATTTAGGTAATCGCCTCTAATCCCTTTACCTACGGTGGCACGTAGTTTTAGGACTTGGGTATTCGTATCTAGTCCCACTTGGTGCTAGGTAGTGCTCTAACAAGAGTAGAAGATTATAAGTCATAGAATCATATCATAAAATCACTTCAAGTCATGTGGGAGGACAGTTTATCCAATCCCCAATCCATTGATATCATAGAGTCAAAGTCATAAGATAGCTTCTTAATCATTCCTTAGATGGGAGATCCTCCACCATAATACATTCATTCATTAAATAGATAGGTTATCCTCTACCATCAACATTCATTCATAGGAAAACTTTTTATAAGCCAATAATAAACATAGAATATTTCATAAGCCTTCATTTCTCATTATTTAGAAATCATACTTCAAGACATACAATGAATATCATCAATTTAAATCATTCTTAAACAACCTATCATAATCGTACATATCAACTTTCAAAATATGGAGATGGAAACATGAAATTCATCTCATACAATCCTCAACTTCATAGTATCTCATGGTATTACAATATTTATTGTTTTGAATGTCATAAACTAGCTCATCAAACCATCACATCATAATATCAAATAAAGGGTTTCATATCATTCATAACATTTATGACATTCTTATGAACTCATAGCATGCTTAATTTTCCTTCAACATTAACAACATTCATAAATCATGTGTCTTACCATAAGCCTTCGTCATATAATAGATTTGCCACATAACTTAATCAAACCATGGTAGGTATATGTATTTAAGCTTAAAATCATAGAATTCAATAGTAAGGAACATGACAGGGGTAACGTAAAGTCATTTAAGAAGTCATTCAAATAAGCTAACAACATATTTGAAAAACCCCAATTTAGATGTCATGAAAATCATTCAAAAATTCATAATATTTTCAAGTCTTTCAAGATGTCACAGCTTACAAAGCTTTAATGTAATAAGCATATCATAATCTCAATCATTAGTAGAAGCCCATGCATCAATAAACCAATAACCAAGAAATTTCTAACATATTTTATGTAATTGAGTGATAATAGAAAATACCCATAAAGAAATTAGTCACTAGAATCAAGAAATTTGATGAAAATAGTTTTGAGGCTCCATGGGTGAAAGGACCCATGAATGAAGACTCACATATCCTAAACTCTTGAAATAGGTAGAGGAAACTTGATGAGACTTTGAGGACTTCACTTAGATTCTTCAATTTCAACAAAAGTTCTTGAAAATCTTGAGATTGAATAGAGAATTGATGATGAATTGGGAGGATCTTGGGAGTGTTTATGAGAGATTTGGGGTATGGAATGACTGAAAAGATGAAGGATTCCCGTTTATATAGATATTGGCTTATTACGCAATTACCCCCAAGTGAAAAAGGAAGTTTTCCAGAATTTTTTAAACTAGGGTGTGGCAAGTCCCCGATGCGGACTTGTCGCATACTCCTACTGGTTTGCAAAATTTCATCCAATTTTTTTTTTGACACGGATAACCTATACCTTGTAGCTAGCTATTCTCCCACGTAATTTTGCCCTGTGAACAAGAATATAAAGTCAAATTTGTAAAATTCTGCACAAATTTTAAGATATTCAAAAAAATGCATCATAGAGTCTTTTCGAGCTACGTTAAAGAGTGTTGCATTGAAATAGCTTCGTGTTTGACGAACAACACAAGAACTGGCAAGAAAGTAAATAAGTACATTTATAATTTGCTAATTGCACGAGAATTTGTAGCAAAGCCAAGAGGAAATGTCTTTAAACATTTTTTACGACACTGTTTTTATTATATTCATAGGATAATTTTATAAAATTATCTCTATTATTTATTACTGCTTAATCTATGTGTCAAGCTAAGAGTGGACATTGGATAGAAGAGTAATTTATATCAAATAATAAATTAATTGGCATTTAATTATAAAGGAGTAATTAAATGTCGTATATTTCCACGTTTTGTGCGTATTTGATCAGGTCAAGAGAACAATTCTGAGTTCATCATTTCTTTTTCCCGAATATGTTTATTTCTTTTTTTGTTTTACATTGGTCAGAGTTGTGTCTGCCCTTGTGTTTGCTCCTCTTGAAAGTTTAGAGGAGCAATGGAGGTTCCCTAGAGACAAATGTATGTTCTAATAAAATAATTTGAATTTTAAGTACTCCCCTCCTCCTTTTTCAGTTGATGTGGTGCTATTTTTTTATGAAAATATTTATAATCACTTGACAAATGTTATGACATATTGAAAGTTATAGAACTTTTATAATCACGTAAGGTCTTGAGAGGATTGATTTATAAGGTTGGTATTTTGAGTTAATATTCAAGACAATAAGAAGTATGTATGGTTTTATAAAATTAAATTCTGACAAGTAGAAATGTTGAAATTGAACTTTGTAAAAAGGATATATTTTTAAACGTCATGATTTGAGGGTATATTATAAAAAGGTAGTTTGGAATGCATGTTATCAAGTTTATATCTTCATATAACCTGCCATGGCGGGATGGATCCCAGTATGGTGGTGCCTCTATAGGGGGATAAGTGGCTAATATGTCGAGACAGTCACAAGTTTAATTCAGAAAAAGTCTCAGATTCAGTCATATTTTTTTCCACTTCATCCTTGAAATACCAAAAGAGATATGAGCATATTTTCTTCATTATTCCAACTTTTCCATCAACAAAGATAAGTTAATCATTCCTCTAAATCATAATTGATTTCTATACCTTAGAATCTAGGAAAATTATTATAGAAGAAGATTGTGACCAGAAATTAATAGTGGATAAAAAAAATCTAGTTAGGGGAGATGACCATAGAAGTAGTCAAGGGTTAGGATTTTGATATAATCTAGATAATTTAAGCCTTTGTTGGTTGATTATTGTTTCTTTGATTGTTTATAGACTGGGAACAAGTCAAGACTTTGAAAAGGGACAAAGCTCTGGTTATTTAGAGTTTTCAAGGCTTGATTTGAGGCAGGTTATGATTTGATATTCTCATTTATGTGATATATGCTTGTTAATTACTTCATCAGTAATTCTTGCATATGTGTGGATAGGGAATAAGATTTGGACATAATAAGTGAACTCTCATAATCAAATTATATACAATGAACCTATTATCGGAATTGTGCAAGTTGTGAATTAATTATTGCCCATATAATTGTGATTGTGGTTGTAGTTATGATTATGAATGTTGGATCGGCTGCTACATTCTAACACACTATTGTATTGGGTGTCATGTTCTGACACATTATTGGATTGGATGTTACGTTTCAACATATTATTGAATCAGATGTCAAGTTTTGACACATTATTAAGTCATGTGTCACATTCTGACACATTATTGAATCAGGTACCATATTTCGACATAACTTGTTTGAGTGTGGGTCCCATGAGAGGGCCATTGTTAAAATGATTGTGATTAGAATGATAATCTGAAATTAATATGTAAGCATGAATTGTAGTTTGCTCTTCTATCATATGTGTTGGTTTACTATGTTGAAGTTGCTTGTATATTTTCGCTTATTGAAATAGTCGTATGATCCTATCAACACATTGTTTTTATGTATACTGATACTGCACTTGTTTTTTCCTTATTGAGTAGAGGGCATCTTTTGGCGGTTGTTGATAGACCTTGGCTGGGTGATTGCAGATTCCAAGAGTTTAAGGGTGAGCCAGCTCTATCGGCTATTATGAATTATTCTTCCATTCCTAGTCCATTTGCTTTGGGCTCAGGCATTCTGACATTTAATTATTTTTTATTTTTCGAGGTTGCATCCCCTTATGTTAGACATTTAGATAAAGTTTTGGCATAAGAACTTTCAAGCTTTGGGGATTTATTTCTGAATCAATTAATTTTTTGTTTGAGTTTATGAAAACTCAACTTCGCTTATATTTAACTTACTTTCATAACTTCAAATATTTTATTCGGGCTAATTCTGTTTAGTTGAGTTGAATATTGGCTCTTTCACATGAGAATTAATGTGGGTGTCATTGCGAGGTGGGCTACTTCATGTCTTCCTAATGAGATTTTTTGTAAAAGATATGGACAAAAAAGTAACAAGAGTCAAATTTAAGACATTTTGCAACTAGTTTGCCATGATGTTCTAATTATAAAGACTATCTCATTCAAAAGCTTAACAAATTTATCATATCTTCAATAACATCCACTTGTATTTCGCTTATTAACAAGTCTTTCTATATGCTTTCCAGTGATTTTTTTTTTACTAGTTAGATTTTTCTTTCAATTACTCGAAAAATAAATTCAATATATATCATGTTTTCTATCGATGTGAATAAAGTTAATCTTTAGTCCATTATGCTAATGATGATTAAAAGATTGGCCAAAAAAAGTATATGATACAAATAATCTTATTATTTTATGTCACTACAAAGATAAGATTTTCTTGCTAGAGTTCACGTATGTTATCTAAGTAGAAATTAATAATTTATACATTTATCTAACAAATTTGAAATCCTAAATGAAATCACAATATTTTCTAAAAAAATAAATAAATATTATTACATATTTTCTTTAATCATTCGATATTTGAAATACACTCATTCACATTTACTTAGGAGACATTAATAAAGGAAAAGAAGCTGCTCCCAAATAATTTATCCATCTCATTTTGTTTTGTTAGTACAATACAATGTTTGACATTTAGATAATTATAAAAAAACAGAAACAACAAGGCCGTCTTAGCTCAGTGGTAGAGCGCGTGGCTTTTAACCACGTGGTCGTGGGTTCGATCCCCACAGACGGCGTCTTTTTCCATATACTCTTATCTGGAACAAACAAGTGTTGCGATTTGGCACTTGTCCACCGTTTAGGTTATTCTAAGTGGCCACAGACCAAATTCTTGACAAATAAGTGTTAGGAATTTGGCCCTTCTCCACTTAGTCAATGATATAGATGAAATTGTAGTAAAAAGGACATGAGGTCTGAGGAACAACATAGAGTTCAATAATATTTGCAAATCAATCAAACATCAAATTCATATTCCTGTGACGAGTTTGGTGATATGAGTTCTGGCACAGATCTCCTAACTTAATATTCCAACCCTTAGTATTCATATTATGCAGATATACATCATGTACAATCCATTACATCATAGTGTTACTGTAGATCATATATTGTTATCGAAATGGTCATATAAACCATGCCTTATAAACGATTTAGTCATGAGTCGACTTCCTATCGGGGAAGAACAACGCATTAATTTTTTGCTAGATGACATATAAAGAACATGGCTATCACGAATTTAATCTTATGATTTCAATCATCGAGAAGATACAAAGAATTGTATGCTTCGTCTAAATGTCATTCATGTTAAGCTATAGAAAATCATCATCATTTTCCCCTTAATAAGGTTGTTAAGGCTGGAAATTGTTTCTCTTAGACAGATTACCAGCTTACATACAATTTACAAATGATTTGGATCATATCAAAGTAAACGTTATTCCCTGTCTTGTGTATTTAATTTGCAAATTACATTCAACTTTAGTTTCCACTTGGACAACGTACGTCAAGCAAGCGCAAATATAGAATTTTTCTTTATCATTTTAGTTGGCTGGTCAGTAGTGTGTTAATAATCTTGATCTACAACCATGGATTAAAATGGTTTAAGTTAATTAAATAGCCATTCCGAGGCCCATATCCTAAAGGCGTTTAAGCAGGAATTCGTGTTGCAGAATAAATGCTTGAATAAATAGGTGCAATAGCAAATACAACAATTGATTTGAATAAAAGAAGTTATTTTCATATACACGAACACACTGTCTGATCCAATGCTGACGGCCCATCAGAAATAAAGGAACAATACAACAGAAACAAAAAGGGTATCCCCTTTGACACATTGAATGATACCAAGTGTTGGCAGCTAACAGATGTCATCAAGAATCACCGAGACAACAGAAAGCCCAGCCAACTTCTCCTTCTCCTTCTCCACGAACATTCAGAAGTTGGCTGTATTCATCCGCGACTTCACTTTGTTTTCTGCTTCAACACTTTTTTCTCTATCCCTCCTCTTTATTTTTTTTTTTTGTAAATTTATTTATTCCTATCTGATCATTCTTAAAAGGAAGCTACTTGTGGGAGCACCTGTGTACAGCTTCAAATGCAAGGTGGGAAATGGATCGTATTCCCCTGATTAGGAGGATGCCTTGGTCACATCTTTGGTAGATCTATTGTATTTCATGTGACTATTAACCAGCTGCCCAGCTGAGATAGCTGACATGAGGGATAGTTCCCCAGCAAGAACAGCACCAGCTACTATTGTGGCCAAGAGTCTCGCATTTGACCCTGGTGCCTCTTTGTTGGCGCCTTTCACTCCCAATAAGTTTAAGCAAGCTGACTGAGATGCAAGCTGAGTTCCACCTCCAACAGTACCAACCTATATACAAGTAAATACACAATAAATATACAAGAAATTGAAAACACTTTAAGCTGACTCAAGGACAGGTCACATCTACAAGATTGTTGTCTATATATAGTCCAAGTTATCATAAATATCTGTGATGGAAGACATTGTTTAATTTTGAAAAGAAAAGGATCAGAAATACTAACACTATATTGAGATATTTTAAGAATCCTTTCATTATCTTTTTCCTTTTAAGTGATTCAACTATTTGATCTAAAGCTGCATCATGCATGCAGTACCTTAGAAAGAATATCTCATGACTAAATCAATTTAACCTGATCTCCAAAGTGTTTAGTCTAATTCTTTTGCAGAAAACTCATCAGTTTTGATGAATTACAAAGAAGGAAGAACAAGATAATCAGAAATTCGCATGAAGAAAATCTAAATACATACCTCAATGGAAGGCATTGTAACAGAAACATGGAGGTCCTTGCCATCATTTACAGCCTCCATCATAGTGATGCAGTGTGAGCTCTCTATGTTCTGAGCTGGGTCCTGACCAGTGGCTATATACACAGCTGAGACGATATTGCTAGCATGGGCATTGAAACCACCAAGGGCACCGGCCATGGCAGAGCCAGTAAGATTTTTCAGCATGTTCAGCTCCACAAGAGCAGCAACCTCAGTTTTCAGAACTTTCTTCACCACCTCTTCTTTGATAATTGCTTCACAAACTACAGACTTTCCTCTCCCCTCAATCCAATTAACAGCTGCTGGCTTCTTGTCCGAGCAAAAGTTCCCTGTCACAGTTATAGATAAACTTCAATGAAACAAACATCTCCATTTTCAGATGGAACAAAAAGCAGAACCAGATCACCGTGCGTTTCGTTTTGGAAAATTGTTGGTACTCCTATTTGAAACAAGTTACTATAAAATAAGAGTTAAGATCCTTCTAAGAAAACAATATTTATCTAATTAGCAGAAAATGTTTTCTCAAAATATTCTACTAGCCTTTATTAGACCATGCATGGCAGAGAAGTTAAGGAAAAACAAAAGGGCAGGTGGAATACCAGATATGCCGATGACATCCATGTCAGGATATTCATTCTGAAGGTAATCAAGAACGTTTTGTACACCTTTGGACACCATATTCATTCCCATTGCATCACCAGTGCTACATACGAATCTCATGTACAGATTCTTCCCCGCAATTGCACACTGAATCCTTTGTAATCTGGCAAATCTGCTTGATCTGCAACATCCCATTCAAATACAACAATTAGATAACTACTACTATAAAAACACAATATTACGAATAGATCAGTGGCATGCACTTACTGGTTGAAAACATTAGCAAGTGTGTCAAATTTGATGGGATCTTCAACAAATAACTTCAACTCTGCTGCCCTTTTGGCTGTGCCAAACCTGACACAGGGTGCTCTGGTCATCCCATCACGGAGCAAAATACTGGTGGCGCCACCAGAAGCATAGATAGCCTTGCAACCCCTATTGGTGCTAGCCACTAAACACCCTTCTGTGGTTGCCATAGGCACTGTAAACTCTCTTCCGTTGAGCAACAATGGCCCCACTATTCCCACCGGTATCTGCACGTACCCAATTGGCATCTCACAGCACTGCCCAAGAATGGATTCATAATTAAATCCCTCCAATGGGAGCCCTTCCAGAGACTTCCCTGTAATCCTCTGCAACGCCTCCCTCCTGATCGATGCAGCACGCTTACAGTCACCGAGCTTGGATTCCAATGAGTACGATGGCATTTTCCCTTGCACCACAGATTTTATTATCTCCTCGTCTTCCTCAGACGCTGCTGGTGTGACCAAGGGTGCAGGTTTCTCTGCCATGGATATAACAGGTTGTGGTGGTGCCACTGGGGCAATTTGTCGAGCAGGTGGTGGAGGGATAGCACAACCAAGAGTAGTGGCAGGTCCAGAGCGACTATCTTCCTTTAATAGAAATTCCTCATCATTTTCATCCTCCACATCCCACGAATCATTATTCCCCCTGGAAACGAATGACTGAACAAACCCAATCCCAAAGAAACCGAGAAGATAGATCACAGAAGCGATCAAGGAAACAATTGCACCCAATTCAGAAAGCGTAATCACATGGAGAGGAGTAGAATTCCTGATTTTCTCACGCCACCTTGAAAGAAGAAAATACATAACAGAGAAAAACATGGTGAAAAACAATCCATTGGTGAGATACAAAGGAAGGGGGAGAGCATCAGAGGCATCAATGAGAAGGGTGTCATTGTCCTCTTTGTGGGGTTTGAGAGGTTTTTCATCGGCGGCAAAGACCTTGGATGGATAGACAGCCTTTTCAGATCTCCGGCGAACGTCCATTTTTCACCGGTAAGTCTGCCGCCGGAGGGGGGAAGCGAAGGCAAAGGAAGAAGCGTTGGGATTTGTTGTGTGTGTGTGTGGGATATAGAATTCACAAGTGGATGAGATTGTGAGGAAAAGCGAAGATGTAGGAGATGTATTTATAGAGGAACCCAGTTGCCGCGCTGGACTTTTTTCCCTGCACGCCACCCTTATTTTCAAATAAATTGTTTTCTCATTTTGAATTATATTATCTTCTAAATGGCATACTGAGTTCTATTTAAGTCTTTGTACTATATACTCAAGTTGACTGGTGAAGTGTACTGGAATACACAATTACTCCATCCACGTCAATTGAGTTTTATTTTACTTTTTAAGTTATTTTTCTTTTAACTAAAATATTTTAATAAAATTTATATATCTTTTTAAAATCATAAATGTTCAAAAGATTTTTCAAATCAGACAAAATTGAGGATGAGGAATACCATAAATTACTCCCTTTCATTTTATTTATGTCTTACTTTTCATTTTTGTATATTTAAAAAAAATGCTAATTCGTATACTTACACGTACTTTAACTCTTTGATTTTAATATTTTATTTTCTATCATTAAAATTCTAATTATGTGAACTATGGTTAGTAATTTTTTTTTAAAAAAATAGAAGAAATTAGTGTATTAAAATATAGGTAGATAAGTATCCCCACAACAAATAGTTCATTTAGCATACTTTCATGATTGAGGTCTGAATATTAAAATAGTGAGTAATAATAACATATATATATTCCTTATGGTCAACAGAAGACAACAATACAAAAGGACAGATCAGGTATCTTAGCAATTTCTTACAGAAGTTAAAGTTGATTTGTTATTAATTATTACGACTGCTCTTTTGCTGTCGTAACTGTCTTTTTTATTTTCATTATCTTCTTTTTGAACTTTATATTCCATATCCTTATTTTTAAATTTGTGAAAGTTAGTGGTTTAAGACCATATTCAGCAGAACAAACTAGACTTTCGATTTTATCACGTTGATATGTACTATAGTCAATTAATACCGTAAACTTTGTAGGATATTATTAAAGGTACAACAATAAGAATAATAAATAAATAAATAAGTAATAATAACAATAATAAAAATAATAACAATATATTTAGAAATCGTTTGATGTGAGGAATAAGATATAGTGATTTTAGAATAAAACATAAGATTATTTTATTTTGATATCGGCTAAAGGTATTAGATAGGTATGGGATTATTTGTCCCACCATTTATACTTTAGTGATCGAATAAGTTATCTTATATACATAGTGGAATAACTTATTCTACGATAATTGTGATGATTAATTTTAGAATAATTTACTTCCAACCAAACGACCATTAGTGTAACTGTTGTTTCCTTTGTATTCAAACAATAGCAGAATAGTAAAGAAAGAAAATTAAACGATATTATAAAACAATCTAAGTCCACAGAATACACTGTGTATCCTTAAGAAATTTAATCCCCTCATTGTACTCATAGATTAACTATTACTCGCACTTTTATAATTTCGATGAACTCAAAGAACCAGCAATCGAATGTCACAGACTCAAATTTTATTTATAACAAAATGTATGTAGAGAAGAGAAATATTTGTATCTCGATGCAGAAAAAGATTTGTATTTGTAGCCTGCATTAGGCGTTAATTCACCTGTTTTGAATAGATGAGACTATTCAAAACAGGCATGATGACCTTTGGGAAGGAAGGTATATGTTCAAAGAAACAGTTTTACGTGCAAAATTTAAAAGGTTGTTAACTTAACTAATTTCGCATAATTAATCAATCACATCATTTGTCGAAGTCGTAGCCGAACAGAGCGAGTAGCGACGATGATGGCGCGAGAAGGTCCCCTCTACTTCACTCTTTAGAGTTAGAAGAAGTATTTCCTAATAAAGGACAAAATTTTCCCTTTATTTTACCGATGAGGGAGAAATGACTCTTTATTTCTCTTTACTTGGTTACCCCCACATTTTCCTTATTTTTCTTAACTTTCATTTCTCAATTCACACAAATTCCTTAAAACCAACAATCCCCCACATGAATGAAGAATGATTATTGTTTAAAACATATGCATAAAAAATATGTGTGATCCATAAATAAGAATTAATTACATCTAGGTAAGTAGGTTTTCCTTTGAACTTTCCACAGTGAACATATATCAGATATACTCGGTCAATCGATAGATGTGATATCTTCGAATTGTCGATCTTTATCTTACACCTAGATAGCATAAGTCACATAACTAACCCTTTAACTGATTTTGTTTCTCATTGTTTTATTCGTTTCAACCATAAACACTTCTTGATTTATAAGTGCATAGAGAATTGGCCTTACTGGATTCTCCTTGAAGCGGCTTACACTTCACACTTTCATAGGTGATTTCTAAATGTGTTATCCCATAGATACACTACATGATATACTCTATATCAAACTTAGAAACCATTAAAAGGTCATATTATCTTATCATTGTTACTAAACATTGTCTCGTCATAAGAATTGACCTCTTCATAGTTTTGACAATGTTGAACTGTCATCAATGACTTTGTTTGATCTCCTTGAACCTAGATCTTGAAATCAACAGTTCTAGGTGGAGTTACTACCATGATGATTTGTCCTCGGCCCTTTAGTAAGTGGATCTAATTCATCATCCATTGACTTTATATAGTCAATTGTGATAATTCCACTAGAAAGTAGTTGTCTAATGGTATTGTGTCTTCGGCATATATGACAAGACTTACCGTTATACATAATGCTCCTAGCTTTTTCTATTTTTCCTTGACTACCACAATGTATGTATAGGAGCCATTGGTTTGGGCCAAAATGGGGTGTCTTCTAAGAAATTTCAGAACCATTCAGCTTCTTCATCAGCCTTGTCTAAGGTTATGAACTCAGTCTCCATTGTAGATCGAGTTATACATGTTTGTTTGAATGATTTTCATATTGCTCTTCCACCAATAGTTAAGACATATCTGCTTGTAAATTTAGTTTCAATTGACCTAGTAATTCAGTTTGCATCACTATAACCTTCAATTACTGATGGATACTTGTTATAATACAAAGTAAAGTTTTGAGTATGCTTTAAATACCCCAAAACTCATTTCATTACCATTCAATTACTCGTGCATCAACTCAATTTACTTAGAGCACAAATTATGTCTGGTCGCGTACAGTTCATCATGTACATCAAACTTTCCACTATTCTACAATAATCCAATTGAGACTGACTTTCACCTTTGTTCATATTAAGATTAAGGTTCAGATCAATTAGGGTTTTTTGCAATTTTGTAGTTTAGGTACTTGAATTTTTTTAGTACCATTCTAATTTAATTAGATTAAAAGAATGCTAGAACTTGAGGAGCTTTTTGAATCTTAATTTGTAATATCAATTCAGCAACTCCTAGATCTTTCATGTCCAACTTACTAGCAAGCATACACTTAGTAGCATTTATGTTAGCAATGTCGTTACTCATTATTAACATATCATCCAAGTATAAGCAAATAATGATAATTTTATTTGAAGTGTTTTTAATGCAGAAACATTCATCATACTTATTAATTTTAAATGATTTGACAACATCGTATGGTCAAATTTTGCATGTCATTGTTTGAGTGTTTGTTTTAGTTCATACAATGACTTAACAAGTTTGCACATCTTTTTTTTTATTTTCAGAAACTATGAACCTTTTCAGTTGTTCCATATAGATTTCTTCCTCCAAATTTTCATTCAAAAAGATTGTTTTGATATTTATTTGATAAATTTTTAGACTGTACTAGTAGCTAACGCTATTAACATTCCAATTAATGTAATTTTCGTTGTTGATGAGTACATATCAAAGTATTTAAGACCTTTACATTGTCTAAATCCTTTAACAACAAGTCTAGCTTTATATTTATTAATAGTACCATTAACTTTCATTTTCCTTTTGAAATTTATTTAGACCCTAGGGGTTTATTTCCAGGAGAAAGACAACCAATATCCATGTATGATTATTCATTATGGATTCAATCTCACTATTAATCTCATTATTGACTGCCTTTTTTCGATACTGTGCTCTGAAGAAGTCATTGTTTCTTTGAATGTTTGAGGCTCATTTTCTAATAAAAATGATACAAAATTTGGTCCAAAGGAAGAAGAGGACCGTTGATGTTTGCTATGCCTTGGATTTTTCTCAATATGATCACTCTCCTTTATTTCTTCTCGAAGTTGTTTAGTTCCTTTGTTAGATGATTCATATTTTTTCTTATATAGATATATTGTTTCAAAGAATTCAGCATTATTTGACTCAATTATTATATTAATATAAATGTTAGGGTTTTCTGATCTATGCACTAGAAATCGATATGCTTTATCTTCATAGTATACCCTATGAATATATAATCAATCATCTTGAGTCCTATTTTTGTCCTTTTAGGATTAGAAATCTGGACCTTAGTCAAACACCCTACACTTTCGTATTCAAAGTTTAGCTTTCTCTCTTTCCATTTTTCATATAGAATAGATTGTGTTTTACTATGAAAAACTCAATCAACTATTTGACTAGTTGTAAGGATAGCTTTCCCCCACAAATTGTGGGGTAAATCAGAATTGATTAACACGTCATTCATCATTTTCTTAAGTATACTATTTTTTCTTTCCATAATTTTATTGGATTGTGGTGAGTAAGGGGTTATAGTTTGATGAATGATGCCATATTTTAAACATATTTTCTCAAAAGGAGATTCAAATTCGTCACCCCTGTCATTCCTTATCATTTTTATTTTTTGTTCATTTGTGTTTCAACTTCACTTTTGTACTATTTGAATGCTTAAATTGTCTCATCTTCACTACTAAGTAAATAAACATAGCAGTATCACGTACAATCATCAATAAATAATATAAAATATTATTTTTTACCACAAGGTGGTATTGACTTCATGTTACAAATATCTGTGTGAATTAAGCCCAAGGAATTTGAATTCCTTTCAACTGACTTATAAGAATGCTTAACATACTTAGATTCCACACATGCTTGACATTTTGACTGTTTATTTTCAAACTCTGGCGATTGATTCAAATTACTCATTTTTCACAAAGTTTTATAATTGACATGTCCTAATTGTGAGTGTCATAGATCTTTTGACTCAAGTAAATAAAAAGAAGTCTGAACTTTATTACTTTCAACAACCATTACATTCAGTTTGAAAAGGCCCTCAATAAGGCAGTCTTTTCTTACATACATCTCATTTTTGCTAATTACAACTTTATCAGAAATAAGAATACATTTAAATTCATTCTTGACCAAGAGACTAGCAGAAACTAAGTTCTTCCTCATTTCTGAAACATGACAAACTCTGTTCAGAATCACCACATTGCTTGATGTCATCTTTAAACATACATTGTCATAATTTTCAACTTTTGTTGTGGTAGAATTTTTCATGTAAATGGTCTCATCAGGTGCAACAGGGACATATATTTGCAAAATCTTCTTTAACTGCACAAATATGTGAAGTGGCTCCAGAATTAAGCCACCACTCCTTGGGATTTCTTACCAAGTTGCATTGAGTCAATATGGCACATAAGTTCTCCACTTTTTTGTTCTTCTCAATCATATTTTCTTGATTCTTTTTATTTTGCTTCTTTGAAGAGCAGCAGTCAATGACTTTATGCCCAACTTTCTCACAGTTGTGATAATTGCCTTTAAACTTCTTTTTAGGCGGATTACCTTTTGGTACAGATGGCTTCTTTCTCTTTTTGACATTTGGTCCTTCTTCAACAATATTTGCCCCTACTATTGCTGAATTTGTTTGCGACCTCTTTTCTGTCGCTTTGCTGTCCTCTTCAATTCTCAAGTGTATGATGAGATCTTCAACAGTTATATCCTTGCGTTTATGCTTTAAATAGTTTTTGAAATCCTTCCAAAGTGTGTGGGGTGGGGGGGAGGGGGAAGGGATGAAAGAACTTCTCAATGATGGCTGCCACTTGAAAAACATCATTCATCACTAATCTTATATTAAAGATTGTATGAGTATTACAGATAAATATAATATATTCAAATCATGTATAAGATAAAATTATACCTTCTACAAGGAGATCATGAATTATAACCTGCAACTTCTGAACTTGGATAACAACAGGTGTACTGTCTACCATCTTGTAGTCCAGGAACTTTGCCACAATAAATTTTTTCATTTCAGCATCTTTAGTCTTATACTTCTTTTCTAAAACCTCCCAAAGTTTCTTAGAAGTCTTCATATTACTGTATACACTGTATAAATCATCTTGCAACCAACAGTCGTTCATCATCTGGAGTTCCTTCAGGCATACTCATGGTAGTCAGGTAGAAGAACATCTTTTGTTGCCACCTCTTAAAATCAACACCAAAAAATTTATAGTTTTTCTAACGATGAAATTGTAGGTGCAACATTTGAATAATTTACAGAAGATGTTGATGCAACATTCATCGTTCCAGTATTGACTTCATTGGGATTAGACATTATTTCTACCACAAGTAGACAGACAATTTAGTATATAAACACTAATCAATAAGACTGAATCTGAATGTTACTTGTATCTTTAACAAATAGAAAAAAGATTCAAGTCGCGAAAACCACAGAGATTTCAGAAAGTAAGAATACGAAGAAAAAGAAAAAAATTAAATTCCTTAAGCTTGTTGTTTCTTTTTATTCAGACAATAGCAGAAATAGTAAAGAAAGAAAATTAAACAAAATTATAAAACAATCTGAATCCACAGAATAGACTGTAATTGCATACATCTATATATAGTAGTGACACGTAAATATGGATTGATTCGTTAGAAAGTGTGGTGCTAATATAAATCTATTCATTGCCTCAGGGACCGAATAGTCAGAAAAACTAGGCTTTGTCTATTATTTTATTAGTATTAACTTTGTTCCATCTTAATTTTTGTCACACAATTTGATTTGATATAAATTCATAAAATTTGTGAATTACATAAACTTATACTCATAAAGCAGAACCCACAAGATTTCAGAGGGAGTACGTGGCCACTGGTTTTGCCCCCTTGAATAAGGACAGAATACTTGCTATTTTGTGTTAAAGATTTCTCTTTTTGAAAAATTACAGGATAAGTAAATATATATTAGTTAATTAACTATCATTGTTATAGTCTAAATTAATTACGGCTCGTGACAAACATCTTATTGTTATTACAGTTTGAGTTTTGTATAATTTGCGGAATTTATACAAACATTGTCTGTAATTATATAAAAGTTACGTGTGAACCAAATTGTATAGTGAAATATACAAATACTGTAAATTGTACAGTAAATTATATAAATATTATGCACGATTTGTATAGCAAAATATACAAACACTATATAAAAACTGCGAATTATATAATGAATTATACAAATATATATAAATATTGTATGACTTATACAAAAATTGCTATAATTATTGTTGCGAAATGTAAAATTACCCAAACTATAACTATGAAGCATAATTAAGATATTTTTTTACTGTCTATATAAGAAAATTCCTCATTTAATTATGGAGATTAAACACATATTAAAGCAACCAAACATATATAATTTACAGTTTATTATAAATCATTTTATTTCATTTTTGTTTTCCAATTTGGTGTCTTGAACTTGTATTGAAATTTAACTAAATTTGAATTCATAATACTTTGTAGGGTTCATCTATGAGGGAAATGGTTCCAACATATTTCTTTTTTCTCATTTTTGAAATTTGAATTCAAGATCTCTATTTAATAATGAAAGAATCTGAATCATCTCATCAGAACCTGATAAGTCGAAATTTGAAATACACAGTCAAATAACTTTTTTATGAAGTAAAAACAAATTAAAATTTTTACACAAAGAAAATTAGTGCTTACATTTTCAGCCTGGATGAATTCATGCATTCTTATCTCCCACCAACCATAGAAATATCCATTGAAATGAGGAAGTCGAGTTGTTGATTGTTCATCTTTCAGATTTGTAGAAGCAGTTATTGCTATAGGATCCTCTCTACATGTTAATCTTATTGAGAGTCCTTACTCTGATATCAATTAATGTATGCAACTAACTATTGACTTGGTCTCTCACTGCAGCAAAAATAGTGAAATAGTAAATAAAGACACAAGTATTTTACGTGAAAAATCTCCTTGTTGATTAAGGAAAAAAATCATGACCTATCTTACAGGATTTCAACGAGATTCTATTATCATCAACATCAAAGAGCAATAGTGATTAAAAGATCATGCAATCCTAAAAGTTAACCTTTTAATCCCTTCCACTTACAATGATACCTGTAATCTTCAATCACTAATTATCAATTTTTATTGCCTACTAAACTAATCTCCTTAGATCAATCGAGACTTCACAAGTCAACCTAACTAATTCTAGCTATTGATTACAGAGTGAGAAAAAATAATTCAACCTAATCACCAAACTTCTTTATAATTCAGGACTTTGTTTACATAAATGAGCAAAGAAGCAAACTAGAAACACCAAAGTAAAATGATGACAATCTTGAACTCCTATTGTTCCTTCGTTGATATTTCTTGAGACTATTATTTCAACCTTTTTCTTGTTATGAAAGAAATGATGCACCAAAAGGCTATTTGTGAGAGTGTTGATAGGACATAATATAGGATTATAACTTTTGCTTGGCGCAAATCTATTGGCCAAGAGGTCTTCCACACTCCAAAAATTTAAGTATTCATAAAAAAATTATTGGTTGTATATTATTTTCGGTTGTGCCACTTTCAATTTTACACAAATTGTTCTAGCGTGAGATCATGTTCCATACCGGATCTCAATTTATCAAATCATCAAAACTATAATTTAATATGTGTGTAATGTTCTTCTCTTTTTTATTTCAAATATATATACTGTATGTACATATATAGCTATACCAACTCTCACCCCTTAATGAAACCAAAATACTAACTGATTTCAATGAGATTATATCCTAACACTAGGGATGGCAATGGGGCGGGTTGATCTCAACCCGCAAATTTTTTTAAACCGTCCCATCCTGCCCCGCATGATAATTTTTTATTTTTAACCCACCCCGCCCGGCTTAAATTTTAAAGTTTTTTCATTTTTTAATTGAATTTAATTTTTTGGGGGCTAAATAACGTCTCAACAACTTGTTAACTATTTTTAGTTGACACTTTAACAATTATTTCTTAATCGTTAATTAAAAATTTTTAATTAACATTTTAACAACTAACAATTTACCAGACATGTCTAGTTTAAATTTTAGGAAAAAAAATAAAATTAAAGTAAATGTTTAATATAAAAGTTTATATCTTTAATCTTTACTAATTAGAAAAATTTTATTTCTTCGACTTCCTATTTGACTTTTTAAACCCGCAACCCATTCCACTCCGCATTAATTTAAAAAATACCTGCTTCAATCCGGCCTATATCCCCTGCTCCGCATAGCTTTAAACCCACCCCGTACCTGCCCCGCCCCATTGCCATCCCTACCTAACACTTACACTCATTAATTAATCTAAAATCTTAATTAACACTAATGAGCTATGCCTTTCATCTTAACACGGTCATTGATTTTTCTTCTATCACTTCTGATCATATAATTTAGTTTATCTATACTCCAGTGTTTCAAGCATTTAATCATAGGCTTGTAATAATTGGTTCTCCCCCCTTCCCCAACCCAACCCCAAAACGCCAACCCAAAAAAAGAATAAAATTAATTGCATATTCCAGTATAGGCTCTAGTTTTTCTCAATTATTTGGGAATTAAAGAGAATATAGAAAAAGATTTAAAATATCCTTAAATTTAGCAAAATTGAACTAAAATGTCTTACGGTAATAGTTTGATCCCAAAATATTCCAATTGGTAATAGCTTGTACCAAATATGTCCCAGTTATTGCTTAATTGGGTTAAAGAGGTTATCCCATTTTTTCTTATAAAATATATTGTTTTGTTTCTTTTTAAACATTTTTTTTAATAAAAATATTATTTTTAAAAGAACCTTTTTCTTATTTTTTTTTCTTTTAAAATCTCTTTAACTAATTTTTTTTTAAAAAAAAGTGATTTACTTGTCCTTTATACACTGTTATTGCATGAGAAATTAGCTCAATTGATTGACTATCTAATTTTTTTTATCTAATTAGAAAAAAGATTTATTCTCCACTTTATAATTTTCTCCCCCACTTACCCCATTTTTGAAGGGAATAAGAGAGAGAGATTCTGTTGTTGCATAATTTTCCAATGTTGGATATTTCATTGTTTATGATTAGCAAACAATGAGTCGATTTGAATATTCTATAAGAAATAGAGGTAGCCAAAAAAGAAAAAAATGGCCATGCACGTGAAATTGACTCTCAATTGTTCCATATATATGTGTGTGTGTTGTACTAATTTGAAATTATACAGAATTACTCCTCTAATTAGGTCCAAATTGTGCCACTTTAATACAACCACTGTAGAATGCCCAAACAAAAAGAATTCTTACGTAGTTGCCTTTGGACTGAACAGTTTTTTCCTTTTTTTTTTTTTGTCTTTTTATAGTGTTTGGAATTATTGTGAGAGAATTATATGTTGTATTTTTTGATAGTTGTTGTTTAAGCAATCGTGTCTAGTTCAGGTGTGGAGGGGAAAAAAAGAAGGTAATTTTAGAGCAACGTGGCATTTTAGGAATTTTTGTTTTTTCTTTTTACTTCAGTAAATATAAGAATTTTCCATCTGTAATGATCCATGAGAGAATTTTGTTATCATGGCATATTATTCATTAGTTCAATCTCTAATGCGTGGAATACCTTTAATTTCACTGCTTGCAGAGGTATTGTCATAATTAAATTTTCATTGCTGTGGCCACAAAGGGGTAGGATTATCAAAGTACGGGCAAAAATAATAGGCAAACTAGAGTTATATCTCAAGGTTTTTTAGGAGATAAAAAAAACCGATTATATTTAGATTAATTTAGATTTTAGTTTTAAAAAGTTAATCTGAGATCAAATCAATATTACACAGACACATTTTATTTATGTTATTTTATGTGATATTATTTTCTTTTTAGTCTATTTCAAAAAGAACATCACCAAACTATAATTAGAAATAATTTAACTTTAAATTCTTCTTGATTCTCTACCACACAAATATTTGAAAATTATTAGTTTCAAAAGGTTTTTTTCTTAAACATTATGTCAAATCTAATGTTACCACATTAAATGAGACTAAGGGAGTATATATAATTTTAAAATTTATTGTATATGTAAAAGTTTTATTTTGATATAATTTATAAATATTTCTTATATTTTTTCTTATAGTTTTTATTTTTTAACATATTATTTTCAATTTAACTTAGAATTTTAAATGGTTTAATAAAGATTACAGTTTATAGATATTAATATTTCTAAAAATTTTCAAATCAAAATAAAATCTCTACTAGTTTTAACCAAAAAATCAATTAAACATTAAGAATGATAATAATGTTGAATATTTGTCCTTTAGTTTTATATTTCCTCCGTCTCATTTCATGTGACATCCTTTGAATTGTCATGATATTTAAGAAAAAAATATTTTCTCTGTCCTATTTTATGTGGTACCCTTTGATTTGACACGATGTTCAAGAAAAAAGTGAGACTTTTAAAACTTGTGATCTAAAATCATTCTCGAATATTTGTGTGGTTCAGAATCATTTTATTAAAAATAAAAGAGAAATTTTAAAGTTAAATTATTTTCAATTAAACTGAGGTGACATTCTTTTTGGGACGGATCAAAAAGTAAAGCGTGCCACTTAAAATGGGACAGAGGGAGTATCCGTTTAGACAATTGAAATACATGACATAATTTTATTTTTTCTTTAATGCCTAGTCATGAAATTAATACTTATTAGACTTATTTAGCATGATTTAAGACTTTAAAATTATGATCATTTTATTCGTGATATTTGTTTTATGCGTTTTAATTGTTATTTCTTCTTGAATCTTTTACTGTCATCACTCATATTATATTTTGTGTTTTTTTAAGAACATCTTAGATAGTTATATTTTTATAGGACTAAAGAAATATTTGAAGCACAAGTTAATTATATGTTGAATATTTTGCCAGAAAAAAACAGAACAGAAAACACAAAAACCTGAGAAATTCTAAAAAACTCAAGAAAACTAATAAAGCCAAAAAGGATCGAGATTAAAAAATCTAGATTTTATTAGTTTGATTTGATTTATAAATTTAAAAATCTGACAGAAATAATTTAATTTAATTTTTAAAAGATATGAATTAACTTAATCCATGTACACCCATATCCTATACCATCAAGATAGTCAATTTTCTTTTATATAGAAAACGAAATCGGTAAGACGACGATTCACTTATTGTGACAAATCAATATAACTGTTGATGATGTAAAAATTATGTATATTACCTTCGTTAATACACAAAAGTTAAAATGCTATAAAAATTTGGCAAATCATCAACATCGATACCGATGTATGTTTGAGGTGTAGGAGCAGTTCAAGCATATATTAGTGGCCTAAGACAAAAATCAAATGAAGGCTTTAAACTTTTAAAAATAATTAATATATTTTCTTATAAATTTTATTCTTCTATCTCTTTGAGATAAAAAATTAAAAAAATTATAATTAATTTTATTCAATAATTCTTTTTAATTAATAATTTTTTTATTTTATATAAAATAAATAATTTTTATTATATAAATAATATTTTTACTTAATATATTTTCTAAAAAATCTATACCTTATCATTGCTTAAAAAACTGAAGCCCCTAAAATTTAAAATGCTCAAATGCTTACCTTTTTTAAAATCATATCGAGCCACCCTGTTGAGATGTCAAATTTGAAGCTACAGACAGATAAATTTTTTATATGTTCCATTTGTTAATTTGAATTTGAATAAGTGGCCCTATCAAGAAATATTCTTCTTTAATTTTTATTAGTCGATTGTTGAATTATTAGTAAAATAATTCTCTATTGTTTCAAATTTGTACCAATATTTTTTATATAGAACACGTGCATGTGCATGCCCATATATTCTACCTTGGCTAGCTTTATTTATAATCATATTTTATGAGGCAGCCTCCAATTATTTCTTTCCTCATCATCTAGATAATATATAATATATAGTAAAAACAAAATTATATTTATCTAAGGGTGGTAAGATGAATACTTTTCGTTGAATTTTTTTTAAAATATATTGGTTAAACATATATATATGTATATCAATTCTTAAATATCTTTGATATAAAAATCACCAATGTATGTTCTAAAACTATAAATATCTTTAACGAAAATACTGACTCCATCACTGAATTATATAACATAAAAAATAGCAAAAATTGGAAAATATACCATAATAATAGTCCAAGATGGAGCGGCAGTTATTATTGAAAGGATCTAACTTTTTGCTACTATCATTTTATTTTAACCTATTTTAAGCAGGTTACATGTCATTTATTATTCCACTTAATATAATAAACACATAATAATGTTCAAATAATCTTATTCTATAAAATTTGGTCATAGTTTTTTTTTCATATTTTATATGTAAGCATTACATAACATTCTATTACAATAAGAGATGGTGATAAGTGCTGAAATGATATTATGATGAATTTGAAAGAACTTGACAAACTTTTTGGAAGAAAACAGAAGAACATTTACTCGATTAATTCAAAGAGAGAAAAATAGATGAGAAAAATGAAGAAAGAAAAAGGAAAATAAAAAGGGAAAAAAGTTACGAGCTACAACGAAAGTTGAGGAAGAAGCCTTGTATTAACGCTAACATTGTTATGTACTAAAATATCATTTAAATTATAAAAGTAAACATTTATGGTAATTATAGAGAATCAGGGATTTGTATTCTTGGATCAAGGATTATGGTAAAATAAATTGTTTGAAAACTTAATTTTTTCTTGGATTAGTACGGTCGACTTTGCAATTTAGATTGTTATTCTGTGCCTTGGGCCTACAAGATCCAATTATCTGCAATATATGACCTGCAAGTATTTTGGTAACAAACAGAGCTAAGGTTTTTCTTTTTTCGAGATTTAAACAGCTTGCTTCATGCTCATGTTAATTTCAATTTATTGGTTTAAGTTTTTTTATAATTTGTAGTTTGTTTAAAATACTGATTTATCTCAATTTATATACCAACTATTTGTCCTATTAACTAATTTAAAAAAAAAATCATCATAACAAATTTCAAATCAAATTTTAAATTTAAAAAATTATCAATACTTTGAAATATTATATCAACCTTTAGAATTCTAAATCATCAATTTTTATGGTTAATCAGAACCAATCATTATACCAAATAAATTTTCAATCTCATGTGATTTTTAAACAGTTTATCGAAAAACTTAGATTATACCAGCATATATACCTTTTATACAACAAAAACATTTAAGTTTGAAAAACTTAATAATCCACCAAATGTCTTATCAACTAATATAAAAAAAATTATAATACCACCAAAATCATACCTAAAATCAAAATGATACAACAACACTTTATTTGTCCATAAATTTTTTAACAATACCAATTTTCTTTAAAGCTATATTATCTTGTATTTAAAAAAGGAGCTAAGATTAAACATCATTTAACTTTTTTTTATCAACTTTAATACTTTAATTATTGCGAATATTAATTTTTCAACATCCAACATAATTCTATGTTACAAAATTTAATACCAATCATATATTACCAATTAAAATATTTTTATTTTTTTTAATCTTATACATTAAATTGGTATTTCAAAAATTCATTAAAACACCAAAATCATACCACATTTTAAATCTAGACAACAATACTTAATTTATTCTGCGAATTTATTGGTTAGAGAAGTGGTGTGCTGAGTTATTTAAGGAACATTTGATATTTATTTTTGGTATTGGGAAATTACAATTGCACTAATGACGTTTTAAGGCTTGCGTGTTAATCAATTTGGCAGAATTTGCCTTTTTTATAGGGATTTTCTTCCATTAAATGTACAACTGTCATAATTATGTTGTTAATTAATTTTACCTCTTTTGCAAGAAAAAAATATTGATATTTTTTGTGTGAATATGAAAATATTGGTAAGATCATGCAATTTTGGTTCTTAAAATGTATGATTACGTTTTTTGCTCCAAAAAAAGAAAGAGATAAAAAAAACGTAAAGAATGTAAATGAAGAAATTGGAAATATATATATATATATATATATATATATGAAGAAATTGGAAATATATATATATATATATATATAAAATAGATCCACAAAGTTCTCAACACTTTGTTTGGATGGTTGATACATATATATTTTTTTAATAATAAAGTATCATACTGTATTATTTTTAAAAATGTAATATTTGGATAAAATGTGCCGGTTGTTGTTATTTAACAAATATGTTTGTAATGCTCGGTAATTACTAAAATACCCCTAAAGGAGGGGCGTGGGCATAACACATTTTTCCATTCTCCATTTGCAAATTCGAAAACAAATTTACAATCAGCACAAAAAAATTGAGTGAAAAAATGACTTTGTTCGATTTTTAGAACAACTGTTTCAATCCAAAAATCGAAACAGTGTTGATGTGCGTCAGAGCCGCGATGCGGACTGGGCATTTCCAGGATGAAATTTTTCTTTTAATCATGAGGGGTATTCTAGATATTTTTCAACCCCTCATAGACGCAAACCATGATTAATTAAGTTGTTTTCAGTTGAAAAAGGGTTTCTAAACCCCATTCTAAAGCATCAAATGCACAAACTAAGTGTTTGTTATGCCGAAAAATGACTTTTTGAAAAGAAGAAAATAAGAAAATAATTCAAAAAAATCAAAAATCGATTTAAACTCAATTAATTTGAGAAAAACCAATTCTCGAAATTCGAAAGAAAACAGAGTCGCCACCTAATTTTACGGATAATTAGGAAACCAATAAATATTTTAAAAGACCTAACAGAAAAATCTTTTAAAATCCAAAAAATAGGTTCGGGTTCACATTTCCACTTCGAGAAGGTTTTACGCACTCGAAATGTCCGCTAAATACGGTTATCCGGCGATTAAGTGTTGACTAATTTTTGATTTGAAAAGGTTGACTGATTTTGAATTTTCGATTTATTTTTTTTGGAAAATTTTGACTCAATTTGAAAAGATTTGACTAGACTAAAAAAAAACATCTGACTAACAAAAAATTGACCAATTTTGACAACTAAGCTAATACAATGAAATAATATTTATATTTTTTATTTTTATTTTATTTTTTATTTTACTTTTATTTTTAATGAAAACTAATTTTTAAAATAAAAATGAAAGCAACAAATTAACTCAACTGGGAATTTAATTAGATTGAAACCAATAACAAAACAAATGTTAGCATTCAACAAACACAAA
>JAOTQJ010000049.1:7242017-7283504 GCA_025642045.1 Solanum sejunctum
ATAAGGGAAAATTAGACCGGGTTGACTTGATTTGGACCAAATCGATTGCAATTTTAGTCAACTAAATTGAATTTGATTGGCTAATTTGATTGCATGACGAATTATACGAATTGATTAAAGAGCTTTTAATATTATTAACCTAAAATAATTAAGAATAATAACTCCTAAAATAAAAAGTAAAATTTATTTGAAAAAATATTTTTTGCATTTCGAAAGCTAATTATTTTAAAATAAGAATTAAAAGCTCGATGATTGATTTGTACCGTGGAGGGTAAAAATTGGGTGTCAGCAATAAAATTTTAATTATTACTCTACTTTTCATTTTTAAATTAAATTAGAATGAATTTATATTTATTCAACTTCAGTATAAATTAATTATATAAGTTAATTTATATATATGATATTTTTAATTTTTAAAATATATAATTTTGATAAAATACATAAAATATTTGAGATATTTTTAATTATATTCATAATAAATAATGGTTAGATTACTTTATTATCGTAAGTAATTTATAAAGAAAAAATAAAAGAAGGAGAAAATAACTGAGAAGTAAAAAAAGAAAGAAAGATCAAGAAAAATAAGAAAAAATAAGAAAAAATAAGAAGACGGAAAAAAATGAAAGGAAAAAAGAGAAAGAAGAAAAAAAAGAAAGAGAAAAATAAAAAAAGGAGAAGAAAAAAATAGCAGCAAAATAATATAGAAATTGAAAATAAAGATTAAACATAAAAGGTAAAATTGTTGGTCAAATATAAATGACTTTTTAAAAGAAAAAATAGGAAGGAATCAACTTTTAATTTTTAACTTTATAAAGCCACTTTAAACTTATTTTAAGTCATTTTAAAATTTCTTAGACACTTTCAAAAGTTAAAAAGAGCTTAAAAGCAGATTGACCAACTTTTGAGCCTATCCAAACACCCTCGTAATGACATGATTGACCAAAATAAAGGACAAAAAAATGAAACATTATGAAAACTATCATCTAGCACATTAATTTAGGTTTAAAGGAAAAATTAGATAAAATATCAATTAAGTCAATACTATAAGAGATGTTCATTAGAATCCAGTCACATACAAGAAAGAACCTATTAACATGAGGAGATGTTCGTTAGAATCAAGTCACATACAAGAAAGAACCTATTAATATGAGGACCTTATTACTCGCAATACCTCAAACATCATTCACTATTTTGTAGCTTATTATTTGATCTCTCATTCTCAAAAAAGTGAACTCGAGTTTATCTTTAAATATATAATCACTATACTAATAACCTGTATGATAAGTGTAATGATCAGACTATATATATAAGTTAAATTATAAACTTTGATTGTTATCTTATTTTTACTTTAATCTATTTGTTCCAAAGCAAGTGTTCTCCAAAACATGCATCTTACTATCAAATCACTTATGACTGTGATATCCTAAAGTAGCAATATTGATTGAAACTTTGAAAAATATGCAAAGTTTAAGGGATATTCCAATAAAAAGTTATTATAATTTTTTGGGTCTCACACAATGATAAAGCAGGGAATAATTGTTCCATCAAATCATTAATCACTAAGCACACGTGGTATGAAACTCATGCTATGATCTATACACCTAATGTTGACTCATGCATTTCATTCATTCAATTATTCAACTGTCACGCCCCGAAGGGTACCTAGACGTGATCAGCACTCAAAGACTATTATGACTCTCCAAGCGAATCACTTAGTCTCATTACATTCATTCAATCATAGTTTAACGTAACAGTGGAAGACTAAGATGATAAAAGGTGGACAATCTCAATTATAGATGGTCAAATCAAATCAATAAGACTAAGATGAAAGGAACTAGCCCAAAATAATATGCAAATCAAACTAATCAACTCTAGTCTATGAAGTTTCTATCAAACTGCTCAATAATGCTAGTGACAGGTCTATAGCTACCTCAAATCAAAAGAAAAATAAGTCTAAAGTCTAACCCTAAAAGTTAGATTAAATAAATAATACACTTCTCCAAAGTCAACGAGGATGTCCAATCAGCTGGAAAGTAGAGAAGATCTTCAAAGAAGAGCCTATTGAAGATCTTTAGTACCTGCCTCAGAATCATAAAATGATGTAGGCCCAAATAGATGTCAATATATGGAATGTACAAGTATGTAAAATGGCAGAATGAAATAGAAACCTAGGGCCAGAGCAAGTTGGATTGGGGTATAAAGATAGAGTACAATTATTTGAAAATACTCAGTCAGAATGTCATAAGTCTAAAGAAAGAACAAAGACTAGGCAATGACTAATCATAACCAATCCAATCTAATACAATCCAGTCCAATCAGTGTACTATCAGAATCTATTTGAGAATTTTTCTTATCCGGCAACAATTAGCTATGAGCTAGTGATCATACAACAATCTAGTCGATGTTGTCACAACCATTCAATACTTTCTAGGGTAAAGAACGAATCAGTCCATAATGGATAAAATTAATCAAGTCCTCTATTATTTCAAGGACCTATTAAGAGGAATATCTGACTTAACTGTTTCAATCCTCTCCTACGTTTGGCAATATAGTTGTTGAGTTCGAGTTGGACTCACTCTTACCCAATTTGGTTCTCGATACTCCTTCTAAGACTCAATACTTATAAGACAATCAATCTCAATCAAACCACTTATGAGTCTCAAAAGGACACTATTAATTAATCGGTTCTACTACAATCAAGCATTTCAGCCTTTAACTATCCCACAAATTCTCAATCACATCTTTTAAGAGGAGTTTAGACAATTATTAAGAGGACTATCAATTTAGACCAATCAATTTGAATTCAATTATAATGACTTTCAGGACCATTAAGTTCTATCAACATCATTATCATACTCAATCATAATCATAATCACCATGGCAATCACAATCATATTGTCAGGACTCTAGACTCAACCTCTAGGTTCATTCATGCAATTTTAATGAATAAAAATCTAGAGTTTATACTTAAAATAGGAGTTCAAATCATTTGTTCAAGAAACAAGTTCATAAAAGTATCTATTATACAATACTAAGTAATATATATATATATATATAAAGAGAGAGAGAGAGAGAGAGAGAGAGAGAGAGAGAGATTCAATTCATTCACAATCAAACTATTGCAAGTCTTAGGGGCACATGGAAAAATAATTCTATGCTTTAGGTTAGCCTTACATACGTGGGACGAAGATAGACAGTCAATTCACAAGAGTTTTTGCACCAACCAAAGGGTGCATCTACCATATCCTGAGGATTGGGGATGTTAATTCTGAAGTTCCTACTCTCGAGTCGATTGTTGTTGTGAATGAGTCTATTGATGTCATTTTCGAAGCCCTACCTGGTATTCCTCCAAAAACGGAAGTGGACTTTTGCATAGATCTCCTCCAAGATACTCAAACTATCTCAATTCCTCTATATCGTATAGCTCCGATGGAGTTGAAGGAGTTAAAGGAACAATTGAAATACTTGTTGGGAAAAGGTTTTATTAGATGAAGCATTTTACCATGGGGTGCTCCCGTGTTGTTTATGAGAAAAAAGGATGAGTTACTTCGAATGTGTATAGACAATCGACAATCAAACAAAGTTACTATTGTCATACTCTGGGAGGGTACCCTTGGCGTGACCAACACTTGAAAAACCATTTCTAATTTTCCAAGAGAACAACCCGATCCCATTGCCACATCATACTCAACAACTGAAGAAAGTACTCAAGTAAAAGACTGTCCATAATTAAAGATTAGTAATCAAACTCACAACAATGTATGACTAATAGGAAGAAAACTAGTCAACAACATCCAAATCAATAATCCCAACTCTAGTCTATAAAGCTTCTACCTAAACTGTCTATAAAGTACCATAATAGACCATGGCTACCCCAATCCACAAAAAATAAAAATACTCAATAAAAGATAAAAGGGCTATTTCGGATAGCAAGGAGGGCTCACCAAAATCTAGAAGTAAGGTCTGGACTTCGATGGAGCACTTGCTAAAGACCTCTATCACTTGTATCTGCATTATAATGATGCAGGCCCAAATGGACAACAGTATATGAAATAACTCGTATGTAAGAATCGATAAAGTAATAAGAAAGGTGTAATGATCAACTCAACAATCTATAACTCAATTCAATGAATATGCAACTTTAAGAACAAATCATGCTGTGAAAATAGACTCAATTTCCTCGATCTAAACCATTACATACTCAATCATGTTGTGCTTAGAAGTTTTTCTTAGCTGACATCCAATCCCACCATCGTTAGTTTGCCAATATACAACGAAGCCTACATTGTTGTCATGCCCATCTAAAACTTACCAAGGTAGAGGATGATAAACTCTCTTGGATACAAAATAAATGTCCATCTTCTTGGAACATGAGTCACCCGAATTAACGATGCAACTTTCCTACGCTAGTAATATAGTTTATTGGTTAGAGTAGTTATCTACTCGCTTTCGTATTGGTGCTCAATACTCCTCCCAAGGATAAAACATGCTCATGCCAATCAACTTAATCCCATCTCTTTATGTTTTTCTCCAATCAACTCAACTCAATCACTCAATAGCTCAAACAGTCGAGAACATCATTCATACATGCAATCATGACACTAACTTAGACTCAAATGGTCATTTAGACTCCACACAATCATATTCATCACATAAAACACATAAGATGCTTATTATATAGGTATGTATGAACAAGTAATATGCTCTTTAGCTCAATCATGCTCAAGTTACTCAACTCAAGACATAAAAAGAAATCATGATTTCAACTTAGTTCAGGGCACAAAACTTCATAGAAAGATGCAATTTAAGGCTTATAATATCAAACATAGTTTTATGCTCTAATCTCATGAAATCGACATGCAACTCATTTAATTTATTTATAATTTTGCATAACAACTCAACAATACATGAAAGTAACTCGATGATTAAGATTATAGGATGTTATAACTCAAATCTCTATGACTCAATTTGATCGAGATTTGAAAGAAGCATATGGATAAACTCAATCTAACACTTTAAGTAGCCTTACATACCTGAAGTTTGAAGAAAAATCAACTCTTGGTCAATCTCCGCTCGCATGCTTGAAACCCTGGTGTTCTCCCTTCCTCGGTGCTCTTAAAGGTTTTAAGTGTAGAATGAATAATATTACACTTAAAAGTACTGATAAAAGGTCCAAAATAAGTCCAGAATATCGTGGGTTTTAATTAAAAGAGTAAAAAGAAAATACCCCTCTTAAAAGTTGTCGAATGAAACCACAAGATCCAGTCTATCGATCGTGGTTCCACTTACAAGCCATAAGTGGCCTCTCCTAGATAAAGGTGTCCAAAAATTTGAGTTCTTGTAAATTGGACCTAGGATCTATGAAATCCCTTTCTACAGGACATAAAAGGAATAACAAGTTATCTTGTCAATCATGGCTCAAGATCTAAAAGATTGATTTTTTAAATCATCATACCACAAAACTCATCCTATGACTCGTGAATTGGAGTTCGGTCCGTAGAAGACCTTGTACATGGACCTCCGAGTTAGAAAAAATTATTAAGTCACATAGACAACTAGGAGGTCTCATCTACAGGCCATAGATCACTCTACAAACCATAGATGACGCTTCGTGGTTTCTCCCAATGATTTTATAAGTCATTTTCTTTGCTTTTCCTAGGCATTTATAGAAAACTAGGTGGAATGAATTTGAGGTGTTATAACTATAAAGAATAAATATCCACTATTGAAGATAGATGATCATTTGATCAGTTACAGAGGGCTAGTCACTTTTTTGAAATTGATCTCTAATCATGCTATCATCAATTAAGGGTAAGAGAGTGTGATATTCCCAAGATGACATTTTGAGCAAGGTACGACCACTTTGAATTTGTGGTTATGTCATTTGGGTTGAACAATGTTCCAATGGTGTTCATGGACCTAATTAATAAAGTGTTTAAATCTTATCTTAATATATTTGTGGTGGTCTTCATAGATGACATTCTGATCTATTCCCATAGTGAAAAAGATCATATGAGCCATTTGATAGTTACGCTTCAAACCTTGAGGGATAAAAAATTATTTGCAAAATTTAATAATTATGAGTTCTGGTTGAAAGAGGTGTCATTCCTTGGCACGTGGTATCCAGTGATGGGATTAAGGTTACTCCAAAGAACACCTAAGCAGTTAATAATTTCCCTAGACCATTATTTTCTTTGAACATTAGAAGCTTTTCGATTTGGTCGGGTATTTTTTAAGGTTTGTTGAGGAACTTTTATCCATTGTGTCACCTTTGACCAAGTTAACACAAAAGAAAGTCAAATTCCTTTAACAACCCATCTTGAGATGAGATGTCCTATATCGACAAAATATAGGAGAGATGTCGGGTATGTAGTAAACAGACCTTACCTACTAGTAATATGTTTTAAAGTTGTGCAGGCCTATGCCCAAAGAGGACAATATCACTAGCGGGTTAGGTATGCTACAGATGGTATTAGAGCCACTCTTGTATTTGATGTGGACTAGAGTTCAACTGAGTTTAGGTAAAATCCTAATAAGGTAGGACAAACCTTAGTGCTAAGTCTAACTGAATGCCATATGGTTGGGACAAACCTCAGTGAGGATGTTGAGTCCGTAGAAGAGGTGCATTTAACAACCCATCTTAAGATGTGAAGTCCCACATCAACAAAATAGAGGAGAGATACTGGGTATATATAAGTAAACAAACCTTACTTACTAGTGACATATTTTAAAGCAATGCGAACCTAAGCCAAAAGCGGACAATATCACCAGTAGGTTAAGGTTACAATTTCAATGGTCGAACAAATGTGAGAAAAAGTTTTCAAACTTTGAAGGGTCGTCTTGCGTAAACTCCTATTTTTGGCATTATCAATAGGCTTTAATGGATTCCTAGTTTATTGTGATGCTTTGCATATCAGATTGGGTTGTGTTCTAATACAAAATGATAAGGTCATAGCTTATGTTTTAAGGCAAGTGATGCATGAAAATAATTATCCAACTCATAATCTTGAATTGACAGAAGTGGTGTTTGCCTAAAAATTTGGTGAAATCATCTTTATGGGTTGCATGGTGATATTTTTACCGATCACAAGAGTTTACAATATATATTCATTAAATATGAGACAAAAAAGGTGGCATGAACTCCTTAAGGATTACGAATGAATGTACAATATCATCTGAGCAAGGCAAATGTTGTAGCCAATGCTATCAATAGTGTCATGACCTAATTTTTTGGGTCATGATGGAGCCGGTTAGATCCCATCTATAGGCAAGTCAAACTCTCGTACCTACCCTATTAGATAAACATAACACTAGCAACCAACATACAAACCAAGCCAGTGACAATCTATCCAGGACTCGAAAGTCATCTGTACAGAGCTACTATATACTCAAAGTAAGGAAATATATACATATATATCTAGAATAGAACTATACAATACAAGCCAAAACTAGACAGGGACAAGGTCAATATTTGAAAACAAAAGAGGGCCAAAAAACAGAAGAAGACTGTAGAAGATCCAAAAGCTATTGGTGCTCCAAAAGTCTCTTGGGAGCATATACGATGTCCCTAGGTCAGCAATCATGGCTTGTGCCTAGATCTGTATCATGAGTAGATGCAAAAAATAGTGGTAAGTACTAATGAGAGGTACCTAATAGGCATCATCGTCCGACCGAGTAAAAAATAGTAACCACAATACGAATAAATACGATAAAATGATACAGTGCTAACTATCTAAACCCGAGTCAAATGATAAGAATGTATACAAAACCATGGAGCCCTAGTACAAAATCCAACAACACACAAGGATACTAATTGACAAAACCAAACTATAACTATGTCATACTATCGTATGGTCGAGGTGTGCTGCTGTACGTGGGTGTAAGGCCCTAGTGTCTATGCCTGTACACCAATTGGATCCCTATAAGCCCATAAGGTACACCCACACACAATCATGGTGTGAATAGGTGAAGAGGTACAAGTGTCAGCAATAAATGGTATGGAACCTCAACTAGTGCAGAATATAGTATCATATGGGGCCTCGAACCCTTAATTGTCACTCGGGGCCTCGAACCCCTACAATATCAACTGCCAGATGGTCTGATAATATATATAACAGTGGGACGTATCCCCAGTGGGACAAAGAATCTCCCTAACACAATCAGTAGGGCGTTGAACCCAAGGAAAGTCAATTGGGCCTCGAACCCAAGAATAGTAAACTAGGCGTCTTAAGTCACACCATATGTATACACACACACACACACACACACACACTCACACACACACACACACACACTCTCTCTCACACACACACACACACACACACACACACATATATATATATATATAATAATAATAATAAAAGAACTGAGCAGTCTAAGTCTCGAGCAGCACTAACTTAAGCCTAGGCTAAGGCCAAACAGAAAGTAGATAACCAGAAGTATCATAAGTATCCAATATAACACTCGACAAGCCATTGATGAGCATAACAATTATCCAGAGCAATAATTGGTAGGCCAGCTGACCAACAACATGTATCCAACTTAACAACAAACAATCTAGCTAACTTCTAAGATGTCACGCACCACTCCCCCCCAATAGAGCTATAATCCAGCACCTAAGTAGCCAAGAGCACAATATGTCGACATAACCACAGCACAATGCCTTACATGTCATCAGTAGCACAACAAGCAACCAGGGACTAAGTAGACATATATGTTAATCACGTGGTATACCTTTACCTTCAACTAACAACTTCATATACTGCCCCAATGGTACCGACACTAATTATTACTACAGATAGTACTATTACTACTATATCTAATACTGACCATAATCTCAGTTAGCATATATAGCCTCTAATTCAATGGTTCCCAAATATATACAAATATACAATACAAACTACAGATCAGTCTAAGGGAAAGAGAAGCCTAGCCTACCTGAAAAGCAAATTCACGCACTTTGAATCAGTCCACATGAGCTTTTACCCTCCCAATAACGACCTATGTCATTCAACTGTCAAAACATGAGTCGCTACATCAATACGACTGTTTTGGCTATGATCTCTCAAGAATGGGAGAAGGTACGATAATCGTGACTAAAAAAAAAAAAGTAGGGTCCACTCAAAACACTGAACCAACCCCTGTAAAATTATCTTTAAACCATCCCAAGACTGTAGCAAAAAATTAAGCTCAAAATGAGGCTCAACACAATAAGAAACAACCCAAAAATGGAGTGACGTTCCTTATTAAGTTATACATGTTCTACAATATCTTTTTCCACAAGTTACGCAAAAATATAATTAAATTAGCAAAATATGAGTATACCACAGCTAGGTCTCAGAAAGTAGTACAATTTAAACTCAAATTTCACTTAATTCTGATATGAAACGGCTGAGATATCATAACACGAAGTTTCCAAAAAAACGCATAACATTACATTATCTAAAATTGGATTTTTGCACCAAAAGGAATCCTTATAAATTCAATACAACATTAGCATAGCGTGAGCCTCGTAAAAATACATAAAACAGATCCAAATTTTACCAAAATCTGATTTAAAATGGATAAAAATCACATTTCGAAAGTTTCAAAATCAAAATATATAACTGCAGCAAAATGACCTATTTTTACCTCAAACAGCGTGCTAAACGCAATTTTCGAAGCTCCCATGATATTCTTCTTGGAAAAATATGCAAGTAAGACTTTTGAGTCACCAAAATCATCTAAAAAATGAAAGAGAAAACAAGGTCTAAAATCGTACATATACACTTGTTCGTATGTTTGTTCTTTCGTGGAAAATGTCCCTGATCCTTCTTACTTTATATTTCATTTTGATTTACTTTTCTTTTTTTTCCTTAACCGCCTCAACATGGCATTCTTTTGTTTGGCCATGTCAGCGTTGCCCTTTTAGTTTTCAATAAATGTTTAAACTTAATTTCGAGGCTCCCACCTCATTTGGGGTCAAAAAAATACAACCCATATATGAAATTTGATCAGAAATAACATTCTAGACCCAATGGTGTAGTTGAAATACCATCAAAGGTCAATTTAATCCAATATTGGTCCCGTTTCCCACTAGCGAAATATACCGAAGGAGCCAAAATACACCCGAAAAACTCGGGAATCAAACGAAAGGTCCTCCTAGACCAAACGCGATGTTTTGGATCCAATGGTATAGTTAAAATTTCTATTTAAGGAAACATTTACCAAAGGTGTTGGCTAAAGTCTCCTACTAACCTACTCCAGTGGCTAAATTTGTAAAACTCAATATAATTACACCGAACATGCTCTTAGCCTAATTTTGCTATTTCGGATCTGATGGGACCATCAGAATTCTACCCCGAAGTCATTTACTCGGAATTTATCAAGAAATCCCATTTATAGTCATAATCTTCCATTTAACTCAAAGTTCTATAGGATTTTTAATCAATTAATTCAACCACCATACTAACAGTACCAACCAGCGTAAGAATGGCCCAAGGTCACTATGACCATAGTTAGATTGATAAAATAATATTAGAAACACAGAAATAACTTGGAGGGCCATTACAACATCCCCCACTAATTGCATTTTGGTCCGCGAAAGTAGAGGTAAAGGCATACCTGAAGAGTTAAATAAGTTGGGGTGCTGCTCCCACATATCTTTCTCTAGCTCCCAGGTAGCCTCCTCGACCGGTCGGTAGCGCCATTGAACCTTAAGAATCGTATAGTCCTAGAGCTCAACTATCTAGAATCCCTGGCCAAAATAGCCATCGGTTCCTCGACAAATGTCAGCCAATCATCTAACTTAATTGAATCATATTGAAGCACATGTAACTGTTTGGAATGTAACAACACAACATTGATACATGAAAAACTTAGTGTATGACAGAGTATGTTGGGGACTGGCCCCATTAGCCTTAAAATCTCGATGGACCTAATATATCATGGACTGAGCTTACCTCGCTGGCCAAATTGTGTCACCCCCTTTAGGGGCGACACCCTCAAAAACAACCCATCACTAGCTTCAAAGCTCAGAAATTGGCGTCTACAATCAGCATAGCTCTAGTGTCGACTATGAGCGGTCCTCAACCCATCTTGGATAACCAAACTCTTGCTAAGGCATCCTATAACAAATCTGTGCTATATGGACCAGGCTAGGTGGACTCAAACCACCCAATCGGAGTATGGCAATGCCTAACATACAATGCCTCAAATAGGTCCATCTAAATACTGCTATGGTAGCTATTATTATATGCAAACTTCGCTAAAGGCAAAAACTGGTCCCACTTATTACCAAACGCTAACATGCAAGCGCGAAACATATCCTCGAGGACCTAAATAGTATGCTCTGATTGACCATCGGTCTATGGGTGAAATGTCATACTCAAGTCAACCCGGGTGCCCAACTCTCTTTGAGAGGCCCTCCAGAAACTGGAGACGAACTGTGAACCTCGATCAGATATAATAGATATTAGTACCCCCTGCAAACAGACTATCTCCTAAATATAAACATGAGCCAACCGCTCAGAACTGAAGGTAGATCGAACAGGGAGAAAGTGTACCGACTTAGTCAGCTGGTCGACAATAACCCAAATACTATCAAAACCCCTAAAAGTACAAGGCAGGCATACCACTAAGTCCATAGTCACTCGTTCTCACTTCTACTCAAGAATGGTAGTCTCTAGAGTATCCCACCAGGGCTCTGATGCTCGGGCTTTACCTATTGGCAGCTAAGGAAAAATGACACATAATCAACAATATCTCTCTTTATTCCATCCCACTAGTAGTGCTGCCTCAAATCTTGATACATATTCATCGTACCTGGGTGAATAGAGATGGAGTCATGTGCCTCACATAGAATTAGTTGTATCAAATCCCCCACTTTAGGAACATACAATCGGTCATCAAACCTAAGGACCCCCATCTGAACCAACTGTAACCTTACCGCCAATACCCCGAAAAACTCTATCCCTGAGGCTCACCAATGTCTTATTCTCAAATTGCCTGGCTTGAATCTGATCAACCAACGAAGATTGAGTACTGATGAAGGCTAGTACCCGAATGGGGTCAAAAATGTCCAACTTGACTAACCTATTAGCTAAGGACTGGATGTCCAAAGCTAAGGGTCGTTCCTCTAAAGATAAGTGTGCTAGGCTTCCCATACTTACTGACTTTTGACTTAAGGCATTCGCTACCACGTTTGCCTTGCTTAGATGATAAAGGATGGAAAGATCATAATCAACTAGTAACCCACTCCATTGCCTCTATCTGAAATTCAAATCCCTCTGAGTCATAGTGTACTACAAACTTTGGTGATTCGTATATATATCACAGTGAACCCCATATAAATAATGTCTCCAGATATTGATTGCAACACTATTGCCGTCAACTCTAGTTCATGAGTGGGGTAGTTATGCTCATGGGCCCTAACTATTGAGAAGCATAAGCAATGACTCAACCTCTCTGCATCAGCATACAACCTGACCCAACATGGGAGGCATCATAATAAAAAATAAACCTCTCACCTTCAACAGGAAGGGTCAAAATAGGGTCAGTGGTCAACAACTCTTTCAACTTCAAAAAAACAGCCTCATACTCCTCGGACCATACAAACGGCACACAATGATAAGTCAACCGAGTCAATAGAGCGACAATAGTGGAAAACTTCTCAACGAACCATCTATAGTGCCCTGATAACCTAACAAAACTTCTAACCTCTGTCACAGAAATAGGCCTAGGCCAACACGAATTGCCTCAATCTTGGCTGGATCTTCCATAATACCCTCCTTGGACACCATGTGTCCCAGAAAAGTCATGGACTCTAGCCAGAATCCACATTTAGAAAATTTTAGCATATAGCGTATGGTCTTTGAGTGTCTATAGCACAATCTGAAGATGTTGGGCATGCTGCTCTTGACTCCGAGAATACACCAAAATATCATTAATAAAAATTATAACAAAAGAATCTAGGTATGATCGAAATACATGGGTCATCAAATCCATTAATACAGCAGGGGCATTTGTCAACCCAAAAGCCATAATCAAAAACTTGTAGTAGCCATACCAAGTTCGATATACACAGTCTTTGAAATCTTTACCTCCCTGATACTTAGCTGGTGATAACCCAACCTTAAATCAATTTTTGAAAATACCACTGCTCCCTATAATTGATTAAATAAATCATCAATATAGGGTAGAGGATAACAATTTTTCATAGTCACCCATTTAGCTGCCTAGAATCAATACACATCCAAAGGTCCTATCTTTCTTTTTCATGAACAGGATAGGGGCTCCCCAGGGAGAAACACTTGGCCTAATAAAACTCAGGTCTAAAAGACCCTAAAGCTGAGTACTGAGCTCCTTTAGCTTTGTAGGAGCCATCTGGTATGGTGGAATAGATATGGGCTTAGTGCTCGACTTAACCTCAAAAGCAAAATTGACATCTCTCTCTGGTGGCAGCCCGGGAAGATAAACAGGTAACACATCTGGAAACTCACAAACTACTATAACTAACTCTATGATAGGAGCCTCAAATATCAACTTACGAACATGGGCTAAGTAGGCCAAACACCTAATAGATACCCATCTTTGGGCCTGAATATATAAGATAATACCAGTCGATGTATGACTAATAACTCTTACAACACCACTGGAGACATTCCCGGTATCGCCAAGGTCACAGTCTTGGCATAACAATCTAGCACTATATGGTGCAAGGCTAACTAGTCCATGCCCAGGGTGATGTTAAAGTCTAGCATATTTAGCAATATCAAGTCTGCCAGAGCATCTAACTCTTGGAGAGTAACTATACATGCCCTACACACCTGATCCACTACTAACGAATCCCCTACTAGAGTCAACGCACATACTCGGGATAAAAGTGGCTTGAGACTCACACCCAAGCGAGGAATAAAATACACTGATACATATGAAAATGTAGAACCTAGATCAAATAAGGTGGACGCCGGCTGCTGGCACACAGTAATCATACCTGTAATGGCCTCATTTGAAGCTTCAGCACCTACTCGCGCTAGAGCCATATAAAAGTGGCCCTGATGGTCTCCGCACCTAGCATCCCCTCTACATTGGCCCTACCACCTCTGAAGGGGAACCCAAACCTCGCTTGAACACTCTGGTGATTATCACAGTAGCCATATTGGTCGTCCCTATGACCCTGGTCCTAGACCTTGCCTCTGCCGATATGTAAAGAAGCTGATTTGGCGGCCTGTAGGGAATTACTTACTACCCTATTCTTAGAGTAATCCCTGGACCAATAATCTAGGGCCCCCATAACCAAAATACCCCTAAGCAACTTGATCTCCACTATCTCAGCCACACTGACTTGATGTGGAAGCCCTAAAGCTATGGCTTATAGAGAAGTTGATCCAGCCTGTCCTGATGCAACAGTGTCACTATCCCTTTATTTGAGTCTGGGCAGATAGGAAGAATCACCCTTACTAGAAATATCTATACCCTGATGGCCACCCTCAGATGCTTGTAATGATGCTTGATATAGACGACTGGACTAACCTTGCTGAAATCTCATCGGGGGTCTGTCGCTCTATCCCCTAAGACTAGATTATGATCCATTGAAGCCCCTCTTATGCTAATTACGTTTGACACTACTCCCTGGGGCCTCACGACTAAACTATTCTATAGAGCAGGCATGATCGACAATATCTAAATAAGATCGACCCCAAGTCACTAATGAATGTGTCCCAATCCTAGTGGTAGTCTCAGGCCACGTACAAAATAATGGATCCGCTGCTCCTCTGATTATAGAATAGTGGTGGCATATCTGGAGAGCTCCTAGAACCTTGCCTCATACTGAGTCACCGTCATCGGCCCCTGCTCTAGTCGAATAAACTAAACACAAAGCCTGTCCCTAAGGATCTTAGGAACAAATTTAGTTAAGAATGCTTCAGAGAACTCTACCCAAGTTAGCGACAGTGCATCGATTGGCCTAGTTTTCTGGAAGGTCCGCTATACTGCCTGGCTGGGCCGTCCAACTGGTAAGCCATGAACTTTGCGCCTCTCGACTCTAGTAACCTCAATGCTTGTAACCTCTCCATACAAGATGTCAGAAACTCCTGGGCCTCCTCCTTGGCCTCTCCCGAGTATCTTGACGGAGTTAATCTTAGAAAATACCAAAGCATTCATTGATACTAGAAAGGTATGGCTTTATTTGACTGTATAATTGGAGTCTCTAGAGCAGTGTGCTCTACCAGGGCCTGTGCTGGAGGGACTAGGGCTGGTGGTGGGCCCTTCTGCATGCCTCTAACTTCTACTAATGACTGCCTGATAGTCATCTGTATCTCAGGTGTAATCGAAAAACGGTTGGGGCTGTGGGGGAGCTAGGGCATCTTATCGCTGCTCAAAGGGCCCTAGAGGCTGTTCTCGATTGATAAATAATGGCACACCCCTGCCTTTAGCACTCCTGCCCCTACTAGGAGGTCATCTTCTTTGTGCCATATCTGTGAAAAGGCAAGATAATCAGATTCAAAAAAATCAATAGATGATACTGCCTGAATAGAATCAACAAAATAAGGTTTCCTAAACATCTCATATCCTCCTGAAGATAAGCCACGGACATCTCCGAACCTATCCGCAGGATTTTACTAAATGGTAGCTCTGTACAAATGAGACCGATGAACCTAAAGCTCAGATACCAACTATCACAACCCAATTTTTTGGGTCATGATGGCGTCGATTTGGTCCTACCTACAGGCAAGCAAATCAAAAACTCACGTACCTACCTTACTAGCTAAAATAACACTAGCAACTAATATACAAACCAAGCCAGCGACAATCCATCCAGAACCTAGAAGTCATCTGTACAAAGCTATTATAAACTTAAAGTAGGGAAATATATACATATATAGCCAGAATAGAACTATACAATATAAGCCAAAACTAGATAAGGACAAGGCCAATATCTGAATTCTAAAGATGGCCAAATAACATAAGGAGATCATAGAAGATCCAAAAGCTATTGGTGCTCACTAAAAGTCTCCTGGGAGTATGTACTCTGTCCCTAGGTCAGTGATTATGACTCTTGCCTAGACCTGTATCACGAGTAGATGCAGAAAATAGGGGTGAGTACCAAAGGGAGGTACCCAGTAGGCATCATCAGTCGACTGAGTGAAAAATAGTAACTACAATAATAATTAATGTGGTAAAATAATGCAATGCTAACTATCTAAACTCCAGTCAAATGATAAGTATGTATACAGAACCATGGAGCCCCACAAACAAAATCTAATAACACACAAGGACACTAATTGACAGAACCGAACCAGAACTATGTCACACTGTCATATGGTCGAGGTGTGGTGTTGTACGTGGGTGTAAGGCCCTAGTGTCTATTCCTGTACGCCAACTAGAACCCTATAAGCCCAGAAGGTACACTCATACACAACTAGGGTGTGAATAAGTAAAGAGGTACAAGTGTCAGCAAAAGATGTTTTTGAACCTTAACCAGTGCAGAATACAGTATCACATGTGGCCTCAAACCCCTAATGATCACTCGGGGTCTCAAAGCCCTAATTGTCACTCGAGGCCTTGAACCCCTACAATATCAATAGCCAAATGGTTTGACAATATACATAACAGTGGGACATATCCCCTGCAGGAGAAAGAATCCACCTAACACAATTAGTAGGGCCTCGAACCCAAGGAAAGTCAATTGGGCTTCGAACCCAGGAAAATCAGCTGGGCCTAACCCAAAAATGATTAATTGGGCCTCAAACCCAAGAATAGTAAATTGGACCTCTCATGTCACACCATGTATATATATATATATATATAATAGTGCAAGAGCTAAGCAATGCAAGTCTCGGGCAGCACTGGCTGAAGCCTGGGCTAAGGCCCAACAAAAAGCAAATAACTAGAAGTATCATAAGTACCCAATATAACACTCGATAAACTATTGATGAGAATAACAATTATCCAGGACAATAATTGGTAGGCCAGCTGACCAATAACAAGTATCCAGCTCAACAACAAACAATCTGGCTAACTTCCAGGATGTCGCACACACCTCCTAATAGAGCCATAATCCAGCACCTAAGTAGACAAGAGCGCAGTATGTCAAAAGAACCATAGTATAGTGCCTCATATGTCATTAGGAGTACAACAAGCAACTAGGGACTAAGTAGGTATACATGTCAATCACGTGGTATACCTTTACCTTCAACAAACAACGTCATATACTGCCCCAATGGTACCGATACCAATTATTACTACAGATACTACTACTACCATATCTAATACTGACCATAATCTCAGTTAGCATATATAGCCTCTAATTCAATGTTTCCCAAATATATACAAATATACAATACAAACTACAGATCAGTCTAAGGGAAAGAGAAGCCTAGCTTACCTGGAAAGCAAATTCACGCACTATAGATCAATCCATGTGAGATTTCCGCTCCTCATAGCTTCCCTATGTCGTTCAACTATCAAAGCATGAGTCATAACATCAATACAACTGTTTTGGCTATGATCTCTCAAGAATGGGAGAAGGTACGATAATCGTGACTAAAAAGAGAAAAGTGGGGTCTGCACTTGAAACATCGAACCAACCCCTGTAAAATGATACTTACACCATCTCAAGTCTGTAGCCAGAAATTGAGCTCAAAACAAAGCCCAACATAATAATAAATAACACAAAAGGGAGTGACATTCCTTATCTAGTTATACATGTTCTATAATATCTTTTTCCCCAGGTTATGCAAATATACAGTCAAATGAGCAAAATATGAGCATGCCACAGCTTAGGTCTCAGAAAATAGTACAATTTAGACTCAAATTTCACTTAATTTTGATATGAAACGGCCGAGATATCATAATACGAAGTTTAAAAAAAAACGCACAATATTACAATAGCTAAAATTGGATTTTTGCACCAAAAGGGATCCTTATAAATTCAATCCAACATTAGCACAACTTGCGCCTCATGAAAATATATAGAATAGACCCAAAGTTTTACCAAAATTGGATTCAAAATGGATAAGAAACACATTTTGAAAGTTTCAAAATTGGAACATGTAACAACATCAAAACGACCTACTTTTACCTCAAACGGCATGCCAAATGCAATTTTTGAAGCTCCCACAATGTTATTCTTAGAAAAATATGCAAGTTAGGCTTTTGAATCACCATAATCGACTCAAAAACAAAAGAAAACCAAGATCTAAAGTTGTACGTATACACTGGTTCGTATGTTTGTTCTTTTTCCTGGAAAATGTCCCTGATCCTTTATACTTTATATTTTATTTTGCTTTTGTTTTATTTTTTTTCCTTAACCACCTTCCCATGGCATCTTTTTGTTTTTCCATGTCAGCGTCACCCTTTTAATTTTTAATAAATGTTTAAACTTAATTTTGACGCTTCGACGTCATTCAGGGTTGAAAAAATACAACCTACTTATGAAATCTGATCGAAAACAGCATTTTGGACCCAACGGTGTAGTCTCAATTACCATTAGAAGTCATGTTATTCCAATATGGGTCCTATTTTCCACTAGCAAAATTTACCGAAGGAGCCAAAATACACCCGGAAGTCCCGGGATTGGACGAAAGATCCTTCTAGACTAAACTTGATATTTTGGATCCAATGGTGTAGTTAAAATTTTTATTTAAGATACGTTTACCAAAGACATTGGCTAAAGTCTCCTATTGACCTACTCCGATGGCTAAATTTATAAAATTCGATATAATTACACCAAATATGCCCCTAGCTTAATTTTGACGTGCCGAAGCTGATAGGACCGTCAAAATTATACCCCAAAGTCATTTACTCAAAATTTATCAAGAAACCCCATTTTTAATTAATTTATTCAACCACCATACTAACAGTACCAACCAGAGTAAGAACGACCTAAGGTAACTATGACCATACTCAGATTGATAAAATAATTATAGAAATACAGAAATAACCTGAAGGGTCGTTACAAATAGGCTGTCGATGGGTAATACGATGTATGTTAATAGGGAAAAAATGGAGTTGATAAAGGATGTATACCATTTGGCATGATCCGGGAGGAGATTGAGTGGCTCCAATGAGGGCATCATCCATGTGCAAAATAGGTTTGAATCATCATCCGTGGTGATGGATTGTAAGTACATGACCCATATGGCTTCTGGAGTAAAAGTCTTTTTAGGTATGGAATCACCATCTCATAACTTCACTGTGGAAAATTTTCTAAGGGGAGGGATACGGCAGTGTCATGGCCCGTGTGACACTACATGACTGGTGTAGTCTCCCATGAGGATGATTTCGTCAAAAAGTTTTAAGTGTGGAATTACTATTTTGGACCTTCATCAAGTGAAAATTTTTTGAAGTGTTGGTTCATGGATGAGTAGGTCCTTGTGATGTATCACGGATCGTATAGCCTCCCTTGAGATGACGTTATTCAATTTTTTCAACTCATTTCATTAATGGCATTTTCGTCATACAGGTTTAGTCTAAGGTTTATTGTCACTTCCTGTGCTACCTAAAGACTTCCTAATGACCTAAACTTTATTCCTCTCTTTCAAATTCATTCTTCACATTTGAAAATTCTCTCAAGACTCTTTCAAAGAACACTTGTGGGTTTTAAGCTTTGGGATCAAGGAAGGGCTCTTTCTTCACCAAATTTCTTCTCGAATCTCCTTTATTAGGTATGGTATATGAGTTTGATTCTTGGTTTCTTTCAACCAAGAAGACCAAACTCTTTTCAAATAATTTCATGAATTTTGTGTTTATTAAATTCAATTGGTGTATGGATTGTATTTATTTATTGATTTTAAAGTGAATTAAGCCCTAACATGATAAGATGCATTGAAGTTATGAAGTTATGAAAGTGCATGTCCCCTTTAAAGCTTGATTTATGCATGGATAATTTATATTATGATTTAAATGTGAATTTTACTTATATCTTTACTTGAATTTCATAATGTATTGTTGATTTAAGTTTGAATCTCTATTACTCATGCTAATCTCACCTCATTCATGATATAAGCATGCATGACTATATATACATATATCCCTTTTCCTCCATTGTTGTGATAGCCATTCTTACCTGAAAAAACCCACACAATTCCCATACTAAATTATTTTTAGAACAGTTTATCCGTCGAAAGGATTTTGGACTGTGGATTCTTTGGGTTCGACGTTCGATTGGTACGTAAAGAAGGTTCGTTGGTAGGAATTTCCTTCTCCAGTCGTTGAACCCCAGTTCCTGCTCCCAAACAGGCAATATTTTTCCTTCTCATGTTCTTCACGTTTGAATGTTGTATGCTCAGTGTGTTTTCGTGAAAGATTATTACCTACTTTGTGTTACTGGTTATTATTTGAATAGTCGCATAATGTAAGTTTCGATCAAGTGTTTCTATTATGTGGATGTTAATATAGCACGAGTTGAATCAAGGCTTAGTTTCTCTGTATCTTTTTAACATTACTAGTGTTGTTCTAAAAGTTTTCATATTTTTGCTCTAATTCCATGTTGAACTAAATCTATTTTGCTTGCTCAAGATGTTCTAATTTGGTTTATCCTAAAATGTTATTCTGACCTTGATGTTTAAGCTAAACTTGTTCAACCCTGTTTGGTGGATTATTGGATTGTATTAGTATATGTTGTCTGCCTTGCTATTGTCTTTGTTATATTATGAAGTAGATCAGTGTTTAAGTTTATATTTATGCACCTGACTGCTGAAATGGTTCTAAACTTGAAAACATCAGTAAGATTTTAGGTGTGTTACTCTATATGCTTTGGCAGATCTTGTCGTTATGTGATGATCGAATCTGTTTAGATATAAAAATTTTGATAAGTTTTGGTCTTATCTGTTGTTTTGACTCAACTGGTTCCTTCATTCCTATTGTGATAAGACTTGTCGATCTAATTTTCTCATCCTCTGCTAACCTCTATACATTATGCTCTCGTTTAAAGTTCCGATATAGTGAATATATGTCTTCTTCTTGGCTTTAGTTGATTTAGGTTACTGCTGCTGTCATCTTTGCTTGTTGTTACCTAGCTTGAATACGAATCTGATAGTACTTAAGCTTTAGGTTTATTTTCTGGTTGTTATAGTTACAATCATATTACTATGTGAACATAGCCTGTTAGCATACTATTTGAGTTGTTTCTGCTTTTGCTTTTGTCTGAAATCTGAGTTTCGGGTCACTAGGTAAAGGTGTTAATGGGTCCCATGATCTTTGCTCATGTTTGTTTTTTTTGTGTTGAAACAAGTTCATTCTTAAAATACTATACTATGTTTTCAGGTTTCCTTGGTTATTATCCCTCTCACTGTTTGAAAATTCGCTCTTGTCCCCATCCTTCTTTCCTGTTTTAGTCTTGTTGTCTTTGTGTCGAGCATATCAGTGCTCCTACTTGTTGTTTACTTACTCTACTGTAATGCATATGGTTTCCTGCCTCATGAGCTTTAGGCTTTCTTTATTTCTTTTCTTTTGCTCTATTAGCTCCCATAAAAATGCATGTTAGCGCCTTGGCCTTAATATATGAATGTTGACAGTGATTTCTTTAAAATAGAATGTTAAGAGTTCATTGTTTTGAATCCTGCTATATGCTGAAACCCTTCATTCTTTCAAATTCCTTTATTTGTTAGTTGAGAATGTCCCTTAGGTCTTTTATCATATTTCATATTATGACAGCTACTCCCCTTGAATGTTGTCTCTGGTTTCCCTGGTTTGTTTCTCCATTTAGTATTCTTTATGTATTTCTTTGCATGGATTCTTATGATGTTGCAGTATATTAATTTTTATTTTTGTTGTGTATGATTGGTCCCTGAATCCATTGTGGACTTCTCTTATTCTCTTGTATTGGGCGATGGAGGCGCAAAATCCTTCTTAGTGGAGTCTACTCTCTACATGCCTTGAAGTTCTTTGAAAGGAAGGCAGTTTAGAGGGCTTCTGGAGCTGAAAAACAGGTTTTAAGGGATGCATATAGGTGTATACACATCTTATACACGTCTGATATACATTTGTGAAATAGGCCAAAAAGCCCAATATAGCGGTAGCTGAGCAAGGAGTTAGAGGGCCAAGGTAGGCCTAAAATTATCAAATTTATGGCAGGTGGAAATTGGGCCTGCCAAGCCCAATTTTATATGATTTTTTCTTGTATATTGATTTATTTTACATACTTGTTACTTGCCTAACTCTAAAATTAATGTTTATGTTGTTATTTGTTTAATCTAATTAATTTCCCCAACATGTCTATCATACATTTTTGTGTGCTGATTTTTTTTATCACTAGAATTACTTCTACAAATTAGATTTTGGTGGAACTCTTTCAAAATTGGTTCAAGTGTTAGTCAAAATTTTTAAACTTGGTCGATTTTTCAAACTTAGTCAATTTCTTTCAAAGTTAGCTAATTTTTCAAACTCAGTCAAATTTTTCCAAGTTAGTCAAATGTCTTAATCGTTAGTCAACAACAAGTTAGTGTTCATTTTTGAGTGATTAATTCCTTCTTAAAAATGGCAATTGAACCCTTACCGGTCTCTTGAAAAATTTTAAGACTTTTCTATTGAGTTTTAAAATTTAAATTAGTTTTCTTAAAAAAATTAAGTGGCCACTCTGTTATTTTTGAGAATTTGGTTTTTACTTAAATTTATTATATAATAAATTGAATTTTCAAAATCAAAGTCATTTTTTTCCAATTAACACTATCTTCTAAGGGCAACACACATTTCCTTTATCTTTGATGCTTAGTTTATCTTATTTACTTTGAGGGTTAGCCTGGGACATGTCTTCACCTCCGTCCTATCTTATAATATGGCAATGTTAGATATCTTGTAGACCTCTTTGCATTTATGTGCTAAGTGTTGTATTTGGAGAATTATGTTATGGGTATAGTTATGTCATTATGATTTAATTATGAGTTCATGTTATGGATTCATGATAAGATGTGAAAGATCCTAAGTCCCGTATTGACCCCATAGAGTGAGTCATACTTACTTGCCCCTTAGTTTTATATGCTATGTGCTATGTGAGTCCATATTACTCCATATCCCCTATGATATCTCCATAGAGTCTTACTTTTCCGTTCCATGGAATTATTTATTTACAATTCATATGCACTTCTAAACCAATAATGTGTGAATTGATGCTACGAGGCTAGTTTAGGGACTCTAGGGTACCTATTTATCATGTCACTCTAATCCTAGACCCTAGATTCGGATCGTGAATGGATGTTAAAGCAAAGCAAGACTTGGATCAGACATCAGTCGAGTTAAAGCAATTAATTATTAAGGTGAAGGTAGAAGTTTGCTCACAAAAGTGAGATGGTGTGCTTTGTTACCAAGGCCAATTGTGTGTCCTTAATGTTGATAATCTAAGAAGCGTGATTCTAAGGGAAGCCCATAACTCTTCATATTCTATACATCTCGGATCCACCCAAATGTATAGAGATTTGAGTGAATTGCGTTGATGGAATGGCGTAAAAAAGGACATAGTTAGATTTGTGGTGGAATGCCCTAATTACCTACAAGTGAAGGTTGAACATCAACGATTGGATGGCTGTCATGCCCCAAAGTCCCGTTAGGATGGACTGGCACTCATTGCCGATAAGGCTCGGGAGAATCAACCTGTATCTATGCACTTTCTATACATGTTATAAGGGATTTTTACGTTTGACATGCTGTTAGGCAAATAAACAGTGATAATAAGCCAAAAGAAAATACGTATGGCTAGGCCGTTGGGGCCACAGTGTTTAAAGTACTAGACATGACCACACTTTAATTTACATAATCTACAAAGCCTCTAGATAAAGAAATACATCTGATAAGGGTTGGGACAGGCCCCGCCTCGACTAACTGTACAATATAAACATAAAAGCTCTAGACATGCAAAGCTCCGAAATAACCTGGAGCTTGGTAACAACAGTTGGATATCCTGTACTCCTACTAGGGAGATCTACTAGCACTTGCACCTGCAACATGAAATGCAGGTCCCCCCCGTAAGGGACGTTAGTATGAGATAATGTACTAAATATGTAAGGCAGGATAAACTGTATGTGAAATAACAACTCAAGTGAAACTGTACTCTGGTGTACCATAAGAGACCACCTGTAGTTATATTGTGGGATCATGTACTTTATGTTCTTTATATTACTTTTCCTTTACTATATAATCTGTGCACAGCTGTAATACAAATGACCAACTGATCAGTGCTAAACTATATCGGGATCATCCCTGGCTAGGTTCTTCCTTAATCCCTCGGACTACCACCCGTGATAGGATCGTCCCTAGCTAGGTGATTCTTTCACCCCTCGGGCTACCACCCATCAATAAACAATATTGGGATCGTCCCTGGCTAGGTTCTTCCTTAACCCCTCGGGCTACCACCCGTGATAGGATCGTCCCTGGCTAGGTGATTCTTCCACCCCTTGGGCTACCACTCATCAATAAACAATATACTTTACCTTTACCTTTGAGATGATTCTTTTGGTGGTCACAATATTGGAGATATAGGACTGTATACCTTGCATGTGACATGTAGATAATCATACAAGACAATATGACAATAAAAAAGAGTACATTACACAAATAATAAAATGCATATGAAATGGAACAACTCCTGAACTTTGTTTAGTAAAAAGAACTCATGTAACTTGGTATACAAACATGTATGTAGATTTGAGGGTGACTATGTATGGGAGCATATGAACATGTCAAAGAGTGGAAATACGATTAATAGTTGTGTCGGAGTTGACAAGTGCCTTTAACTTCCAATGAAGAATCTAGATTTCATGCCAAGTAATACAAAATCAAGTAGCCTTACATACCTTGTTGTATGACCTTGTTACTACCTTGAGATAACCTTTTATTCCCCCAAATACTTATCTACAACATAGTAGGTGAAAAACTAGCATTAGCAGCCAATAGATACATTTTGGGTGCCCAATCACATAAAACAAAACACACACGGGTAGTAAGCGGGTATTTATAACCCCGAGCGCATTCCTTCAATCTTTCGCCCCTAATAGTATTTTCTAATACACATTAGCATGTACATATTATGTCTAGCCTGTTTTAGTGCCATAACAATCTTACAACATCCCACAAAGCACAACACATAACAATTCTACACAACCTAAAAATGGACAGCATAACGTTACCTTCCTTCGCTACATTTCGCCGTCGACAATTTCAAACCTATTCCAACTCTAACCAAACTGTTCCAATAACATTTACACATGTAAATAGGCCTAAAACAGTCTTATAACAGCACTCAAGAAGTCATTAAGGACGTGAGCTAATAGCCTTCCTTCCAACAGCCCACAAGTTCCAATCAATGTTACACGTAAGATAGCACAGAAAACGCACTTGTTAAATTAAACCAAAATCAGGGAAGCAACTTTAGGATAATATCTATAATTCAAACCATGTTAAGAACATCAACTTCTCTTCATAAAACAACCCACAAACCATAGAGAAATCACTAAAATAAAAGGCAAGTATGCAGCAAATTTTTCAATACATGCTGTCTTAAATTTCCAGCACAACATACTAGCATATACTTCTTGTTTTTCATAAGAAAACCATACTAAACATATATTTAAACTTACTTACCACTAACTTCAAGGTGTAGGGCTTATCCAAGAACCCTAGAAGTCCCTTTTAGCTGCTCTACAAAGTTAAGAAATGTTGAGAGAAAATTTAGAGAGCAATCTGATTTTTGTGTGTTCAAGTTGAGAAATGACTTGTGGGAGCTGCTTTTGAGCCCTTTATAAAGGGGTATTGGCCAACTTACTAAGGCTACTTTATCCTTACATTACCAAGCTAGTGATGCAGCTCCTTGCTCCTTTCACTTGGGTCTAAATGGGTCTCCAAGTTGATGGGCTGCTTATTTTTCAACTTTTCCTTCACTTAGTTTGGGCCCAAATGGTTAGGTGTGTTGTGATATCTTTAGGCCTTTTTTAATATCCTTCTTAGGCTGAAAATATAGTTCATTTAGGATGCTAAAACATGGGATAAAGTCACACCCTTGACACGAACTTTATTCATAATCGAACTTTGACAAATTCGACGTCGAGCCACGTCTCCATTTAGCTAGCAAATTTAAGCTAAGCAAGTAGGTAACTCACCTGCTATCTTGTTAAGTCCTACAAGTACCTCAATTCTCTCACTTCATTTAAGGCTGTAATATCCTCAATTCGACAAAAAACATGTATGTACTCGACCCTCTTAAGCGTTAGACACACATATAGCCCATTAACACGAGATTCAAGCACTTTTAAAAATTAGCGCTAATTTGACCAAATCATGTCATATTTCATTTGCATATTACCAATATTGTAAGGTGTGTGGTGTTACAGTGGCCTAGCCCAAGACATTGAAATTCCTACTTGGATATGGAAAGATATGAATATGAACTTTTTGATTGGTTTACCTCATACCTGAAATCAATATGACTCTATTTAGGTGAATGTTGATAGAATGCCTAAGTCAATCCATTTCCTATTGGTTAAAACTTCATTTAGTGTTAAGAATTATACCACATTGTACATCAGGGAGTTGATAAGGTTGCATAGGGTACTGTTATCCATCATATCGGATCATGGTACCCAATTTACTTTTTATTTCTTGAAAGTCATTTCAGAGAGAACGGATACCAAGGTGAAGTTGAGCACCACTTTCATCCTCAAATTAATCGGCAAGTTAGTGGAAAATTCAGACACTAGAGAACATATTAAGGGATTGTATGTTAGATTTCAAGGGTAATTGGGATGATCGTCTACCACTTATTGAACTCGTTTACAATAACAATAATCATTCTAGTTTTGAGGGGGAATTGTTTGAGGCTTTATATGGAAGGGGGTGTAAATTTTTGATGGGTTGGTCTGAAGTTAGTGAGATGACATTGATTGGTCCTTATTTGGTGTTGGATGCTATGGAAAAAATGAAACTCATAAGGGAAAGATTGAAGATGATTCAAAGTCATCAAAAGTCTTACTCTAATGTTAAGAAGAAAGATCTTGGGTTCAATATAGGGGATTGGGTGTATGTGAAAGTTTCACCGATAAAGAGTGTTATGTGGTTTGGATAGAAAGGAAAATTGAGTCCCAAGTATATAGGACCTTACGAGGTCTTAGGGTGTATTAGCAAAGTAGCATATAGGTTGGGTTTTCCATTGGAGATGACTATGGTCTATTTGGTGTATCATGTGTCTATGTTGAGGAAGTTTATAGGTGATCCGAGCTCTATTATGACTTTAGGCAATGTAGATGTTTGGGAAAACTTGATATATAAAGATGTTTCGATTGAGATTTTGAACCGACAAATGAAACAGTTGATGAACAAGAAAGTTGCTTTAGTTAAAATCATTTAGAAGAATCAACCAGTTGAGAGTGCTACATAGGAGGCGAAGTCGAACAAGAGGCGATGATATCCTTATCTTTTTCACTCTACTCAATCTTAAGGTATTAAGTTATTCAATGTTCAATAGTACAAATTCTTTATTTCAACATTTTCATCTCATAACATATGCATGCATGATCGTGGAACTAATTTTGAATGGCATACATTGTAAAAGTTTGAAAATTATATGATTTTGAGGTTTAAATTGTATTTTTGCATTCAGGTTGGATTGTAGATATCTAATCTAATGTATTAAAGGTAGATCCATCTCATTCGAGGATAAATGGTCCCAAGGAAAAGATACTATAAGGTCTTGTAAGTTGAAAATAGATAGCAAGCCTAAAAGGTGAAATTTCCATTATGAAGGTATCTCACCTGGAAGCCTTTCATGGCTCGTGGTTGTAACACACATGAGAATTGACCTTGTGTGTAACGTGTCTTCCCATACTTCGATTGCAAATTTGAGATCGTATTTGTAGTCAGTGCGAAAAATTAAGTCGAAAAATGGTGCTGACTCGACTTTTATGCGAAAAAATGTGAATTAAATTTTTCCAAGCAAATAAAAAATAGTGAGGTTTCCGTGCCCTTTCCGCGACGTGCTAGGGGCGCGGAACCACACTTGAATTTTTTTTAATTTGACAAAACTGGAAAATTTGTAAAAAAGTGATAATTGATACTAGTGCGCGTCGTGCACTAATATAAATTCAGTGTAGTTTTGTGCTTTTAATGGGGAGGGGTAATTTTAACTTTTTTCACACCCCATAATCCTAAATTGGATGTTTTTAAGTCGTATTAATGTCAAAAAATATTTTTTTCAGACTCATTCGTTCAAAAACCCTTCCAAGAAAAATTCAAGCATAAAGAAAATCAAGGGTTCTCTCCAATTCTTCAAGAATTCTTCTCCCAAGTATGTAAAGCCACTTAAAAATTATTATTTTGATAATATCTATAGAAATAGAAGCTAGTTTTCACCCATGAACTTTCAAGCATTAGTTGAGACTAAATTCCTGTAAACTTTGTAAAGTATGTTAATTTTTATGGTAAATTCCATAGATATCTTGATGAATATTATGATTCTTGGTCTCTATATTATTCAATTAAAGTATCGTGATCAAGTTTTTGCTCATTTATGAACAAGATTTGTTGTTGTTAAGATTTCTTGAAAATTTTGTTACTATTTCAAGAAAAGGACTAGTTTGAGTACCTTTTAAGATTAGTTTAAGAAGTATATTTTAAAGATTGATTTTTGCATATTAGCCAAGAAATCTAGCCTGAGTTTGAATCACTAGAGTTGATATTAGTTTTCAGACAAGTTAAAGAAGTCAGATGAGAAAGCTAAGTAGTAAGCTGGGCTAAGTCCCCAAGAAACCAGATTTCAAGATTATATAATTCTTTAAGTATGAGCTATCTAAAGTATTTTGGGAGTAGTATTGCACCAATATGAGTGAGAGTACAATTAATTACTCAAACACATAAATTATGTAGACAACATAGTATAGAATTGTACCACAGTACCTTTCTCATTAGCAACTGAGATAGCCTAGTTTTGGGATGGATCCATTCCCCTAGTTCTTCGTCCCCTACCCCAGCAAAGTACGGGATGACTCTGACAGCGTGGGCAAGACGCTCTATCACCACAAAGCCCATTGTGGTAGTTGTCAGTTAGAGAAACTCTCCAAGCTAAGATGTTATGTTTTACTTACCAGTTTTCGGCATGATACCTTCAGCATACAAGTCTTTATGATTATTCTTATTTCACTATGGATTATGCTTATGTCTTTTGAGATGCAATATGATATTCTAAGATACTATTTTGGCCATCTTACATATCGTACATTCTACGTACTGACGTCCTTAGGACCTGCATCATTTTATGATGCAGATGCAGGTAATCGAGTTTCTCAGCAGCCGCTTCATTGAGAACCTGATAGCTTCAGATAGTGATGAAGCCTCTTCTCAGTCCGAGGCCCTTTGATTGATGTTATTTCATTTCAGCCGTTATTTCAGTTCTAGCTACTTGGGCCTGTCCTAGTAGTCCTTTCTGACTATTTTAGTAGAGGTTCCATAAACTATGTGTTAGATACATCAGTTCTGCTTAAATTGATTTCACTGTTGAGATAATTCTCTTTTTAGTTATTCAGACAAGATTAGTAGTTTATGTTGTTTATTTACAACCTTTCCACTATTGTTAAGTCTTTCACTGAGTAAGTAGCCAGGCCAAATGATTTGCTTGGGATAAGAAATGGTTTTCGAGTGCCGGCCATATCCAGGATGTAGGATCAAGGCATGAGAAACTTGGTATCAGAGCTAGGGTTTAAGAGTCCTAGGGAGTCTATGGAACTACGTCATAGAGTCCATATTATGGGTGTGAAGTGTGCCACATCTATAATAGGGAGGCTACGGGGCCTTAAAAAGTGTCATTGTTAATTGTCATTCTTTGTCTCATGCTTCAAAGTGTATCTCTATGAAGTCCCTTGTAACTCATGCATTTATATCGTGTTTCTCAGATTATGCCTCCTCGCAGAGCTGACGAACCATAAGGGGCAAAGGGCGCTCAGCCAAGAGAAATGCAAATCAGCCTGGGTAAATTCCTGAGGAACCTAGGGGTCTAGCTGTGCCTGAAGAGTAGCCACAATAAGCAGACATCTCCAATGCTAAGCTTCGCCAAGTCATCCAAACTTTGGCTCAAGCAGTTACTACTTAGGGAGGTCGCAAGTGAGATGATAGGAACGACGGGTTAGATACCGCCAGAGTTTGTTAGTTCTTGAAGATGAACCCACCATAATTTATGGGGTCCAATGTGAAAGAGGATCCTGAAAATTTTATTGAGGAGCTTCAGAAGGTGTTTTACGTTATGCAAATTAGTGATGCTGAGTAGGTTCACCTGGCTGCTTACCATCTCAAAGGGGTAGCCAAACTCTAGTTTGATTAGCAGAAAGGGAGTAAGCCAGATGCGGTGCTAGCTATTAGTTGGACGATGTTTGAGGAGGCCTTTTTGGGATAGTAATTTCCCAGAGAGATGAGGCAGCCTAAGGTAAGAGAATTTCTGAATTTGAAGCAGGAGAATATGAGTGTACGGAAGTACAGCCTGAAGTTTACTCAACTGTCCGATTACACTCTGCCTATGGTGGCAGATATACATATTAGGATGGATCTCTTCGTGTCCAGGTTCTCTCGAAAGACACCCCTTCACGACCCGTAAAGTAGTTTATGACCCGTAAAAGGGGTTTCTTCTAATGAATTTCCAAACTAGACATACGAACCTACTAGAAATGATGTTTGAGACTCAATGGAAACATCAAAATTTGAGTTTGAGGCCACCTTGGCCTTGAACACAATCAAATTCAAAGAAACTAGTTAAACCCAAAATATCCAAGCAGCCCTATCATTCCCAATGAGAATTATGAAGCTGTCTAGGTTTTGCTAATTTACCTAGTTACCAGGAATGTGATGTTGATTGGGGATATGAATATAGCCCATTTGATGTCATATGTTTAGCAGGTAGAGGAGGAAAAGATGCAGGATAGGGAGTTTTTCAAAGCAAAACGGCCAGGACATTGGGCCAAGAGATAGGCAGGAGAAGGACTAAAAATGGAGGTCACTCATCTTTCTAGCACAAGACAGCCAGATCATCACCTTCATCCACTAGCGCACCTGCACCGAGGATCAGGAATGAGCAGGGATCACAGCATTGCAGGTTTTTGAGCAACTAGTCACAGGGTAGCATAGCTCAAGGATCAAACCGTTATCCTGTTGGTAGTAAGTGTGGTAGGTCTCATCCCGGAGAGTACCTTCTGGGCACCAATGGTTACTTCAAATGTGGTCATGTGGGGAACGTTTTGAAGGATTACCCTATGGGAAAGAAGAATATGAGAGATACCACATCACAAAAAGTCTCTTCAGCACCACAAGGTAAGCCACCTCACAAGGGTACTACAACAGGGATAAGCGGGGGCGCAAATCGCTTGTATGCCATGGGCACTAGACAGGAGCATGAGAACTCACCAGATGTGGTTACGGGTATGATCAAAATCTTTACTTATGATGTCTATACATTATTAGACCTAGGATCCACATTGTCTTTTGTAACCCCATATGTAGCTGTGAAGTTTGGTGTCAATCTAGAGTGCCTTCTTGAACCTTTCAATGTTTCTACTCCTACTGGAGAGTCTATTTTAGCCAAAGAATTTATAGGGGCTATTCAGTCTCATTTTATCATAAGACTACTGTAATGAATTTGGTGGAGTTAGACATGGTAGATTTTGATATCATCCTAGGCATGGATTGGCTTCATGCTGGGTATGCCGCCATAGATTGCAGAACCAGGGTAGTCAAGTTTCAGTTTCCTAACAATCTGGTCTTAGAGTGGAGGGGTAGCTCAAGTTTCCCTAAGGGTCAGTTTGTCTCATATGTCAAAGCTAGAAAGTTAATTTCCAAAGGGTGAATATACCACATAGTCTGAGTTTTAGATTCTCATGCCGAGGCACCATCTTTTCAGTCTATCCTGATTGTGAATAAATTCCCAAAAGTCTTTTCTGAGGATCTTCCCGGAGTCCCCCTGATAGGGGGATAGACTTTGGGATAGACACTCTTCCAGATACTCAGCTTATATCTATCCTTCCATATTGTATGACTCCTTTGGAGCTAAAAGAGTTAAAGTTGCAGCTAAAAGATCTTTTAGATAAGGATTTCATTAGACCAAGTGTCTCACCTTGGGGTGCTCCAGTTCTTTTTGTGCGTAAAAAGGACGGTTCTCTATGAATGTGCATAGATTACTGTCAACTGAACAAGGTCACCATTAAGAACAAGTATCCTCTTCCCAAAATTGATGACTTATTCGACCAACTTCAGGGTGCTACCTTTTTTTCCAAGATAGATCTCAGATCTGGGTATCACCACCTTAAAGTTAGAGAGAGAGAGAGAGAGAGAGAGAGAGAGACATTCGTAAGACAACTTTCAGAATCCACTATGGTCATTATGAGTTTCTGGTCATGTCCTTTGGGCTGACGAATGCACTAGCAGCTTTCATGGATCTTATGAATAGGGTGTTCAGGCCGTACCAAGATATGTTTGTTATTGGTGTTCATAGATGATATCCTTATCTACTCCTGAAATAAGGAAAAACATGCATACCATCTTAGAGTTATCCTTCAGACCCTTAAGAATCAACAACTATATGCTAAATTTTCTAATTGTGAGTTCTGGTTGGCATCCGTGGCGTTTCTGGGGCATATTGTGTCTGGTGAGGGTATCCAAGTTGATTCCTAAAAGATTAAGATAGTAAAGAATTAGCTTAAGCCCATAACTCCCATAGATATAAGGAGTTTCTTAGGCTTGGTGGGGTACTACAGACGGTTTGTAGAGGAGTTTTCTTCTATCTCAGTTCCCCTGACTAAGCCAACTCAAAAGAAGACTAAGTTCGAATGGTCAGAAGCTTGTGAGAAGAGTTTCCAAGAATTGAGGACTAGGCTGACCACAACCTCAATCTTATCCCTACCAGATAGAGTTGATGATTTCATAATATATTATGATGCTTCCAGAGTTGGCTTGGGTTGTGTATTGATGCAAAAAGGATAGGTGATAGCATATGCCTCTAGACAGCTTAAGATTCATGAGAAGAATTACCTAACTCATGATCTTGAGCTTGCTGCGGTGGTGTTTGCTTTGAAGATCTGGAGACACTATCTATATGGTGGACACATGGATGTATTCACGGACTGCAAGAGCTTGCAGTATGTGTTTATTCAGAAGAAGCTGAATTTGAGATAGAGGAGATGGTTGAAACTGCTGAAAGACTATGATATGAGTATCCTCTATCATCCAGGTAAAGCTAATGTAGTTGCTGATGCTCTTAGCTGGGTGACCATGGGGAGCACAACTCATGTTGAGGAGGAAAAGAAAGAGTTACCTAAGGAGGTTCATAGACTAGCCCATTTAGGGGTGCAGATTGAAGATTCTGACGAAGGCGGGGCCATTATCAGAAATGGGTCAGAATCATCCTTAGTGGTAGAAGTGAAAGAAAAGCAAGAAAGGGATCCCATCCTTCTCCAATTGAAAGAAGATGTGTAGAAGTATAAAGTATTAGTGTTCTTAAAAAGGGGAGATGGTGTCCTGAGATACCAAGACAGATTGTGTGTGCCAAGTGTTGACGGCCTTAGAGATAGGATCTTAGATGAAGCTCATAATGCAGATGCTCTATCCACCCAGGTGCAACAAAGATGTATAGAGATTTGTGAAAAGTCTATTGGTAGGGTGATATGAAGAAGGAAATTGTAGAGTTTGTATCTAGATGCCCAAATTGCCAGCAAGTTAAGGTTAAGCACCAAAGGCCTTGTGGTGTAGCCCATAACATAGAAATTTTAGAATGAAAGTGGGAGATGATTAATATGGACTTCGTAATGGGCTTACCTCAATCCCGTAGACAACATGATTTGATATGGGTCATAATAGATAGAATGACCAAGTCAGCTTACTTTCTACCTGTCAAAACGACTGATACAACTGAGGATTATGCCCCAGACTTTATCTTAAGGAGATTGTTAGGCTGCACGAGGTCCCTATATCCATTATTTAAGGTAGGGGAGCTCAGTTTACAACACAGTTTTGAAAGTCCTTTCAGAAGGGGCTTGGTACGAAGGTGAATCTTAGCACAAATTTCTATCCACAGACAGATAGGCAAGCAGAGTGGATGATACAAACCTTAGAAGATATGTTGAGGGAGTGCTTGATAGACTTTAAAGGTAACTGAGATGATCATTTACCTTTGATTGAGTTTTCTTATAATAATAGCTTTCAGGCCAGCATACATATGGCACCGTATGAGGCTCTTTATGAGAGGTATAGATCACCCATAGGCTGGTTTGAAATTGGTGACGTAGGATTGATAGGACTAATATAGTCCATCAGGCTATAGGAAAAGTGAAAGTTATCCAGGAGAGAATCAAGATAGCTCAGAGCAGACAAAAGTCTTACACAGATGTTAGAAGAAGAGACTTGGAGTTTGAGGTAGGCGATTGGGTGTACTTGAAGATATATCCAATGAAGGAATTTATGAGATTCAGGAAGAAGGAAAAACTTAGCCCATGCTATAGTGGGCCTTATTAGATCCTAAGAAGAGTGGGTAGTGTTGCTTACGAGTTATACTTACCAACAAAATTAAGTGCTATACATCCAATATTTTATATTTCCATACTTAAGAAGTGCTTCGGAGATCCCTATCTAGTTGTCCCGGTTGAAAGTGTTGGGATTGAGGACAATTTGTCATATGAGGATATTTCGGTGCAAATATTAGAATGGAAAGTCTGTAAATTGAGGACCAAGAAGATCGCTTCGGTGAAAGTTTTGTGGAGAAATCAATTTTTGGAGGAAGCTACATGGGAGGCAGAGGAAGATATGAAGGCTAAATGTCCACACTTATTCGTGGTCTAGATGAAAATCTTGAAGGTCAACTTCCATAAACTATCTTGAAGATTTGTGTTTGTAAGTTCGCAAAAAATCTAGTGATCTAGGCTAGTTTGGTTTGTATCATTATCATTCGAGGACGAATGATCCCAAGGGGAAGATATTGTAATACCAGTAAAAAGACAAAAATATCATTAGAATTAATATTGCACGTAATGTGTCTTCCAATGCTCCAATTATAAATCTGAGACTAGATTTGCGATCAGTGCAAAAAACTGAGTCGAAAAATGACCTCGACTCGACTTTAACGCGAAAAAATGTGAATTAAATTTTTTCAAGAAAATTAAAAAGAGTGAGGTTTCCGAGCCCTTTTCGCGTCACACTAGGGATGCAAAACCACAGTTGGGATTTTTTGAAAATTCGAAGAAAGTGGAAAATTTGCGAAAAAGTGAGAATTAATGCTAGTGCGTGTCACACACTTGTGTAAAATCGGTGCAGTTTTGTGCTTTTAATGGGGAAGGATAATTTCGATCTTTTACACACCCCATAATCCTAAATTGAATGTTTTTAAGTCGTATTAAGGTCCAAACCATTTTTTTCACACTTATTCATTCAAAAAACCCTTCCAAGAAAAACTCAAGTGTAAAGAAAATCAAGGATTCTCTCTAATTGTTCAAGAATAATTCTCACAGGTATGTAAGACCACTTAAAAATTATTATTTTGATAATATCTATAGAAATATAAGCTAGTTTTCACCCATGAACTTTCAAGTATTAGTTGAAACTAAATTCTTATAAACTTTGTAAAATATGTTAATTTTCATGGTAAATTCCATAGATATCTTGGTGAATATTATGATTCTTGGTCTCTATATTATTCAATTAAAGTATTGTGATCAAGTTTATGCTCATTTATGAACAAGAATTGTTGCTGTTAAGGTTTCTTGAAACTGTTGTTACTATTTCAAGAAAAGAAGGACTAGTTTGAGTATCTTTTAAGCTTAGTTCAGAAATTTAAAGATTAATTTTTGCATATTGGCCAAGAAATCTAGTCTGATTTTGAATCACTAGAGTTGATATCAGTTTTCAGACAAGTTAATGAAGTCAGATGAGAAAGCTAAGTAGTAGGCTGGGCTAAGTCCTTGAGAAATCAGATTTCAAGAATCTATAATTCCTTAAGTATGAGCTATATAAAGTATTTTGAGAGTAATATTGAGCACTGATATGGAAGAGAGTATAATTAATTACTCAAACTCATAAACTATGTAGTCCACATATGATAGGATTGTACCATGGTACCTTCGTCATTAGCCACTGAGATGGCTTAGTTTTGGGATGGATCCACTCCCCTAGTTCTTCGTCCCCTACCCCGACAAAATACGGGACGACTCTGAAAATATGGGCAAGATGCTGTATCACCACGAAGCTCATTGTGGTAGTTGTCGGTTAGAAAAACTCCCCAAGCTAAGAAATTATGTTTTACTTACCAGTTTTCAGCATGATACCTTCAGTATACAAGTCCTTATGATTATTCTTATTTCACTATGGATTATGTTTATGGTTTTTGGAGATGTAATATGATATTCTAAGATATTATTTTGGCCATCTTACATACTGTACATTCCATGTACTAACATCGTTAAGACCTGCATCATTTTATGATGCAGATGCAGGTGATCGAGTTTCTCAGCAGCCGCTTCATTGAGAACCTGATAGCTTCTAGACAGTGGTGAGGCCTCTTCTCAGTCTGAGGCCCTTTGGTTGATGTTATTTCATTTCAGTTTTTATTTCAGTTGTGGCTACTTGGGGCCTGCCCTAGTAGTCCTTTCAGACTATTTTAGTAGAGGTTCCATAGACTATGTATTGGATGCATCAGTTCTGCTTAAATTCATTTCACTGTTGAGCTAATTCTATTTTCAGTTATTCAGACAAGATTAGTAGTTTATGTTACTTATTTACAACTTTTCCACTATTGTTAAGTCTTCCGCTGAGTAAGTAGTCAGGCCAAATGGTTCACTTGAGACCAGAAATAGTTTTTGAATGCCGATCACGTCCAAGGTGTAGGCTCGGAGCATGACAGAAGTGCTCACCACGACTAGTGAAGGGGTCTCTTAGTGGCACCTCTTGGTGTTTTTAGGAGCTGCCTAGAAGGATGTTCCACCATGGAACCCTTCATGGCTCAAGATGCACATCAGGGCTTGTGGAGGGGTCTTTTGGTGTGCACCCCTCCTAGGCCACCTATCCTTTTCTCTTCACAGCCCCCTTCACGATCCTTAGTGCTTCCTACGGGTCGTGGTGGTTGGAGGGGTTCATCCAGGTATAGTTTGAAATTTTAATGGGAGTATTAGGTCATGTCTCTTACTCTTAGAAAGGTATTTAAGGTAGATTTTGAATGAAAATACACTTCATTAGCTATCTTAATCATTTCAAGTCTTCCATTCACTCTCAAAACTTAAGTTCACAAATTCACTCTTCTAAGTTCACTTTCAAGATCTCCTCTTTACTCCAAATTGAAGAATTCATTGAATACATAACAAGTTTAAGCTAAGTTCATCTTAATTCCTATAATTATTGGTGAAATAAAAATAAATCCACACATGAATATGAAGTTTTATCCTTTCTTTTTCTCTCTCTCTTTGTCCCACATCAATTCTCTCTCAACCCTTTTTTCTTTTCTAAATTGACTAAGCACTAAAGTTACAAATTTCACTAATTTTATTTTAATACATATGAATCAAGTGGTATAAAGTATTAAATACATTACCACTTTAGGCCATCAATTAAATTAATTATTTAAATTTACTCATCAACTAAATAACCTTAATTATGGAATAGTCCAAATACCTATTTAAAATTTGTGAAATGAGTTTTTATGGAATAAGAAGTTCTAGTACTTTAAAATGACATGATGAAGTCATTACTTTGTTAAATGATTGAAACAATTGACAAGAGCTTTTAGAATTATCATGAATGTTGATGAATTATTTGATAAAAAATAATAATTTTTTTAAAATAATTTTTATCGAGTACATTAGTAGTTCCAAATCAATGAGAACAAATTTTCAAATAGTATCTTGACTAATATATACACACTTTAATTTATTTCTTTATAAGAATAATTAAGTAAATCATAATGCATGTTGATAGAAATTAATATGTATTTTTTCCCAAAATAAATAGAAATGCTGATGTGTACTCTTTTGTGGAATAATAGTCTTTTTCATGTGAGGAGATATTTTTCACGTTTATTTTATTCTCCTGTTGGTTGCACATCGGTTCTCTCTCAACCCTCTTTTCTTTTCTAAATTGATTAAACACTAAAAGTTAAAATTTTTATTAATTTTAAATATATATGGATCAAGTGGTATAGAGTATTAAATACATTACCACTTTAGGTCATTAATTAAATTAATTATCTAAATTTATTTATCAACTAAATAATCATAATTATGAAATAGTTTAAATATCTATTTAAAATTTACGAGATGAATTTTTATGGAATAAGAAGCTCAAGTACTTTAAGATGACCTAATGGAGTTGTTACTTTGTTAGATGATTGAAACAATTGACAAGAGTTTTTAGAATTATCATGAATGTCGATAAATTATTTGATAAAAAATAATAACTTTTTAAAATGATTTTTGTGGAGTACTATTAGTAGTTTCAAATTGATGAGAACAAAATTTCAAATATTAGCTTGACTATATATAATTGTTTTTCTATATATATACACAGTTTAATTTATTTCTTTATAAGAATAATTGATAGAAATTAATATGCGTTTTTTTCCTAAATAAATAGAAATGCTGATGTGTACTAATGGGCCTTTTCATGTGAGGAGATATTTTTCATTTTTTTAAATTAGGGTTTTAAGTATTTATTTACCTTGATGGAATAAAAAATTTATTTTCTCAAGGATTACTGGCTGGTGAAAACCAAGTGGTTAGTAAAAAGTAAACACAGGAAAGAATGTCTTTTGCAGAATCCAATGGAGTTCACGCACCAATGCAGAACCTGGGATCATCCGACGGTGGTACGACGCCGTACTATCCGATCATGCCGCCAATTTCATCCTCACCTCCGACGACGGAGGCTTATCAAGTTCCCGCCGCCGGCATGGGTGTTCCCCTTGTAGCTTCCGTCGATCCATCAATGACGACAGTCCCTAATTCAATTGAACCGGCTAAGAGGAAGCGCGGAAGGCCGAGAAAGTATGCTCCTGATGGTTCGGCGAATTCAGGGATAATCTCTCCTCCGTCGTTGTCGGCGGCGCAGTCTGGCGGTGGAGTTTCTCCTATGACGGGAGGAGAGGTACCTTCTGTTTTACGGAAAAAGGGCAGGGGTAGACCACCTGGTTCCGGGCGAAAACAGCAATCGGGTGATTTAGGTAATGCAGCTATATATCGCACCATTTGTATATTATTTTATTCTCTTCTTTTATTTAATCAAAATAAATAATCGCTAGTGTTCTTTGTTTGGTGACATGAATATTATTTAATTATTACTACTTTTAATCTAATTGAATAATCAGTATTTGTATTAGTACTTGCAAGTTATCTGTTTGAGTTGTGGAGACGACCTCTTAAATATTGAACCCGTTCTAGTGGGGGAGCACTTGGTGAACAGGATGAACCCTTTTTTTACTGGTTCACAATTCTTGATGTACTGAATATTCTTATCATATGCTGACTTACCAAGATAAAGGAGGAACCCTTTCCCCATTAAATGCTTCTTCATAAATTATCTACATCTGCTTCATAGATTTTGCAGACAGAAAATGATTCCTTTCTTTTTCTGCTTATCCGATTAGTCTCCAGAGCTCTATGATTCTGTGTATCTATCTCATTATCCATAACTTTTTATTTTTCCTTTTTCCTCCTAAGCTCATGCAAATTACTTAAAGAAAACAACTCTAGTCCATCAAAGAATTGGAAATAATTTATCACAAGATTACTTCTTTTGATGAACTATCGACCAATTGTAGTAACTATTTCTCCATAAAAGTTAGTTTCGTATTATCCAACAAAATGTTATTAAATACACTTAACATGGGTGGGGTCATGTCGGCCTTCTTTTTTAGTTGGGTATGTATTTATAAGATTAAAAATAAAAAAAGGTTTAAAATATATTGTAAAAAGTTATCACACATCAGTGATAGTTTCGTGTTTGTTCTGTTAAAACATAGTTAGGGGATTTTGGTGACAATAAGTCATAGGTATGTGATCATTTGTAAAATTTACCCTGCCCAATTTGTGCTTCATAGTTCAGCTTCTTTGCTTGTTTTGATTTTACTAAAATCTTGAGTCTCTGATAAGATATTATTTACAGGATCAGCAGGTGCAGGGATTGGATTTAGACCACATGTTATCACAGTAAAAGCAGGAGAGGTGTGGCCTTAATTTGCCTGTTTATCTCGATGACTGCATTGCTCTTTGTTTTGCTTTAGATTGGTGAAGGATGGGATTATCCTTGCCTTTTGTATTGTTTGTCTTTGCTTCATGCTCACACCCTTTTAATCCTAGACTAATTTTATAAAAGAGAGAAAAAGAAACTGGGTTTAATCCTGAAGATGTTATGAGTTCAAGAGCTTCTTTTTGTCCGACTGTTTAGGCACTCAGATTTTCTAATTCATGTGCAGCTTTTGACTTAAGGAAATTGCTAAATGGTGTCTTTCTCCCAAAACCCAAAAAGAAAAAAAAAAAAACAGAAGAAGAAGAAAGCGTTGAAACTCAATAGACGTGTAGAAGTTTGATCTATTGGGACTAATCCTTTAGTTCCTGATTGTAGTTTTACTAATGGAAAGTTAATAGTCTTTACACCAGTATCCTTGCTTTAACCATTACCCTTTAGGCATCTTTTTCTTTTTTTGAAAAAAAAAAACACACTCTAGCCTAGTGTTGTTCTGCAGCGATGTTTGCTAATTTGTCACAGGAGAACCACCATCGTGGGCCCTCTTGTTTTGTCATAGAGCCACCACTAGGTAGTCCCCTTCTTTTTGTCTTGTTTCAGTCTGTTTTGTACTTGAAAACCAACACTAAACCAGATGAGGTGGTCTGTCAAATTTGGATTTTCAGATCTACCATCAGGAACTAAAGCTGAGTGTGATATAATTCTTTGTGGAAATCCAGTTAAAAAAGAGAAAAACTTAAAGAGAAGGAGTAACTTATGACTGGTCATCCAATCTGACAAATTTGGATATTCTCCAGTTGTTTGGGGTGGTCCTCCTTTATATTCTTAAATTTTCGCTGACTATTATATTTGGTGGTCTTTTTACATATAAGCAATGAATAAAGTAAAAATGAATGATTTGTTTTTTTCTTACTAGGGGCATGCAAACCAAATCTTCTTGGCCTTTATGGTGATTTGATTTTGTGTAGTACGACAATGCTAGGGCTGCTTAGAACAAGTAGATAGAAACAGAGTATTTATTTTGATTTGTGCTTCTGCAGCTATATTTCTGGGGCTAAATAGGGTAACATCATCACTTTGTATTGGTCTTTTTAGAAGTTCTAAAAGATTAATTCCCTTGGAGATGTGTTAGTAGCTTTCTCTCTAAGGGATATGCTATACAAGGCAAGCTTTTTAATTACATGTCCAACCTTCTGTATTTATAAAGTGACACCGGCTGTTGTGACTTGTGGGCTTAAATTGGAGTCTCATCATCATCATCATCAACATACCCCAGTACCTCAAAAGGCTCCCGCTCATTGCGGGGTGAGGGGGGGTCGGATGTACGCAGCCTAA
>JAOTQJ010000049.1:7293736-7307248 GCA_025642045.1 Solanum sejunctum
ATGTCTGTAAAGTGTTGTTTAATCCAACAGAGTTGCTCATTATTTGTGTTGCAGGGAGGTAGAAGTTACCTGATGGAACAAACACTTCAAAAACTACTTAATTTTATGAAAAAAAAATCAATAAATTCTAGAATCTATAAACAAAATTAAAATATATATAAAAAGATTAACTTTGAGCATAGATATAAAAATACAATTGTATTTTAACTTTTTTAAAATATAAATAAATAAATATTATAAAAAAATATTACTTAGTAATTTGCAATAACAAATTAATATTAGTGTAATAATTTGGTACACTATCAGTGCACCAAAATTAAACTTAAACTTAAATGACATTTATTTTAGGTAGAAGAAGGGGAGTAAAATATTAGGCGCGGCAGTGTGCACCCAATTAAGATTGATCCTGGCCGCCAGGCCTAACAGGCTACATACCATTTGAAGCCTCTGTCCTTTTAAATTAGAGGTAATTGTAAATTAGAAAAGTGTGGATTTTGAATAAAATGTTGTATTCTGAATTAGTGATTGCCCTTTTTGTGTTGTTTATTAGTGCCTGTGAAGCTAAGGTGAAACTACCGCCAAATGTGGTGGTTAAGGCTGTTGATGCATTTGGAGATTCAATATTGGATCAGGGAAATAATAACAATTTAACATCGATAATAAGGGCTAATTTTCCACCTTCATTGGGGGATGCCGACAGGAAGGTTCAGCAATGGACAGACGACGCCTAACATGATAGGTATTTCGTCTTTACAAATAACTTATCACTAAAACTTTATATTTAATTAAATAATTTTAAAATTTTCACGTCCAGTTAAACATTATTATATCAATTTGGTCTGCGTCAAAAGCAGCCAAAAACTATATAGAAGCGTAATTTATGACATTTTAAATTTATAAGCAATTTTGGTGTGACTAAACTCTTATTATTTTAACCATATAATTGCTTATTTACAAAATTAATATAGCATTTATAAGTATTTTTCAGTACTTGGTGTTTATGAGCATGCTTTCTTTAGTTAAGCCATCTAAGGGATATGAATTATGCTTCATCTATTAATCTAAATTTAAAATATATATTAAGTATATAATAATAATAAAATATCTAGTGTATATAACATCACAAGTAAATAAGCAGATGATAAAGTATATGCATACGTTTACTCTAGCACGAGGAGATAAAAATATAATTTACTAAAGACTATCAATTTAAGTACCGTAAATTAAAGTATAAACAAAAAAGAAAGTGAAACATATCAATCAATAAAAAAGGCAACAACAAAGCCAAAAACAGAAAAAAAAAATAATACCAACAACGAAAAAACAAAATAATTGAAAAGAAGATTTATGTATAAGATATAATACTACAACAGGCCCCTGTACTCCTGGGCTCTCACCAAGCCTAGCATGTTGAAAAGCAAGCTAAAGCACAACTACCTACTCACCTTCAATTTTATCCTAAGTCGTGATTTTCATACATCCTTCTATCCAAAGTCATAAAATGAAATTTGTCATATCATGTTTAATTACTTTTTTTTTTTCAATATTTCTTCTGTCTACTGTACGTCTTCCTATACCCACTATATTCAATTTCTTACACCTCCTTTTTGGGGCATCTATACATCTCTTTGTTACATATCCAAATGAGTCCAATCTTACTTCTCTCATCTTGTTCTCTATAGAGGTCACTCTCACCTTTCATTGGATATCCTCATTTTTAATTCTATCTCTCTTAGTATGCCCCACATCTTATCATCCTTATATCTACAATTTACATCTTCTAAACATGGTTTTTCTTGACCGAGAAATGTTCCGTCACAAACAATAAAGTTGGTCTAACCACCATTCTATAAAATTTACCATTAAATTTTAATAGTACCTTCTTATCACACATGACTCCCAAAGAGAGGCTTTACTTTATTCACATCGCACCAATACGATATGCTCATCATTTTTGATCTCCCCATTTTCTTATGCATGACTATGGAAGAGAGTCTCTGCTTTATTCACATCGTACCAATTGAAAACGGGAGATCAAATATACAAGTTAGTCAAAAGAGGTTCGATATTTATTATCTACCCTAAATATAAGATGAATCTGCCTCTGCTTGAAACTCACTCTGACTTGTGTATCTAACCTCATATGTATCTATGCCTACCTCATGTATCACTAAGCTTGCACTCTAAGTATTCTATTTTAATCATTTTCTACTAAACCTTTTAAACTCCAAGATTTATCTCGAAACCTCCAACCTAACATTAATTCCACTATAATTCTCATCCATCAGTACTATAATTTCTGAAAATAACATATCCTAAGACATCTCAGCTTGGTGCGTCAATACATCCATCACCGTATTATATACATTGATGGGTCTAAAATGAAAAAAGAATCCTTTCAAGGACCAAACTAATTATATACCCTTAAAATATTTAGAATTGAGCAGATATGTAGAGGAGTTTGATATGCCTTACATATTTTGTGTGTTTCAGCCAATGAATTGGGGATTAAAGAGGTGATACCAGCTTATCTAGATCCGAATCTCAAACCCGAAGATTTACCAACTGGGGTAAGCTTTGCATCTGCTGGTTCTGGATATGACCCTAAAACATCTACCACCAATGTAATAATGTAACTTTTTCGTTCTTAACTCTATTTTCCTAATATTATCAATGTTTTGTATATAGAACAATAATATATGTTTTCTATTAATGATCAGTCAGCCATATCACTATCGGAACAATTAAATTATTTCAAAGAATACATTGGGAAGCTGAAGATATTAGTTGGAGAAGAAGAAGCCAAGTATACATTAAACAACAGCCTATTCATGGTGGCTGCTGGTTCACTGGACCTTGCGGGGCTTACTGGTAGCTATTACGCAGACGCAGTTCGTCAGAACATGTACGATATAGACTCATATACCAGTCTTCTTGCCGCATATGCTTCTGAATTTATCAAAGTGTGTACCTTATCACTATTTTATGTTTCATCTATAATACTATACCCTTCATTTCAATTTGTTTGTCCTGCTTTCTTTTTTATTTCATGTATAAAGAGGAATGTGTGTTCTTTTGTACGGTTTTCTTCTTAAAAGGAATTGTACAAATTGGGTGCAAGAGAAATTGGATTTCTGGGAGTTCAACCATTAGGATGTTTGCCAGCGCAAAGAACATTAGGTGGAGGTCCAGCTAGAATGTGTAATGAGGAATACAATGAAGTTGCGCAACTGCTCAACACCAAATTATCAATTGCCACTAATTCATTACACAAGGAGTTCCCTCATCAGTACAAGCTTGTTTACGTCGATTCCTATAATACTATACTTGATTACATATTCAACCCTCGAAAATATGGTACACTAACATTAATAATTCATGCACTTTTTTTTAATCTTTATGTTCTCTTATCAACTTGATCACTTATATATATCTATTTGATGGATTATAGGATTGAAGAAGTAGAGAAAGGGTGTTGTGGCTCTGGGAAAATTGAGGTGGGCATACTATGCAACAAATTTAGTGAAACATGTGAAGATGACACAAAATATTTGTTTTGGGACAGTTTTCATCCTACTGAGAAAGGTTATCGGATTCTCGTTGATCAGATCAGCAAAAACTACACCAACAATTTCTTGTAGACATGAAATTGATAGAGTATCCTTCCTGGTTACACAATGTTTGAGTTTGGTCACAAAGTCTTCATTTAAATATCTTAATTCAGTTGATAAAGCTATGATTTTAGTTTCATGAAATGTGTTCGTATATCAAGCTGATTGAAATATATTTATGGATTTATGAAATTTTCTTCGCCTGTGGTTTTTGTCACAATGATTTTGATATCAAATAAAGATTTATCAATGGTGGATAGAAGGTGTTTTCTAGTGTAACAGCATATAGTTGAAGTCCATAGACACTTACAATTGTGTGTGTGTATATATACCCCCTCCAAGAATAACTTAATATGTCTTCGCACGAAATTTAAAAAAAGAAAGAACATATTTCAATTTTGTGATTCTAAATTAAAATTATGTTAATGTACAAAAATGTAATTTAATCTTGTCGCTTTAAATATGTTATGTGAAAAATTAACATTAAAGTTTTGTAAACAAAAAAAAGGTCGTTATTTTTTAAATCGATAGAGTATATAATATTATACACCATTATATAATAATATACAAAAAATTTATAGTAATAAATGTTTAATATTGTAAACTTGTGCGCGAACATGTTATACAATAAACTGGACCGAATCTCTATCTTTGGGTACTAAAGTTTGGAGAAAGACAGAAACAATCAGGACAATTTTGTGCAAAAATTAAACTTGAAAGTGTATATATTTATGTTAGTTCCTTGAAGCAGTATTTAGTGAATTAGTGTATTTGAAGTGCCTAAAGGGGTTTGGGGAAAAAGTCTGAAAGGGCTTTCTCCGGCAGTCAGGAGTGTGACTATGTCATTCAACCTTTGGAGGAAAGTTGGCAAAATAGCAACTTTTATGTAGCATTTAGACACAAATTTCTATTTTCAATCACATTATCTGTCTCACAGGTGAAATCATCATCATCCTACTCATTGCTTCCATTTTTTTGAATCTTCAAAGAAATTATTTTTTTCGTCATTTTTAGAAGCTTTACAATCCCTCCATAACTAGTTTGAAGATAAACTTCAATAATCTAGAAGCATAATAAATACCTTTTCGCCATTGCAGGAGCTCGATTTAAGTTGATCTTGTTCATTCATGTTTTGTACGAATTTCGTATTAGTGATCGACTGTTAAAAATTGATATCTAACTTTAGTACCGATCATCGTAGTCTATAATGGCAGGAGCTGAATTTGTTGTTGTTGGAGGTGATTATATGGGAGTAGGGGAAGAGACTCCCAAAAGATGGAACGGAAAATCTTTTAGTAAGACGACATTACCTATTGCTTTGTATCGCAATGGTTCATACAATGATATGATTGCAAGTGTAATTGAGGACAATGAGTTAGGCTGCGAGCCAAGCGACTTGGTGATTAGCTATCAAATGAATGGGATGGAAGAAGTACATCCCACATTCCTAAAGAATGATAGGCATGCGAGTTTGTACATGCTGAATATTGTTGTCAATGGCTCTAGACGTATATTTTGAGGATAAATGTCATTGCGACGCCTTTGATTGAACCATCAAATTCATTTAATTAATGACGACAAGATAATTCGGTTGAAGATGAGAGCTTGGGTGATCATCCAAAGGAGAACTTGGACGATTATTCAAATGAGAGCTGACGTGATGATTCAATGAATATTTATAATTATCCAATGGGATACAGAATATCAGCCAATAGATGCTTTATATCTTGAAAATTTCGAAGAAATGCTCAAAGAGCAGGGATCGGGATCACAATCCAGTTATTTATTGTAGGGATCCATACCACGAAAAATTGAACCAAGGCTTTCAAATGTAGTTTTGAAAATATTTTGCCTACGGTGGGTTTTGACTTTCTTATTTACTTCGTGATAGAATTCTTGTTATATAGTTATTTCTTATTTTATTGCCTGAAAAATTTACTCTTTGTCTTTCTTCAATTGTTCTTGTCCTACCTTTTATAGTTGAGGTTTTCTAGTCAATTTTGAACTATCTTTTTGTGGTGTTACTTTTATATTCTTCAACTGGACTATTAATTCGTCTACTTGAGTATTCCTTGATTGTTCTATTATTTCGTCATTTGTTTTAAAAAGTTTATCTATTTTTATATTTATCTCTACCAGTAGTGGTATTATAGTATTATTTTGTTTAATAATAACTTGATTAGACTTGCTTTGGGGTAAATAATATGAAGATCCAAGCGTATTAGTTTGAAGTTTTCACGTAAAAGTTAGTGCCTTGATATAAATTGGATCTAGATCATTCGTGGAAGAGAGATTTCTTCAAGTTTTTCTATTATCTTTTTTAATTAGTTAATTTCAGTCGTTACTGCTTCTACTTACCATGTTATATTTGTTACTAGCTGCATTGTTTTGACTTCTAATTCTTTAGATTTTTCTGTTATTGTCTGAACCAGTAGTTCTATTTCGACCAAAATAGGTAATTTTTCTGTATAAACTTATTATTCAAATATTGAACTTATCTGTCTATCTTCAATTCTTGTGATTTTAGAAAATTAAAATTTGGTTCGAGCTTGTCTAATATCCTTTTCTGTTTGTTTTGAGTTTTCTCTATTAGGTCAAGCAGTCTTATCATAGTTTTATTATTTTCTTGAGGTTTTTTACTAAAATTTATTATTAAGTCTATTAATGTATTATACTTTTTGTCTTTAGAATGTAAAGTATGTTCCCTTCTACTGATGAAATTATACCTTATCACTGTATTATCATTTAATATCCTCAATTATTTTTTAGGGTGAATTCTTAACTCTAAATACTCAAGATACTTAAGAGAATCTATTGTTGTCAAATGTTTTAAATGAGATAACTTTTATCCTAAAGGATCGGAGTAGCGACTTTACAAAGTTTTTCTTGAAATATTACTCTCTGCGTACATGTTTCTATGTCTCGTCCAACACCTTGTAGTTCCCACCTTAGAGCACTTATAACTTCTGAATTAAGGGACCTACATACTATTGAGTCAATTGGGTTAGTTGCTTCTACGACGTGTAAATATTCACTTAATGCTTTTTCTGATTATATTAATTGTCTTCTTTGTTTTACTTCTCGATTATAAAATTAGTATTTTAGACAGATTGTTGTAGTGAATCTCTGTGTCCTCTTTGGATTTCTATAAAAAAAAATATCTAAATTTTTGATGAAGTGCTTTCCTATAACATATATTAATTTCTGATACAGAATAAGAAAAATTAGAAAAAATTGGGAGTATGGGTTAATTGAGATGGGACAGATTGCTATTATTTTTTTTAATAAAATAAAAATAATATCTACAAAATTTAGGGATGGGCAGAAATTGGAATCGGAAAACTGAACTGAATTAATTCAATTTTTCAATGTCGATTTCCTAATTTTTTAATTTTATTTCAGTTTTTTTTTTTTTTCAGAAACTTCGATTCTTCGATTCGATTCTCGGTATAAGGATCCCAATATTGCAGTGCACCAAAAAATAGAAGTTTCATTATATTAAATTATTAATAATTTAATATATACTTTAATCCAAGCCCAAACTCAATTACCCATGCCAAATATACTTTAACGCAGCTTGCTATTTGGTTATCTGTAGCCACGTGAATGCATTCTTGAAGCCATGCTGTCGAGGACTGTAGCCACTGAAAAATGAAAAATTGAAAGTGCAAATTGCTGCAAACACTACTTGTAATGCAAATGCTTCATGTCGTTCCATGTCGTTTCATGGTAACAACATTAATAAGAAGTATTTTGTAGATAAGTTTCATCAAAACTCACTCTCATGACGTTCTTACATCTTAGCAAATAATATGAGACTATTAATTCTTCAATTATGAGATATGAGTTATCACATTTGACCATTTTGAATGCAAGCTGGATGCTGGAATGTTGATTACTGCCAAATGCCAAGTGCAAATAGTGTGCTGAAAATACAAATATTGTGTTGCAACAGTACAAATTAATTAATTTAATTTCATGTTTTGTTTAATTGTTTTCATTTTATTTTTTATTTGCATCAAAAAATTATTTTAAAAATATCAAAATAAATCGAACCGAACCGATCTAATATGGCTCGGAGTATGGTGTATACTTTTTCAAAATCGAAAATCGAAGAATTGAACTAAAATTTGCTAAAATCGAACCGAAGAATCGACTGCCCACCCTTAATAGAATTTTTGGAAGGGAGATGTATTGGTGGAGGGGGTTATGGTGGTAAGAGGTGGTGAAGTGCGAGAACAAAAATATTTTAAATTTTATTTTATTTTTTTAAATAATGATATTTTAATTTTTAAATTTTAACTAGTACTAATAATTTGTTCAATTTTTATCAAGGTGAAAATATTTTGTCCAGGCAAAATTTATGTGACAGTTTTTTTAATAATAAAAGAGAAAGTGTAGTACATACAATAATGGAATAAAAAAAAGAGAGAGGTGTGCGCATATCAAACTAATAAGAAATAGTTCAAGTACGAATGAACATAGAGCTAGTAAGATCAAACAATATGTGACACTAAGTAGAGAAATCAAAAGTGATACAACTATATATCAGTGAATGATAGAAGACAGTTGAAAGCCTCTCCGTTCATTTTAATTTTTTGAGGACTAAAGTTTGTTGGTGAAATTAAAATTGAAGGCCTTCAAAAGTTTGTCCAAATTGCCAATTATGTGGTGCAACGTTGTAGCTTGTGATAGTTCTTCCATCACTTGTTGACACTTGAAATGAAAGACTCTGACCATTGAGATAAGAATTGATTTGCCAATTTTGGCCCCAATTTCTTGCCATTGCTTGCCATCCAGACCCTGACCCCTTAATAGAAACTAAATTAACATCTCCAGCACCTCCAACGTTTGTCACCAATACCAAGTTAAAGTAAGAGTTTCCATTAATTGTAAATCTTATTCCTCCCTTTTTGTTGCAGGGCACCCTGTAAAATGCCATCACCCTTCATTTCATCAGCTTATAATTGATTTTTAATAAATAATCCTATTTTTTTTTTACCAAAATAAGCCTAATACACTTTAAGACATTTATAATATATTATATCGTGTGCAAAATTATTTTTCTACATAATGTAAAACATCTATATTATATGCATAATTTATTTTCAGTACATACTGCAATTTTTTTCAACCAAAATAAAGTATAGTAAATTTTGATGCATTCATAATGCATGCATATTACATATATAATTCACTTTTAATATATAATACAATTACTATAAATAGTAAATATTTTGTAAATAAGATATATGTAAATAATAAATAAGAAATATATTTAAAAACAATAAATATTTTACAAAATGAACTCAAACTTACTTGCCTTACTAATTAGGTCATGCTGATTCTACATATTATAAGTAGGACTGTCAAAATGAGTCAATCTAATCTAACCCAATTTAACCCTAACAGGCTAGAAAGTCAAATGGGCTAGGACGTATTGACCCTTTTAACTAAGGGCCTAGAAAATAGCAGCCCAACCCAGCTCTACGCGGGGTCACAGATTGGGACAGGCCAACCCTTCAGCTATAATATGGACAATATTAATCTCTTAGAAAGATTATAAAATATCAATCATTTTTTGTCACAAACAAGAGAAATAATAACAAAAGGAGAAACAACAAATTAGACATAAAACACAATAGTAAAAGATTATAACTAGTTGGTTTAAAAGTTTTCAACAATACAACTACACAAGTCGGTCCAAAAACTTAACAAAATGCTAATAATGGGCTAGTATTAAAAATCTAATCGAACAATAAATTATAAAAGATTTCCATAATCTTAATAAATGGAATATTACTTAAAAATAACTAAATATATAATAAATATTTTTAAAATTTGCGGGCCATGGGTCGATTTCTAAGGCTCGCGGGTTGAGCCTATGGGGCGGATGGGCTAAATTAGGACAAGTTAAAAAGCTTTGTTATAAATGGGTTGAAAATATTTAGCTTAGCCTCATTTGATTCAAGAGTTGGATTGAGTCGGCCTCACGAGCCAAACCCATTTTGACAACTCTAATTATAAGTAGTTATTTATAATGAAGTTTAAGTTATATGTACTAATGGCATTATAATTATCTATACAATTAAGTCATATAGAATATAGAGTAAATATCTATCTATACTATATTAAAACCATTAAAAGTCTTAAAAATGTTATTTGAACCTTTTGACATTCATTAAAAAGTTTCTCTTGAGACAAAATTGTCTTTGCACTATTTTCAATTATTATATTATTATTTTAATAATATAAAATATAATAAATGAAGATGATTTTCTTCTTATTATTAAATTCCTACATAAAAAAACGTTTCTTCAACTAAAACAAAGTCCAGAAAGAAAATAGTCAAACAAAACTTTCAAATAATAATAATAAATAAATAAAAGTTTTTTAAAAAATCCAAAAAAGGCCCCCCCACCCCCACCCCAAAAAAAGATTTTAAAACCTTCCAAAAATAAATAAAAATTAAACAAAAAAAGGACTAAAAAATATCCAAAAATATAAAAAAAAATTCCAAAAAATTATAAACAAAAAGATTTTTTCTACTAACAATTTACCTAATATTTTGAATTGAACACACCAATACACAAAACGTAAAGTTCTACAATCCAATCCTAATTTCAATTAGACAGTAACACTAAAACACATATTATCTATATAAGGAATAAATTTATATTTACGTCAAAGCAAAACACTTATACATCGATGAATCTGAAGGTGATAATATTTTTTCTCTCTTTTATAACATTATATTATCCCATGTTTTATATGCATGTAGGTTGATAATTTGTCTGTATTTTTATTAGCTTCAATTTTTATTAGTATGTATGCACGCTTGGAAGGAATATATGTGTTTATTTAAAAATTGAAGGAACTTTCAGAATATAACTTTACAGTCCCTACACAAAGAACTATAAATTGATATTCAAAGTAATATTTTATCAAAAAAAATATGAACGTATGAATTATAATTCATATCATGGTAGATAGGACATGGGCATGATTTCAAAACTTAATGATAAAATAAGATATTCTTTCTCTTGAACATTAGAAAAACATAGAATTTATCAACAAAGTTGTGGTGCTGTGGTGAGACTGCTGAATTCTTAATCAAAGATCTCATATTCGAGCTTCGAGTATGGAGAAAATCTTGTTTGGAGCTCTACTCCACAGTGGGTCTTATAGTGTGCGATTCAAATTTAGTCAAAACTCTAATGCGGATAGCAAATACGAGGTGAGGAAAAAAGGGTATATACAGAATCAAAAGTACATTCAATTATTTTATCTACTATTATTGTCAAATAAAATTAAGTTGATTTACATCTTGCGATACAAATAGAAAAATGACGTATTTATAAATTTGATGATATGAAGTAATAATATTTACGTAATTATTTATAGCTGTGTACTCATGGATATAAATTAACACACATAATAATTTATTTATTTTTATACACTTTTTATTAATCAACATTATAACACTAATGCAGAGTACGTATTCTAAACTAAACTAGTAAAATCATAAAAATGGTAACCACTCCCTCCATCTTGTTTTACCTAGCACTTTGTTTTAGTTTGCTCTAAAAAGAGATGTATTTACTTATTTAGAAATAATTTAATTATAAACTTCTCATTTTATTTTTAATAAGATGATCTATACCAACATAAACTTTTAGGATTATTCTTGCATCACACTATCAAAAATTCTATTTTTTTTCTTAAATTTATACTTAATGCCATTTGACTTGACAAAAAATTTAAGAAAAAATATGACTAATATACCATGTTCAACATTTGACGTCTCTCTTTTTTCTTTAGGATGAACAATGTTTACCTTCTGAAAGAAACAGGGACAATTCCTGCTCTGTATTGAGCTATTTGCAAGAAAGCAGGCTCAGCCAAATCGAAATGCTGGCAAGGAGGATTGCACCATCCACCATTGTCATTGCGCTCGGATGGATTTGGAGGGCAGAAATTAGTGGCTGTGACAGTAATGATACCTTGAAGGCACCATTGTGCGTCATTGCTGCAAGTGAGCTCGTAGCAAGCACCACATGACAAGCCATTGTTGAATAGTGCTGTGCTTAGTGCTGCTGTGTTGGTTCCATATCCTTGGCTATACAAATTCCCATAACCACAAGCACCCCCTACATGCATGCACAAATTCTTAATTTGGAAACTAAGAAATGAGTTCAAATTATTCAATTACTACGATTAATTATGAATTACTCCCTCCGTTCATCTTTACTTGTCCACTATACTAAAGATAGATATTCAACAATACTTGTGCACTTTATGAAATCATATAATTTTACACTTAGTTCCTAAAATATCCTTATCATTAATTATGATCATTTAAATTCCTATTATATTTTATAAGACATTACATTTATTATATTCAAAGGGTAATTGTATAAAACTACTCACATCATTTACTGCTCCTTAATCCTGTGCCAAGTCAATAGGGGATAAATAAAAATGGATGGAGATAGTACGTTTCTTTATCAACAACTTAATCATTTTGTTTCAAGTTACACGTCCTATTTTCATAGTTATTAGTTTGATTACTTTTGGAAAAATGACATTTTGTATATTTGGTATGACTCTTCAATTACAACAGTTCACATGACATGTTTAATTTTACAATATTATCTCTCCAGATTTTTTCATTTTCATGTAAAGATCATTTCCTTCCCAAACACGTCCACACACTCTGTCAAATAGGAATACATCCCGTAAATTTCAGCAATATTGTTGTTGAATTTCATAATGAGTACTATTTTATCCACTTCAGCTTAATTCTCTGAATAATTCAATTTATTCTCCACAACAATAAAGGACTAAAATATTTACTACTTTAATTCTTATTTCAAAAATAGACAATTCATAGGAGAGATTGCACTATTATCAGTTTAAAATTTACAAAATTTAAAAGTATCCGTTAATTATTATTTGAAAACTCTTTAAGTCTAGTCAATTAAGAGACATAACATAAAAGAGAGGGGTGGCATACGGTAAAAAAAAGAATGTTATAGACATACCCATTGTGCCAGAAGCATCACTCCCTCCATAGAAGGTGGCATGAGCAGTTTGCCAGCCTCCATAATCAGCAAAAGCCTCATGGAAGCAAAAGCTTAATAATAATAACAATAGGAAGAAGAAGGAAAAAATAGAATGTTTGGAGAGTGTTGCAGGAACAGCCATTGTTGAGGGAGTAGTAAGTAGCTTAATGGCAGTTGAAGGGGTATGGAGGCGCTATTTATTTATACTTGAAGCAGAAATTGGGGCTAAACATATGGTAGGCAAAATTTAAGTATAGTAGATAGTGACAAATTAGCAATGCTCTCTCTTTATTAAAGTCTGCTGAAATTTTTCTTTCTCAATTAATTCCCTTTATACTGCTTAGGTACAAACTCTATTTAGTGCTCTCTCCGTTTGTTTGTTTTTTTGAAAGCCCCTTACATTAAAAGTTTTAATTTTCTTTTTATTTATTTATTTAGCAAGAGAGATTTATTAATTTTCTTTTACTGAGACAACCCTTCAATATGATTTGCTATAATCCACTTTATTTTCGGCCTATAAAAGTGCTAAAATCATGTTTAAGTTTTGTTGGGTCCTCTTCATAATTTTAAATTTTTTTGGGATAATTTCAAATATATATAATAAACTAATTAATTTACAACAAATATAACCCCCTTTTATTTACATAAAAAATAGCCCAAAATCATAAAGAATATACATGATTATACAATATAACTTGCCAAAAGTTATACACTGACTATACAATATAGATTACTTATACATGCACTATACAACAAGTATTGTCACATCCCAACCTAGGGTCGTGACCAGTGTCCGATAGGGACACCTAGACACATGCTAACCTTAAATTCCCAAT
>JAOTQJ010000049.1:7307348-7322139 GCA_025642045.1 Solanum sejunctum
AAATCATGTAATAGATCATCAATAACTTGAGAATTCTTGTCATGTCATTTTATCATACACATGATGGGTTCATGATATTTATTCAAAATTATGAAATTCAAGAGTGAAGTAAGATGAGTAAACTTAATGCAAATCAACCCACCAATAATAATAAAACCGTCATGTAGGTTACCTTGAAATCCATCAAAAGAGCTCATAATAGTTCATAATTTCAGAGATCAAAACATGCATAGTCCCAATGGACAAAACCAATTCATATATAAGCTTGAAATAGATAGTCATGCATAATCAATCAATATTTCATAAAATTCTAACATAATCTATATTCATAATCCATGATAAGATATACCCATAAGTGATACAACTTGAAAACATGAAATTTTCATAAAAAGTGAAGGTTGGACTCCATGGCGGAAAGAGACCCAATGGATGAAACCTACATACCTTAAACATTGAATTCTTTTAAGGTGAACTTGAAGTAGTCTTAGAGCTTAAATGAATCCTTGAGTTTCAAAGTTGAGATTAAGATGTTTAGATTTGAATGAGAGAATTGATAGTCTTAGAGGGGTTTGGGAGAGGGTTTTGTGAGATACAGAGTTGAAAAATGGCTAAGTATGGGTGATTACACGTTTTAGTGGGTAAGAGGCTATGAACCCAATGCCCTTGGTCACATAGGAAAAACTAAGAAAAATGTTGTACTGGTCCACGTCCAGTCCGCAATGCGAACCATATATGAAGGAATGAATTACAATGCTCTGTGCCCTTTGTGCGTCGTGGCCAGGGCATTGATGCTCTTTGGAAATCGAAAATCAGCAAAAAATATTTTTTGCTACATGTCCTCTAAAATCCAGGTTATACCTATTTCCCACTTAATTTTGCCCCCCGATCAGGAATACGAAGTCAGATATTTGATATATCACACGAATTTTGAGATATATATATATAAATTATGTTTATGGGCATTCTGCAGCACATTTTTGGGGCATTTCAATCTCTCCCTTGGGAACATTTATCACCGAATATTAAAGAATCATGCATAAGAGAAGTAATCATGAATATTTTAGCCTGACATGAATGTAATAACTGCATTGAAACATCATTTTCACAAATCTCAACATGAATGTCAAAAATCACTGTAAACTTGTTACCATGAACATGAATGCATGCATAATGATATATAGGCTGAAACTTCAAACTTGAAATAATATAGAGGAGTTAAACTATCACCTTCGGCATGAGTAGAGTAGAAGAGAAATGAGTATCATTTTTACATGTCCTCCTCGGCTTCCCATGTGGCGCATTCAACTTGTTGATTCTTCCAAAGGACCTTGACGAAAGCTACATATTTATTTATCAACCTCTTCACTTGTCTGTTAAAAACTTTCACAGGGACCCCCTTATAGGTCAAGTTATCCTATACAACACTCATAACCTCTAAGGGCACTATAGCACTTGGGTACTTTCTCAACATGGACACATGGAAGACCGGATGAACCATATTTATCTCCATAGGCAACTCCAACTCATATGCAAACTTACCAACTCTCCTCAAGACTTTATAAGGACCCACAAACCTTGGGCTTAATTTCCCTTTATTGTTAAATCGGACCATACCTTTCATGATTGAGACTTTCAAATAAACACAATCACCAACCTTAAACTCGAGATCACTTCTCCTCACATCAAAGTAGGAGTTTTGTCTATTTTGGGATGTTTAAAATCTCTCCTTTATCAACCTCACCTTCTCCAAAGCTTCCATGACCAAATCTGGACCTAGCAAATCCATCTTTCCCACTTTAAACCACCCAACTAGGGATCTACAATGCCTACCATATAAAGCTTCAAAGGGAGCCACACCAATGCTTATGTAGTAGCAATTGTTTTAAGGAAAATCAATAAGTGGAAGATGTTCCTCCCAACTACCGTTAAATTCTATCACACAAGCTCTAAGCATATCCTCAAAAGTTTGGATAGTTCTCTCAGCTCGACCATCCGTTTGAGGATGAAAAGCCATTCTAAGATTAACCTTGGTACTAAGACCTTTTTGGAAGGAACTAAAAAAGAGAGAAGTTAATTGAGCACCATGATCCAAAATGATAGACAAGGGCACCCCAAGCAATCTAATCAACTCATGGATGTACAACTTGACATAATCTTCTGCACCATAAGTGATTTTGACCAGTAGAAAGTGAGTCAACTTTGTCATTCTATCCACCATAACCTAAGTGGAGTCAAAATGTTTCCTAGTCTAAGGCAAACCAAAACAAAATCCATGTTGATCTCTTCCCATTTCCAAGTACGAATTTCTATGTCTTGGGCTAGGCCACCTGGCCTTTGATGTTCGACTTTCACTTGTTGGCAATTGTGACATTCGAATATGAACTTGGCAATATCTCTCTTTATACCACCCCATCAATACACCTCCCTCAAGTCTCTATACATCTTTCTAAAATCGGGGTGAATAGAATAGGACGAATTATGGGCCTCCTTCAAGATCAAATCCCTTAAGTTATCAATATTAGGCACACACAACCTACCTTGGTACCTAAGGGTACCATATCTACCTTGTGAGAGAACCTCCACTTTACCATATTTCACCAAGGACTTCAACTCTAATAATGCAGGGTCAAGATATTATTTTGACTTTACCTCCTCAATCAAAGAAGATTTAGAACCATCAACAATCCCACCACCATTTTTAACTTCATCCAACCTAACCCCTAATCTAACCAACCGGTGAACTTCTCTAGCTATCATCAATATGAGCTAGACTACCCATGGACACTCTACTTAGAGCATCAGCCATACATTAGCTCTGTCGGGGTGATAGTGCATACTCATATCATAATCTTTAAGGATCTCTAAGCACCTTATTTGTCTTAAGTTAAGATCATTTTGGTTGAACACATATTGGAGACTTTTGTGGTTAGCAAACACATAAACATTAACCCCATACAAGTAATGACGCCAAATCATTAAAGTAAACACACGACTGCTAGTTCAAGATCATCGATAGGATAATTCTTCTCATGCACCTTAAGTTGTCTAGAGGCATTTACTATCACCATGAAATTTTGCATCAAAACACATCCCAAACCAATTCTTAAGGCATCACAGTGTACCACAAATCCTTCCAACCATTCTGGTAGAGCGAAGATAGGAGCAGAGACAAGCTTATCCTTCAAGGTTTGAAAACTCTTTGACATTCATCAGTCCACATTAATTATGCCTTCTTTTGGGTTAACTTTTTCATAGGGGAAGCAATAGAAGAAAATCCATTCACAAATCTCCGGTAGTAACCCGCCAAACCCAAGAAACTCCTAATATTCGATGGAGTCAAGGGTCTAGGCCAATTCTTTATCACCTCTGTCTTCTTAAGATCCACTTTAATGTCATCACCCAACACCACATGCCCTAGAAAAGCATACTCTTTCAACTAAAATTCACATTTTCATATTTAGCGTACAACCTCTCCTCTTTCAAGATTTATAATACCACTCTCAAATGCTTCACATGTTCTTTCTCACTCCAAGAATAAATCAATATATCATCATTAAAGACCACTACAAACATGTCAAGGTAGGGTATAAAGGACATAACCATAAACTCAAAGTGTCCATACCTAGTTCGAAAAGCCTTCTTGCGAATACAACACTTCCTCACCTTCAATTGGTGGTATCTGGACCAAAGATCAATCTTAGAAAAGTGATTAGCCGATTGTAGTTGATCAAAAAGGACATCAATCCTTGGTAGAAGGTACTTGTTATTTACCTTAACCCTATTAAGTTTTCGGTAATCAATGCACATTCTAAGAGAATCATCCTTTTTTTTAATAAATAACATTATTGCACCCCAAGGTGATTTACCAGGCCTTAGGAAACCCTTTTCCAACAAATCCTCAATTGATCCTTTAACTCCTTCAATTTCGTCAGGGCCATATAATATGGGGAAATGGAAATGGATTGAGTATTGGGAAGGAGGTCTACACTAAAGTTTGTTTCCCTTATGGAAGGAACACCGGGAATCTCATCAGGAAAGATATCAAGAAACTAATTGACCATCAGAACCGACTCAACAGGAAGAAATTTAGAATCAACATCCCTAACCCTTACAAGATGATAGAGGCAACCCTTAGAAATCAACTTCTAGGATTTAAGACAAGAAATGAATCTTCCCTTGACCACCACATCAAGACTTTAACATTGAAGGATGGGCTCATTAGGAAATTGGAATTTTACCCTATAGGTTACACAATCAATAAAAGCATAATATGCATGCAAACCATCTAACCTAAGAATGACATCAGAATCCATCATATCTAATTCAACAAAATCACAACGCAAAACTTTATGCAATATGAACACATGACAATTTCTATAGACTCTTTTAGCAACAACAGACTTACCAACAGGGGTAAACAGTTCATAAGGTTCACATAATAATTGGGATTCATATAAAGATTTTTGGCAACAAAAGGAGTAATGAAAGAAAGAGTAACACTTGGATCTATCAATATATACACATTAAAATAAAATATCTTTAACATAGCGATGACAACATCTGGCACCTCATCCACCCCTTGCCTTCCTTGAAGTGTATAGAAGCTATTTTGCCTTCCAGCACCCCCTGTTAGCCTCCCTTTGCCCTTGGATGGGCATTAGCACCTTGGCCTTGTGGACGACCATCTCTACCTTTGTTATGAGCATGAGGACAATCAATAACCTTGTGACCCACTTCACCACAACCATAACATGCATTAGAGTTTCTCAAACATGGGCCACAATGGTTTCTAACACATCTTTTTGCATTTAGGATTAGACACTCCACCACCTTGGAATCTTAGGTAATCATTAGAAAATCTTCTATTAGGATCATTCAAAGCCCCTTGGCATTGGAACTTGTGGCCTTGAGGAATCTGGGCAAAACCACCTTCAAAATGAGCCCTCTTGGACTTCTTACTTTTTCTTTTTCTAAGCTTTCCTCCCTTTAGTTGCTCGGAATATGTCATAAGATAGGACAAATCCATATAACCTACTAAAATAGCGGTATAATACTCCTCCTTAACCAACTCAAACACTCATGACATAATTTTTTTCATCCTTGATCTAGGTTCAGCAACCACTTGTGGAGCATACTTGGAGAGCTTGTTGAACTTCAGGGCATACTCCCTCTTACTCATGCAACCTTGCATAAGCTTTATAAACTCCATCATCTTAGCCTTTCTTATTTTGATAGAAAAGAATTGGTTGAGGAATGCGGCTTTGAAGTCCTCCCAAGGAATAGCATCATCATCTCTCCTCTTCAATTTCCATTGAGTGAACCAAATTTCGGCCACACGTTTGAGTTGGTAGGCTGCTAACACTGCTTTCTCTTTTGAATTGAACCCCATTATAGATGACACTTTATACACCTGATGGTTGATGGTCACGCTCCAATAAGACAGTGGTCGCTATCAGTAATTATCCTAACTGAGTAAGGGTCGAATCCATAGGGAATACAAGGCTTTGACTACAAGACTTTACTACTAATCATTTCTAGTATTTATGACTACAATCTCTAAGTAGGGAGGGGGATTGTGATTCAAAACAAAATAAAATAAACACTAATTAAAATGCAACAGAACACTCAATTTTGGGGACAACTTGGGAACTGTGTTCCCCATGATTCGTCGACTTGATTACCCTAGATACATAACTATAATTGGTGAGTCGCACATAGGATAATAACTTAGGTTCTTCCAACCCTCTTGTGAAGGTACAAGTCAATTTCACCATGTCGCTTGGTCAGCCACCATGGCATGCCAACTTATCATTACCAATAATCCCAGTCAACCTCCACTTGGTCAGGTTTGGTAGATTAGATATAAATATATCAATCGAATTCTGTCATCTAGTTACCTTTTCCTATTCGTCAGTACCTTGGTCGGGATCGTGATAGTAGGTGGGGTTAGGTATTGGCCAACACTAAAAAACAATAAAAATGAAGTGGAATAAATAATACATGCAGAACTCCAATCATAGATATGCTAGAAAATTAGGTTATTCAAAGTCAACTACCCATGGTTCCTACAACTAGAAGTTGTGGGTGCTTAGCTACTCATGGCTAAAGAAAAACACAAGAATGCATATAATAGACATAGTTAAGAGTTTTACCGATAACAATGAAGGAGATAGGCACCACAAGTTGCAAACCCACAACCTTGATTGATCAACAATGAGTACAACATAAGATTTGCAATCCCCAAAATGGATTTTCCAAGAGAGAAAAATAATCTACACTAAAAACCTAAGAAAAGCTTCAAAATGTAATGTGAAAATGTCTATGGTAAAACTTTTTTTTTCAAGAACCTAACTTAAGCTATATGTAGTACTTACAAAATAACTCTAGAATTTACACAGAAAAGACAGTTGGGAGCTGATAAGTCTCACAATTATGACTCGTAGGATGACTATGAGTCGTAGTCCAGGTCTCGTATCAAGCTCTTGGCATCTTATACTGAACTACTCAATCAATAGGTATGAGTCGTTGCTTGGGCTATGACTCATATGTTTGTCTCGTAGTCTTGGTCTTTATTTTTTTGGTCTAACATTTTGACTATTTGGTTCTTGCTATGAGTCCACCTATATAAATTGTAGTATATATTATGACTCATAGGCTAGGCTCACAGGGGCTACCTTCACTTGGTAGATTTCTGATTTTTGGTCTTTGGTTCTTTCTAGTATACAAACTATGACTCATAGGTAGGCTCATATAGACTATGCTTCAGCAACATCTATATCTTTTCTTCAAAATCATGCCAACCTAAATTTTTTGCAAGATTAACACAAAAACATATCAAAACACTAATCACAAAATTCCTTGTTTCAGGCACCAAATGTGTTATATTTTTGCAGCATATCAACACCCTCAACTTAGAATTGTGGCTTGTCCTTAAGTGATGACTCAATCTACACAGGCAAAGAGAAATACATAGTAACTATGCTAATGGCATATATAACAACTCCTCTGACTCAGATACCTAACTACCATTTTCAAAATAGGATTGTGGAATTACTTAGCAAAGTAAAACATAATGAGATACTTGGAAATCCAATTATGATAAGCTAAGAAGCATCAACTATCCACAATCACTGGAATAGTCATATGCTAATCGAGTAGTGCAAATATCTTCACTAGAAAGAAGTCCCTTATAATCATAGAAAAGCATTTTAGAATTCAGCGACTGAGGAAGCATTCTCACTATGACAACTAAAATTTAATGCATACTGAGTAAAGGCATTGACTTGCCTTTATGCTAATCTTCTGGCTTGGTGATAATGTTGATTTGGATCACTTTAAGACTTATAGGCTTGTAACATCGGCTTAGGGTGCTTTGGTGAGATATTTTGGGCAAATAGTGACTAAAGCTATCCTTGAACCATGTTTACCATCACTTTTTTGCTTTCATAATCCACCCTTTTTAAACCAATCCTCTCTTGTTATCCTATTTTGAGCTTTTCTCAAGTGCTTTCTTTCTTTTTTTTTCAGCCGAGCCTTGATTTCAAACTCATTTTTGCTACTTTTTCTTCAACTCAAGGTACTTTTCTTTTCTATTTCTTCATTCATTTAATGTTTTTTCATTTCTTTTTTTGATTTCCCAACTAAACACCTTATTCTTATTACTTTGCCACAATAAGAGCCACCCTTAACTTAGGCTTTTAGCCTTAGTCGAAGTACAGAATATCTATGCCTCAAACCAATGTCACTAACTGCAGTCACCCTCAACTTAGGCCTTTGGCCTCTATCAAGTTTCACATGTTCAAGGATAGACCAGGGCCAATATCAAGACATTTCATCAAATAAGGTTAAGCTAGCAAGGTAACAAGAAAGAAAGAGTACATGATAAGCTCAAAAGTTTGGAACAAGGGATTCACTAGTTCATCTGGTGGGTCATTTATCATAAATGTGGTTTCATTCAAGGAACAAAGGCCTATGATCACTTCCATATTTACCAGTTCACCAAACCAACTTTAGAGTAACAAGGAAAGTTCTGGGTTCATACAAGATGCATCAGTGCGGCAAAATAGGCTCACAGCACACATGGCAATTGCATCTACAATCAAGTATAGACTCACAAGTCATACTTTTAGTCTCATCTTACCTTCACAATATCATAATAAACATTCCCATATACTCTAAAATGTATGAATGCATCAATAGTCACAACCTCAAAAATTTTGAGGGTACCCAATTTTGCATAAAAAGTTTACAGAAAATTTAAGAACTATATATATGCCAAACGATAATATTACTATGCATCTACAAATTATCTATACTCCCTAAAACATACTAATTTAACAAAAAATGAAATATGCACAAGGAAAAAGAAACACTGCAAGAAAATCTTGGGATCAAAAGTAGGAGAAGTTATGGACTTGAGGCTACTTAGACTTCTCCTTAATCCATAACTTTCACCTCCCAACAAAAGTATGATACTTTATCCTCAAAGTACCAACACAAAGAAAAGACTAACATACAAAAACATAACATAGATATATATACATTCATAACTAACATTTAACAAAACCACTATCTAAAACTAAAGTAAAAACATTATCCAACAAGAACATCCACAAAAACCATGATAAAAATAATATTATCAAACAAAAGGATAGAGTATCCATAAAAACAAGTAAGGCTTGGGGTCAAAAGTTGTCAAATATCATGGTGCGCATGCACTAGTCTCGGGCTGGTCTATGGGGTCCTGAGCCTGCCTCTCCTCCTCTGCTGAAGTACCCTCTCTAGTGGGTGTGTTATGCTCTCTCTCTGAATAGTTGACAACAAAAATGACTCCTGCACCACCTCCTCAGGTATGGGATCCTCCTCCTCATGTCTTGGCCTCTTCGGGGTCGTCTTTGGATCAGCATTCTTATGGGGCCTCTTCCCGCGAGTGTCCAAATGTTCGGTGAGCCAATCAAATGCCTTATCACCTACCGATGCTACCTCTAGGGATGGAATTGGACCTGCCAATATATTAGACTTGAACCTGCCAACTCATTAGTCACCGCAGTCATGTCGGCAGGCCTAGCACCCTCGAGCCTTTTCTAGACTCTAGCCTGGAATACATCAACCCATGCATTAACCATTCGAACTCTATTATTAACTAAATCACAGACAAATGCCCTTATTCTTTCCTTGACATACCGAATAGTCTAATTAATCAATAGTCGAACCCGTGCTGATAACTCTCGCAGCCTACCCTCTACTACAGCCACCCAATGCAATAAAGCCTAAAAAGCAGCAACATAGAAAATAAGGTTAACTTGTAAAGTAGCTACTATTAGTCTAGATTGTTGGTGGATAGTGTAGACTCGATCTCATTTGCCGATGTGGGCTCTGTAGTAGGTGGAGTAGTGACCATAAGAGCTGGAGCTGAACATGGAACTTGAGGGTCGATGGTAAATGGCTCTAGCATAGTTGGAGGAGTTGCTCAAGGAAAGGCCACCGGGTTCTCATCAGCCTTTATCAGGCTAGGATCCATAGTGTGTGTTGCCTGTATAAGAGGGTGGCAATAAGGGTCTATAGGAATAGTTGACATACTACGAAGTCAATGAATAAAAACTAGAAATGGAAGTGAGGTGTTCATCCTAGATGCATCCTCGTGAATTTACTCTGATATGATCCAGGCCCAGTCTATAACATACCCAGCCAGAATCCTAGCCAATAAGACTGCTCTCTTGAGGGTGATCACATTATCCATGAAAGTTGGCCTAATACACCAACGAATGATGGACCACCAAAACTTAGGCTATAATGATAGGTGGGCCTTCACGATTGAGTCTACATGATTTGTGATCCATGTAGTTTCCACACTCGGCTCACAGATCTGACTAGAAATCCACCATAAAAGCTCAGTATTGACCCTTACAACCTTTCCAATTACCAGTCTTCTCATTTTATCAAAATAACTATCATACTCTGTGGTCAACTGAGGTGCTCCATAAGTGGGCTCAAACTGTACTCGATGGATCATCTCTTCTGAGATATCAACCATCCTCCCCCAGACTGTTACCATCCATAGCCTTGACTGCTTGATTGACTTCTTGTTCTTTGGCAGCCTCCGACAGAGTGTAGCAAGGTATGCAATATAGAACTCGCAGACTACAAAAAGGGCATATTTATCCAGCTATTGCGTAGTCCACTATAGTCCATGCTCATCCAATCTCATACCTAATCCAGGTACTCTGTCTAGTCCCGCAGTGCTAAACTTGGACTCCTCATGAAATTATTGGACCGGGTTTCCATGCCCTTTATCCTCCAACCCCTACTCATAAATTTCCTTCATGCCTGAAACACACCATCTGGGTTTTCTCTGACTCCTACCCTGAACCCAAGTGTGAGGGGGTTATTTGTTGCAACCTACTGTCTGACCCACCCTTATCGCCCAATTGTTCATCTTTTTCAGACTAGGAGGAACTACTCACTTCCATGGGTGTCTAAGCTGCGAGTGCCTGAGTTTGAGGTCTATTGGCCTCAGGGTTTATCCTAACTCTGTGCACTTCCACAAAGCCCTCAAATTGGTCGGGGTTGGAGGATTCATCCTGTAACCTCCGTTGTAGAGGTTGAATTGCCCATTTGTCTTTTTGTGGCATTTTACCTACAAACAACCCACAAAGAAAAAATTATGGCCAAGATGTTTGATCCACCGAAATACTTAGCAATGAACAAGAAACAAAAATAAATAACAAGTCATTATGTACTGATGCAACTGGAGATATACAGGTACAAGTGCAGTTATGACTCATAAGCTGACCTACGAGTCGTATACTGGCCTCGTAGAACTAGTTGTGCCTTTAAAAAAACTTTCTGATCACAGATACGACACCCAGTTATGACTCGTAGGATGACCTACTAGTCATAGTCCTTCTTTCGTACCTAGTTCCAGAAATATTTTCAAAACTTAGCAAAGTTTATGAGACCCTCCCTATGAGTCATACCAAGTACTACGAATCTCATGTGGGTCTGATATGAGAAATATGAAGGGACTATAGGTGACTGATGCTTGCTACGAGGGGCCACTATGACTTGTATAGGAACTTACAAGTCGTAGGAATGCCACGTAGTAGCTGAGCATAGAAGTCACCAGCAATGCCTAACTATTTCCCACACCAAGCACAAATTCAACTTAATCATGCAAATAAGAGCAAAGCATGACTAAATAGCACATAATCAATTCCATATTAGCATTGGAAATTTAAAATGACTATTATCCCTAAGAATCAAAACCAGTTCAACCAAACATCAAGTAAACCAAAAGCAATTAATAATCTAAACTCATTCTTGACTTGTCCACAATATCCCAAGGAAGTGCAATTACCATTCACAAAGAGTCAATCAAACCCACATGTTCAAGCATACATAATCAACCCTATACCACCAAAAGTTCAACTCCGACACCCATCTAGACTCTACGTGAGCAACAATAATACATTATATACTAAGCATTACAAATGTCATACTCACAATCACCCACTCAAGCTTTTCTATAAGGTTCAGTTCAAAACCCAACTTTTTGAAGGCTTATAAACCCTAGATTACAAGTCTAGCTTAATAATCAATGAAAAGCATGTTTAAACATGATCAAACTTAATTTATACTCATATAGGGAACAAATTCATCAACAAAAATCGATAAATGTAACCGAAGAGCTTACCAATCGAATTAAAAATGAACCAAAGCAAAGAGAGATAAATTTCATATTGAAACCTTAGGAATTTATACCCTCGTCGAAATCTTCGCCAGGAAATGATATAAGTAGTTGGAAATTTTAGTCGGAGAAGGATTTGTTGGATGAAGAGGGGACTTTCCATTGACTTAGGGTAATGGATTTTAGAATTTGGGGTCAAAAATAATTTTAACCCCTTTTATAAGCAAACTGGGTTTGATATTAAAAAGCTGCAAATCAACATATGAGACCTCGACTATGAGTCATAGGTTATCCTATAGCGCATAGGTCCCTTCTCTTATCAGACCCAATACTTGGCAGAAATTTAGAAATCATACCTGGGCACTATGAATCCTACTTATAACTCGTAAGGGATCCTACGAATTGTAAGGTTGTCTCCTAATATATGTGCAAAATTTAGATACTTACTGTTTCCCTCTACGAGGCATGTCTATAAGTTGTAGTGAAGATTACCACTTATAGGCCTGCTCGTAGGAGCTACTTCAAGTCTAATTTTTTCTAATCTTCAGTTCTTCCACTTTTAACATGCAAACCAAGTCTCAAAGCATAGAAAACCTCAAAAAATATTACAATTGCTTCTTTGTCTCTTAATTTAATTCAAATAACTACTACTACTCTAAGTCTCAAACAAACAAATAAATAGCAAAATACTTGGGTTGACTCCTAAGAAGTGCCTTTCTTAACGTCGTGGCCCGACTTTGCCATCTTCCTTTACCAACTATCATTGAGGATCCACACATTACTCTAGCATTCATCTGGGTATTTCATGGATTTGCAAATATTAAACACAACTTCTACATCATTAACCTTGAACCAGAGGTGACCTAAATCTATATCCAATAGTGCTCTACCAGTGGCCAGAAATGGTATCCCCAAAATGATATGCACCTTAAAATCAACTTCACAGTAGTGGATCACAAAATCTGTCGGAAAGATGAACTTATCAACTTTAACAAACAAATCCTAAAGGATTCTCTCTAGCTTTTTAATGGTTCGATTTGCCATAAGCAACCTCATTCGTGTTGGGGTAGGCGTACCAATGCCAAGCTTCTTGAATATGACAAAAGGCATTAAATTGATGTTTACTCCTACATCACATAATGCTCTTGCAAATTCAACATTACCGATAGTGCAAGTGATAGTGAATGCCATGGGGTCTTCTCATTTTTGCACAAGGATTTTTGTCATAATGCACTACTTTGTCATATTCCTTGCGAGAACTCTTGGCTCAAAGTACGCTTCTTGGTGACCAAATCCTTCATATATTTGGCATATCTGGGCAATTTCTCCAAGGCCACCAAGAGAAGAATGTTGATAGATAGCTATTTTAGCATTAACAAGAAATGTTTGAACTTGCCATCTTCTTTCTTCTTTTAAGACTTTGTGGGAATGGAGGAGGTGGTTTTGGGATTAATTTGGCTTTCTCTTGCTCTCCTACCTCTTTGTCCTCTACTCCCTTACTCCTTGGACCTTCTTCCTTATTCATCACCATGCTATTAATGGCTCTCTCCTCAATTTCATCATCAACAATTGGCATAGGGGGGTCTACAATTCCTTTGCCACTCTGAGTAATCACGGCCATGCAATTCGTTATTAGGACCTTGAACCGTGTTGCTAGGTAGGGTGACCTTCTGGCGTTGGTTTAGTTGGGAAGACACTTGCCTGAATTATTGTTCAGAGTTGCTTGATTGCCATAGAGAAAGACTCAATTTTCTTATTTATGCTTGAAATATGCATCTTTATCCCTTTCAAAATCTCATCGCGGTGATCTGCCCTCTTCAACAATTTATCGAACATTTCTTCAATCCATGAATTACTTGACCTAGAATCATGGTTATGAGGAGGAACATAAGGACCATTCCAGTAGCTCTCTCTGCTCTCCCATTCTGCGTCTAACACTCTTTCTTTCTCATAGTATCCACCCCTATTATCTCTGTATGCTCCATCTCGACTTAAGTTCCGACCTTGATTCCCCGAACTTTGCCTTCAATAGTCCAAGTTGGACCCTTGGGGGTTATTCCGAAACCCACCGCTTGATTTCTCACATAACAGGCATCCTCATCAAAGAATTGATTATCATACATATGAGTACTTAGGTGTTTGTGACCTATTTCCTTCACACTAGCATTGTTTTGCTTCAAAACAAAATCCATACTCCTACGTAGTTAAGAAAGTTTCTCAATAATCTATTTATTCACATTAGCTTACTCATTATTTGTGGTAACCACAAAAGAACTCTTTTTTAATTACCACGCTCACTCTGACCCCATGCTCTGTTGATCTTCACCACTTGTTCCATTCTTTCAGCCACTAGCTCAAATGGTTGATCAAGAAAAACACTTTCCACGATTGTGTTGGTGCAAGCTTTGCTATTATCATCAAGTTCTCTATAGAAGATCTCGACCAAAGCATCATCAATAATTTTGTGATCAGGGACCATCCTCAAGTATTTGGTGAATCTCTTGCATGTAGTGCTAAGAGAGTATCTAGGCAATTGCTCGAAGTTGTTAATTTGGTCCTTAAGCTTCAGCTTCTTCGACCTTGGAAAATATCTTTCTAAGAACACACTCTGCAGCTCAACGCAACTCGTGATAGTACCTGGAGATAGCTGAGACAACCATACAGCTGTTTTGCCAATCAGTGACAATGGAAACACCCTCAATCCAATAGTGTCAATAGAAATATTTTGTGTCCCTATGACATTTTGGATATAAAACTGACATTCTGGAGATGACAGTGGGGATCCTATGACAGTAGCCCAATAAATAGGCCACAACTTTGGAGCATCTAGAGCAATCTATTTGATACAGCGAACTTAACATCTGCCAGTAGAGGGGGAAGTGCTATAGAACTGATAATATCTATTTCCATAGCATTCAATCCGTACTGATTCCAACTGTAAGCATTTGTATTGAAGTCTCTAAGTTGTGGCCAGTTAACCCTTGGAGGTGGATTCTCCTCTCTACCCATATCCTCATTCGCATGCATATCCTCCTCAAACTAAATGTCCATATTCACTTGAGCCATCCTTCTTGGTAGTCGATGGATCTCCAAATTTAGTTGAGC
>JAOTQJ010000049.1:7322239-7332568 GCA_025642045.1 Solanum sejunctum
TCCTCCTCAAACTAAATGTCCATATTCACTTGAGCCATCCTTCTTGGTAGTCGATGGATCTCCAAATTTAGTTGAGCAAAGGGATTGCCTTGGCTCCTTCTGTTGGGCATACAATCTAGTATACCCTGCAAAAGAAATCAAACCAAAAAAAACAAAAATAAAAGAAAAGTATAACAGACTCTAGAAATTAACACTAGAACTAACTAACAGTGAAATCAAATCAAAACCTAGCCATATTCTATGGCAACGACACCATAATTTCTGATGGTTGATGGTCATGCTCTAATAAAAAAATGAACGCTATCAGTAAGTAACCTAACCGAGGTTAGAATCGAATCCACAGGGAATACAAGGCTTTAACTACAAGACTTCACTACTAATTATTTCTAGTATTTATGACTATAATATCTAAATGGAGGGGTTTTGTGATTAAAAAAAATAAAATAAACACTAATTAAAATGCAAGGAAACACTCAATTTTGGGGACAACTCGGGAATTGTGTTCCCCATGGTTTATCGACTTGATTACCCTAGATACATAACTATAATTGGTAAGTTACGTGCAGGATGGTAACTTAGGTTCTTCCAACCCTCTTGTGAAGGTGAAGGTCGAATTTCACTATAGCGCTTGGTTGGCCACCATGGCGTGCCAACTAACCATTGCCAATAGTCCCAATCAAGCACTCCTTGGTCAGGTTTGGTCGATTAAATAGGAAGACATCAACCGAATTCTATCATCTACTTCCTTTTTTCTATTTGTCACTCCTTGGTCGGGATCCTGATAGTAGGCGGAGTTTGGTGTTCGTCACCACCAAACAACAGTAAAAATGAAGGGTAATAGATAATATATCAAAAACCCTAATCATAGAAATGCAAGAAAACTAGGTTATTTCAAGTCAACTACCCATGGTTGCCACAACCCTAAGTTGTGGTTGATTAGCTACTCATGGCTAAAGCAAAACACACATGAATGCATATAATAGACATAGTTGAGAGTTTCACCACTAACAATGAAGGAGATAGGCATCACAAGTTGCAAACCCGCAAGCTTGATTGATTAATAATGAGTACAATACAAGATTTGCAATCCCCAAAATGGAATTTCTAGAAGAGAACAATAATCGACACTGAAAACCTAAGGAAAAATTCAAAATGTAATGTGAAAACGTGTACTAGTCGAGCTTTTTTTCAAAAACCTAACTTAAGCTATATATAGTTTTTTACAAAATAACCCTAGAATTTACATAGAAAAGACAGCTGGCAGCTAATAAGTCTCACAGTTATGACTCGTAGGATGACCTACAAGTCATAGTTAGGGTCTCGCATCAGGTTCTTGGCATCTTGGAATGAACTGGTATGACCCATAGGTATGAGTCATTTCTTAGGCTATGACTCGTATGTTTGTCTCATAGTTTTGGTCTTCAATTTTTTGGTCCAACATTTTGACTCTCTCATTCTTACTACGAGTCCACCTATACGAGTCATAGTGTATATTATGACTCATAGTCTAGGCTAGTAGGGGTGACCTTCACTTGGCGGATTTCTTATTTTTGGTTTCTTGCTCTTACTATGATACAACCTACAACTTGTAGCATGAGCTACGACTCGTAAGTAGGCTCGTATGGCCTATGCTTCAGCAAAATCTGTAACTTTTCTTCAAAATCATGCCAACCTAACTATTCTGCAAGATTAACATAAAACATATCAAAGCACTAAAAGTTGCTCTAAGAACTCACAAAATTCCTTATTTCAGGCACCAAATTTGTTGTATTTTGATAGTACATCAAAACCTTACCGATGAACTTTTGTGGATCCTCTTCCAGATTAGATCCATAGAACTCCAGTGGGTTCATTCTTGTGAAATACCTTACCCTAGAAGCCGGAGTGGGAGCATGAGGGGCTTGGGCCCTTGGTTTATTTGTTTGGTCATAGCACGGGCTAACATTGTGATAGTATCTTGGAACTCTTCTTAGGCTACCCCTCTATGTTGAGGAGTTTGAGGAGCAGGAGGGACCGGTTGCTCCTCAGGAGTACTGGCTGTCCTTAGTCTTCCCCTTGGAATTAACATGATCTAGAAGGAAATAAAGTATGAAATAGACCATAAAGAAGTGAAACATTTTCTAAAACACCTCATAGCTTTCCATTCATAGTTGTGGCACGCTTCACAACCATGAATAATACTTGAATTGACGTGGTGTGTTGTATTTTTGAGGACTATTAACAACGTAGTACTCTGATACCAATCTTGTCATGACCCAAGCCTAGGGCATAAATGTGACACGATGTATGGGAACCCGAAGGGACCCCAAATAAGCTTATTAGCATATATATGACATATCCTTAGTCACAAAAGTACATTAAGCAACAACAAGAGATATATTAAAAAGAAAAGTGGGACTAAGGGAAATCCTGATATTCATAAAAGCATAGAAAAGTTAAACACATAGCATAATTACATCATAATATCCGACAACACGTCTTACATGGAATAGAGCAGGGGCCAAGACACTTTCTGGGTTCACCTTTATAATAACAAGTATTCAACATAAAGTAGTATCAAAATAGCAAGAGTAATATAGATAGTATCCTCAGACTTGATGACTCACCAATGCTTATATCTGAAGTACAGAACTAGCCACATGGAGGATGATCAAAAGGAGCTTCGGTCCTGTATGGTAATATCATGTAGGCATAGAGTATGCATTAGTACGTTTGAATGTAGTAAGTATGCAGGATGCAATGCAACATAGACATAAGCCAATATGTTCAAAATTCATAATCATAAGCAATGGATATATATAATATCAAATGGCATGTATGATCAATGCTTGTAATAAAATATGCTTATAAAACATTCAACTTACATAGTACATAGTGCATGTATGAGAAGAGACCTTAACCGTCATAGACCAAGCGAACTACTACTTGGAATCGAAGACATGTCACCCCCTTACTAAGGTGATTAAGGCATGTCATCCCTAGACAAGGTGATCAAGGCATGTCACCCCCTCGACAAGGTGTGATCTACTTGCCACAGTATCCATAAATGAATAATCCGAGGCATGTCACCCCTCATCAAGGTGGTTGAGGCATGTCACCTCCTCGATAGGGTGTGGTACAACTAGAGGATCCACTAGAAAGCCATAAGAGAGATCATGTATAATCCTATGGTGGTACATATTTTAGAGACCAAGATTTTATATAAGGATCCCTTTAGTCGAGCCCCCATCTTATGTCTAAATTGCTCCTAAGTCAAATCCAATGGAATACTTAAAATAATCATAGTTTAATCATAGCATGAATAAATTGTAAGAAATATGATAATAAGACTTGAGTAGCTCATAAATATGCTTGAACTCTGTCATGATCCAAACCTAGGACCTAGGTGTGATACGGTGCAAGGGGAACCTGAAGGGACCCCAAGCAAGCCTCTTAGAACATCATCACACATCTTTGGTCGTGAAAGTAATAAATCAAGCATTAAGAGATAATAAAGTGGGACAACTTGTGCTAAGGGAAACAACTTTCATACCATAGACATCAAGAACAATAGAGTCAAGGCTTTTAGCATAGATACATAAAATGTCCAACAAATACCTCTAATACATAGATAAGAGCGGGGGCCAAGATAAGGTAACCGGACTCACCCTCATAATTAAAATGGACAATAAAGAAGAATGTATCAATACATAATAAGAGCAAGATAGACTAAGGTCCCCGAAGTGGAGGACTCACCAACTAGCTTGAGTAGTATCGAACTAGCCACATAGAAAAGGAGGAGGATCAACTTGGGTACCAGTTCCTACATGGTGACATCATGTAGGCATACAATATATGTTAGTTTGTTTGAATTACTAAGTATGTAGGATTAGTCATCATCAACATACCCCAGTGCCTCAAAAGGCTCCCGCTCATTGCGAGGTGAGGGGGGGTCGGATGTACGCAGCCTAACCCCTATGTTTAAGAACATAAAGCGACTATTTCCAAATGACCCATGAGGAGCATCGAAAGTTGCATTGACTAATTGATACTTCATAAATGAAAAAAATGCAGACAGTTTAAAGAGCCATTTTGCTTTATTCCATCATACTCCAAAGCCAAAAAATAGTCAATAGACAATTAAAATGCATAGCAATAGGCAATAGACATAATATAACAATATGACACATATAATCGATGAATAAGTAAAATATGCTTAAGTAACTCATGCTCATATAGGATATCATATGTGTAGAAGAGACCAAGCTAGATTTTTAAAGTACACACCCCTTGGTAGGTTAGTAATGATAGTATACATCAACCTAGTGTGTGGGGGTACAAATCCCTCATAAAGGTTAGTGATAATAGCACCCATCACTCTAGTGTGTGAGGTATAGACCCCTCATCAAGGTTAGTGATGATAGCACCAATCACCCTAGTGGTTGAGATATTAATCCCTCAGCTAGGTTACACAAATTAAGCATAGTCTAATGCAATACTTTATATAGAATATATCATACACATAAGCTCATTACATCATTATTTAGTCAATCGTATCATATCTCATGCTTTGGACCTTCAACTGCTCAAGAAACCATATTCCGGACATTTTATGGAACACTTAGAGGGTGTGTAATGCTAGCATAAAAACATGAAATATAGAGATGAAATCATGCAAGAAAATCTATTGTAAAACCATCAATCAACACCTTGCAACACCCTCAAGCAATATACATTAAAACCCCTTTTGAAATCTTACAATAGATCAAAGATTTTTAGTTCAAACCATAGAAACAACAGTCACAATTTCACATAGGTTTAACATAATGTACAGTGAAATTCATAATAACGAAGACCCATTTGTGAATCAACTTTAAACAATGCAATTTGAGTAAAAGGAGGCTTGGGTATCATGGGTGAAAGGAACCCATGAAAGAAACCACATACCTTAGCTTAGAGGTGAACTTGGTCAAGATTGGAGCTGGAGACTAGAAGTTTGAACAAGAACCTTGAAGGAGAACCTTAGCTAGAGATGAGTGTTTAGGACTTGAATTTAGGAGTAAAAATATAACTAAGTGTTTGAGTTCATATTGGGGAATGTTTTTGGTAATATGAGGGTGAAATTTGGCTAAGTATAGGTAAAAACATGTTTGGGAACACTTAGGCCCAAGACTTAGAAGTCTTGGACTGAGCTAAAAAAAATCAGGCAAGCTTTGAACAGTGGTGCATCGCAAGAGGGTCATGGAATCCTCTTTGCAATTCGCACATTGAAAAAAATATAATTACTAATCTTTCGCTCTTAAGAGCTTAAGACCATTAGATTTGAATAAGAGAATTGATAGAGTCTTAGAGGGGTTTGAGAGAGAGTTTTATAAGATATAGAGTTGAAAAATGGCTAAGTGTGGGTGATTTCACATTTTAGTGGGAATAGAGCTTTGACCCCAATGCCTTTGGATGCATAGTAAAAACAAAGGAAAATATTGTACTGGTCCGCATTTAGTCTGCAACATGGGTCAAACGTAAAGGATGGAATTAACAGCTCTGCGCCCCTGGTGCATCACGGCCAGGGCATGGATGCTCACTGAAAATCTAAAATTATTGAAAATTATTTTTCACTATGAGTCCTCTAAAATCTGGGTTATACCCATTTGCCACTTAATTGTTTTGCCCGATCGAGAATATGAAGTCGGATTTTGATATCAGACATGGATTTTGAGATATATAAAAATTACAATTATGGGCATTTTGAAGTACATTTTTTGGCGTTTCAAGGTCAAAGTCTACAAATTGCTCAATCACTGTTTGACTTAAAGCAAGCTTCTAGTAAATGGAACATAAAGACTATTTCTGCTTTATTGACTATTGGTTTCACCTAAAGTGCAGATGATTACTCCTTGTTCATTTATAAGAAAGATACAAATATGGTAATTGTGTTCGTCCATGTTGACAAACTTCTCATTATTGGTAGTAATGACTAGTTGATTAGTGCAGCTAACGAAGCTCTACATCAGCATTTTAAGCTCAAAGATTTAGACCAACTTAAGTACTTCACGGGCATTGAAGTTTTGAGGTCTAGTGAGGGTGTTATCTTGATTAGAGGAAATATATCCTAGAACTCATCCATGATGCAGAACTTAGTGGTGCAAAGCTTGTCTCTTCTCCTTTGGAGTCTGAAGTTGACATTAGTAGAGTACAATAAACTTTCTAGTTTGATTGGTGATGTTCTATTACATGATGTAGTTGTAATCAAAAATTGATTGGTAAGTTGTTGTATTTTACCATTACTCGACCAAATATTAGTTATGTTGTACAAACTCTTAGTTAATTCATGCCAAACCCCTAAGAAGTCACATTAGCAAGCAACTCCTAGATTGGTTAGATATTTGAAGGTCATAATTTGTCAAGGTATTTAGTTGAAGGTCACACCTGCCACCACGTTGATTTGTTGGTGTGACTTAGACTAGGTCGCTTGTCCTAACACCAGAAGATCCACCACAAGGTATGTGGTCAAGTTTGGAGAATTCCTAATCTCATAGAAGTATAAGAAAAAATAGAATATTTCTAGAAGCTCAGTTAAAGCTGAGCATAGGAGCATGGCATCTACAACAGCTAAAGTAACTTGGTTTCTATTGGGAAAAATAATAATCACACTTGAATATTCTGGCTAAGTAGCGATTACAAGAGAGTCACAACACCAAATACTATATTGAAGTAAGTGTGATATAATAGTATTGATGACAACTTGATTTTGTCAAAAATAACTCTTCTTTGTATAACAACAAACACTCTTTTATTTCACATACCTTACTACAATCTAACTCCCATACTATTTTTCCTCACAAACTGAGAATATCTTGTGGATGTCTCTCTCTTCTTTCTATTGCTCGCAATATAGAATGAGGAACTAGAGAACTTTTTTAATAGATGAAAAATTTCATAATAATTTCATCGATGACATCATTGAGTACAAGAAAATAAAACTTATACCTAACTTCTTATACTTCCCTTGCCTATCAATTTTGACAAAGAAAACTTATAACTAACTTCTTGGACTTTTTCTTGCCTAACAATTTTGGCGAATTGGTAGGATTAGATGTGGCTATTGAAAATCTTTGTGATAGTAGAAAATTGTTACTTTTGTATCTACAAATCTCTCTCTTAATTTTGATATTTCTTCTTTATTTTAAGGCTCGATTTGAATCTCTGAAAATCTTCGAACTTGAGAGTCTTTGTGAAGATATCTGCAACTTGATCATGGGATTTCACATAGTTTAGCTCTACATCTTTCTTGGAAATGCATTATCGAATAAAATGATATCTTTTGTCTATGTGCTTGCTTTGGTCATGATACACTGGATCATGGAAAGTGCTTGCAGATTTGTTTTAAACACAAATCATTGTGGCCTCAATTTTTGGCAAATTAAGTTCCATCAACAATCTCTTCAACCAAATAGGATGACACGTAAATGATGTTAATGCCACATATTCAACTTCACAAGTCGAGAGATTAATAATGGACTGTTTCTTTGAAAGACATGAAATACCATAATAATCCAAGAAAAATACAAAACCAGATCTATTTTTTCTATCATCAATATCCCCCATATAATCGCTACCACAATATACCACAAGGTTAAAATCATCAGAAGAAGAATAAAATAGTCCAAGGCTGATAGTACCTTATAGGTAATGAAGAATTCTTCTAGTAACCTTCGAGTGAGTAGAGAGAGGAGCTTCCATGAAGTAACTTACTATTCCAACTACAAGGAGTATATCTGGTCTAGTAGATGTCAAGTACCTTAGACTTGACACGAGACTTTTGAACAGAGTGGAATCTACCTTTTCTACATCATCAAACTTTGAAAATTTTGTTCCACTTTTCACTGAGGTGTTCAAAACTTTTTCAAAATCTATTTTGTATAGCTTTCTTGAGATATGAAGATGCCTTCCTCTATTTGTTTCACTGCTAGACCAAAGTAATAAGACATAAGCCCTATGTCCATCATTTCAAACTCAAAAGACATAGCTTATTGAGATCTTCAAAAAATAGTGGACCTATCAGTATAAGATTATCAACATAAAGACAAACAAGAAGAATATTTGTGTTAGTACAGACTTTAATGTAAATAGCATATTTATGAATGCAATAAGTAAATATATTATCTTGAAAGTACTTATCAATGCAACTATTCCACACACATGGAGCTTGCTTCAATCCATATAAGGCTTTCTTCAACCTCATCACCTTATCTTTATGTTTTTGGACCATAAAGCCTAATGGTTGCTCAACATAGAATTCTTGTTTAAGATATCCATTCAATAATGATGATTTCACATCTTATTAATGGATTTTCAACATCATTTGAACTGTTAAAGAGATCAATAGAGGAATTGTCTCCATGCGGAGAACAGTTATTTAAACTTCCTCAAAGTCAATGCCATCTTTTGGCTTGTAGCCTTTTGCCATAAGTTTTGCCTTGTATCTCTCCACCTCTCCATGAGATTTTTTGTTCACTTTGTACTGCCCATTTGATTCCAATTGCTCGACGATTCTTGAGAAGCGTTGTTAACTCCCAAGTGTTGTTCTTTTCTATTTATTAGATTTATTCCTCTATGGCATCCCTCCACCTTTTGTCTATAAAAACTTTATCAAAATTCATTGGTTCACTACGAGTAAAAAGATAACACAAAAAATCAAAAATTAGTAACTTCATGTATGTTATCATAGTGTTCTAGGATGCTCCTCATTCTATAAGGCCTTTCACTCAAATTCTCATGAATAGATGGATATGCAACAATTATTGGTGACGGAGGTGGGGTTGCATCTTGTGTAGGTGTCATGATCTCTTCTTCATCTCTAAAGTATGAAAGAAAATCATATGTTCTTTCTTCTTGAGCCTACCAATTCCATGTTGCTACTTCGTCAAATGCAATAGCACGACTCACCAGCACATTGTTATTATTTGGATCATATAACTTGTAGCCTTTTGAACTCGCATCATAGACAACAAGCATATACTTGACACTTCGATCGTTAAGTTTAACTCTCCCTTGGTTTGGACCATGAGCATAGGCTATGTTTCCAAAGCTTCTCAAGTGCCTGACACTTGGCTTTCTTCCACTCCATGCTTCTTGAGGCATTTGGTCTCTCATATGTCTTGTTTAAGATCTATTGCTCAAATAAATTGGACAAAAAACAACCTCGGCCCAAAATTCTTTTGGCATATTTTTGCTTTCAACATACATTAGTCATATTAAGAATTGTTCTATTCTTTGTTTTTATAACTCTATTGGGGCAAGTAAGGTACCGTTAGAGGTCAAAAAATTCCATGAAATTGAAAAAAAATAATTAATTTTTTTAAGTGAATTCGCCTCCTCTATCGGACCTTATTGGTTTAATTTCACAATCAGTTTTTTTCTACAAGTTCTTTAAAATGTTTTAAAAGCAGCAAAAGTTTCCAATTTTGCTTCAAGAAGTATACCTAAGTCTTTCTACTGAAATAATCAATAAAGAGCAAGAAGTATTTACTAGATCAATTAGTCCATATACAGTGAACAAGTTGAAGTGGTTTAGTTATTCTTGATATGGCCTCCTTCAAAAAACTCCTCCTTGCATGTTTTCCAAGAAGACAAGCATCACATAAATGATTAGGATGGTTAATAGATAGAATTCTATCAACCATGTTCTTGTCTTGCAATGATATGAGTGCTTCAAAATTCAAGTGTCCAAATTGCATGTGCCAACACCATGAGTCATCTTTCACATTCGTTTTCAAACAATTTACATCAATGATCTTAAGATTCAAAAGGAACGACCTATTCTTTTCCATATGCACTTTGGCAATTAAGTTGTTACTTGAATCTCTAAGCCAAAGATGCACATTTTTCATATGAATATCACATCCTTTTTTAAGAAGTTGACCGAAACATAAGATATTACTTTTCAATTTAGGCACATAGTAAATCTCATTAATCAATTTATAACCACCATCTTTATAGGATATTAGAGTCGTACTTATCCCTTCAATTTGGATCTTTGAGGTATATCTAAAGGATACATTACCTTTCACCATCTTCTTTATATCTATAAACATGCTTTTGTGTCCACATATATGATTGCTTGCTCCATTATAAAGATACCATGAACTGCAATTATGTGTATCTTCTTCTTTAAATGCCATTAGCAATATTGATTTATCGTCGTCTTTGTTGCTGTCGACAAGGCTAGCTTTCTCTTCAACATTACTATGATATTTTCAAGAATAATGTCCAAATTTATGATAGTTATAGGACTCAATTTTAGATTTGTTATACCTCATTTATTGGTACCTCTATGCCCTCTACCTCTTT
>JAOTQJ010000049.1:7339683-7353377 GCA_025642045.1 Solanum sejunctum
GTTTGTGTTAGAGATTTTGGAGATTTGAAATTTCTGGTGTTATGCTGTGGTATGGCGCACGTTTGGAGGTCGCCATCATTCCCGTCTGATAGGCATTATTTTGATGTTTGAAAAATATAAATATTTTTATGTTCACGTACAGGTTTGACTTCTATTTGTTCTTATTTGGATTGTTATTTTTACTTATATTTCGGGCTTTCTACTTTACATATTTGGTACGTATTTTGTACTGACTCCCTCCTTTCGGGAGCTGCGTTCATGCCCGCAGGTACAGACGAACAGGTTAAAGGGTCGTCTTCTTAGGACCTCCGTCTACCATTGAAGTGCTCCCTTGCATCAGGAGCAGATCGTTGGTATATACTTGTACACGTATATTTGGTATTTTGCATTTATATATATATATATATATATTCGAGGGTATGACGGGGCCCTGTCCCATCTTGTGATCCGTTTTCACTGCATAGTGGTCTGTGGATACATGTGGGTGTGGAAAACTATGTCGGTATGATCTCGTTTGCATGATATGTTTGTTGGGCGGTTCTGCCGCAGCGATGACCTTGTCGGCCCGCATATGTGTATATGTATATATATTCATATAACAATGTCTGGTATTGTTGGGTTCGCTGTTTGCAGGTGGGGTTGGTTATAAAAATAGAGGAAACTCTATCGAAATTTCGAAAAATTCCTTAGATGTTCTAAATGGAAATTCAATATAGTATATGTCTGGGTGCCCTATTGGCACCAATCACGGCCCCTGGGTTGGGTTGTGACAATCAACTTAATGAGGAGAATACTCAACTTGAAGAGGATGAAGCAAAACACTATCTTATTTCCTTCTTCTTGAAAGCTTGAAGACTTGAGAGTAGTTGAAATGATTTTTCGTACTTAGGTTATTTTGAGTGAGTAGGAATGTGGTGGATAGGGTTGAAATGGATGATATAGGGCGTACAAGAGGCAAAACGACCAGTTATTGGTCTTAGGGTGTGAGAAAAGGGCTAAAATATCCTTTTTAAAACTTATCGGACAGATTCCATGAAAACCCGTCTACGGGTCATAATTCACTCCATGATCCGTAGAATGGGTCGTAGAAAAAGATAATTTGACAGTGTTTCACTAAAATGGACATAACGTTTTGGTCCGAACTCTAAATTAGGTGAAACTAGTTGCGTTTGAAAGATAATTTGAAGAGCTTTTATTTGATGGGTGATTCAGCTTTTAATTCATTGTATGCTAAGAGATATGATGATTTGAAGTTGACACATATATGAACTCGTACTAGAACTTAGGCGATTGGAATCGTTTGCACTTGACTTAATGAGAGAGGGGCTTGGAATTGCATGAGGGGTCTTGGAGGGACTAGATGAAGATGGTATGGAAATAGTAAGAGTTGGAACTTCCCCTATAAAAGTCACTGGACAGGCCTACAAGACCTCGTCTACTACTCATAAATCACCTTATGGTTGTAGTCGACCTTATGTAGACCAAGGTTCTCTGAGAGTTAGGTTACTGAAATTTGTCACAAGACCCTTATTGCTGCATCTGCGACTCGTAGAGTGACTTACGAGTCGTACACCCTTTCATAATCCTCGACAGCTCAACTTTTCCAAGCCTATTTCTTGCATACACCTACCCCTATAAGTAGGGTCTTACAATTAATAATATTAAAACTTGAATGGGTTAAATATTCTCACTGAATTGGCTTTGATACCTTTGAAAATTTCTATTATTATAGTAGTGTGCCCAAATTAGTGGAGTATTGCTTGAAACATTATTTGACATTTTCATAATATATTTAAGTATTGTATTTATATAATTATGCAATTTTATCATATTGATAACTCTTACCTTTTTTAATTTTCAATTTGAAATTTTATGATAGTGACATTTAGAATCATTTTGAAATTTTATGATAGTGACACTTAGAATCATTACTTTATTTTTATTTCTCCTATTTCATATTGATAAATGGATAGCTTAGATATAAATCATAGAATTTAATTTATCAAAAATTTTAAATAATTTTTAGTTCAGTATTAATGAAATGCATATTTATTATTTTAAATTATTTTGTTAATAAATTTTAGTTGCATAATTTTATTTATAATATAATCTTTTAGTGATTTAAAATAATATAAATAAAAAATAAAAATGAACAAATAAAATTAGAAATAAAAGAAAGAAATTAAAAAGTAATTAGCTTGTAATTATATCATGTGATTACCTGTAACTCACAGATTCCTCTTCGAATTGGAGAGTATAACTACACTCAATTATCTGCCGACCAAGTAATGACTTAGTCAACTAAACAGTCAAACAATGTAATTATAAAAAAAATAATTATCTAAATGATTTTCCAAACAGACCGGTAGTTTATTTGAAAGAGAAAGATTAAATTGTCTTTGTATATTTGTGGCTAAATTTGATCCAAATTTGGACCAAATTTGTGTGGCTAAATAGCACTTCTCTTTCATAAAAAGCATTTTTGGGGCCAAACAAGCTAGTCTCACCATCCTATTTTAGTTGTCAAGTATACTAAAGATAGTTATTCCAAAATAATTATCAATTTAGATAATCAAGAGACAATTAATTCTTTTTCAACTTTTTCCTTGGCACTAATTATTCTAGAATTAAGAGGCATATATGTAGATTAAAGCCTAATTATTTATAAGGAATATATTGGCCAAACAATACTTTTACTTAATTTTTTCTTAAAGGTTATGCCAAATATTATCATTACAACTAAAATGAGGTGATTCTATATGTGTAACTAATATACATATTAATTGTATATGTATATCTATCAAATAATTTTATATTTGTAACTAATATACATATTGTACTTTTATATCTAGCAAGTGAGATAGAAGAGGGAGGAGAGAAGTGAGCGAGAGAGGGCATAGAGTGGAGAGACGTATTGTACATGTATATTTATCGGATTGACTATGTATATTTGTCAAAGTAATTATATATGCAGCTAGTATATATATGCAATTGTATATCTGGCAAGAAATTGCAGAAAGATAGAGAAAGAGAGGAGAGAGAAAATAAAAATAAAATTCTAACTATAGCTATAAATTATAATTTTTTCAAACTATATTAATATAATATAAATATATATCATATATTTGCCTAATTATATTTTTTAATATTTATCAACCAAAAATGTGTGGGAAGTAATTTAATTGCTAGATATAGTTTAAACAATTGATGAGGCAAAACAGGTGTCATATATGTGGTCAGTGTTGTGGGTAGGAGAATGTGTCATGAAATATATGCAGTTCAAAGTGCCTTTGGTAGTTATGAACCCATGAATATTGAAAGAGACTTTTGAGTCATTTCGTGATGCTTTATAGTGAACTTGAAGATCCTGTGATTCCGATAATGATCTTATACTTGGTCAAAAATATGTACATTGAATTTTTATTTATTTATGAGAAAAGAGCAAATATAATTCAGACTAGTTAAAATAGGTTAATTTTACTCTCTGTTATTAAAAATAGCAGTAATTTCAAATATATATAATAAAATAATTAATTTATAACAAATATAACTTTTTTTTATTTATATAAAAAATAACACAAAATTATTGAAAATATACATGACTATCGAATATAACTTGTCAAAAGTCATAGAAGTATAAATTGACTATACAATATAGATTACTTATATATATGTTATACATTAAATATACATTACGATACACTCAAACATTTACACTTTGTTTGGATGGTTGTTATGTATTGTTTCATAATATATTGTATTCTATTGTACTGTATCGTACTTTATTGTATCAATGACTACAATATTTGGACAAATTGTATTGTTCTTCGTCGTTACATGATGTCACACATCCATAACTTAAATGAAACCTATAAGAAATTGAAGGATATATGGTGGATTTCATGAAAAGATAGGGTAAATGATAAAGTAGAATTATTAAATAAATAATATAAAGTATAAAATAAGAAGAAGATATCAAAGTAACGACCCAACTACTCCAAATCGGTCATTACATAAAATGGGTCTTTTCGTCGTTACCTAACGATGAAATTAAATGATACAATACAATAAAATTTAAGTAACATCAAAATAAACATTGTACTTAAACTAACAATACAATGGGTAATAACCATCCAAACAAGGGGTTAACATAACTTGACCATACATGAATTCACACTAATTATACATGTCTATACAGCAAATGACTATTTTCTTCTAAATATTTTGGACGAATGGCTATTGCATTGACCTAGAAGGTCATTTTTGGCATTCTTGACAATAACATCATTTTGTCTTTTTCGAAAGTTTTTTGAGTTATTTTTTGTTGAGTCTAAAAGTTAGATTTTTAAAACCTTGTAAAAAGTTGATGTTTTGCTAAAAAAAGCATTTTTAAAGGCTTAAAGGTGAAAAAATTGAATTTGTGGTCATCTTGAGTTTTAAGTGTCGGAATGTGATTCTATCGATTCCATCAACTCTGAAATGCCAAATCTAGTCTAGAAGAACTTACGGAACTGAATGTGGAGTTAAAACATAAATTCTAGATCGAAAGTTGCATTTTCTATTCATTTTGAATTATGGTTTGACTTTAGTCAACATTCAGAGTTCAAAAGTTTAATCTGAATTTCGTTAGTTCTAGTGGTTCCGAATGGTGAAACTAATTCTAGAAATGTGTCGTTGAAATTTTTGGAGTTTTTGATGTTATATTGGGTATTTGAGGTCTAAACTAGTTTAAATGATCCTTCTCAAGTTTTGGGTCGAGGGGACCTCGAAATCAAATTCTGATGGTTCCATTAGGTTTAGAACTTCATTTCTGGTAGAGTTACATGTTTGATTTATTTTCGCGGGGGTTCCGAATGAATCTCGAGAAACCATTTATTAACTTTCTATGCTGTGAAATTTTAGCTATCTAGTCCAATTAATATTGTTCTCTGAATTCACAAATATGGTCCGCATCTGTGGAGTGTACGAGTCTAGACCTCCACATTCGCAAAGGTGAGGTCCGCGTTTGTGGAACACTGGCAGTCCTTTCTTTATATTCGCGAATGAACACTCCCCGTTCGTGGAGTGTGTGGGTAAACCTGATTTCTGCCTTCATGGATAATACTCCATTTTTTCGGATAATACTTGATGTTCGCAAAGCTCTAAATATACTTGAATAGTAGCTTCTTTTAAATGGCAGATTTTGATTTTTTTCACCATTTTTAACATTTTGAGCTTCGTTTTTGGGAGATTCTTCAAGGTATTTCAAGGCAAATCTACCAGCTAACTATTTTCTAACCTATTTCTTCAATTTTCATTAATTAAATTATATTTTTAACTTAGAATTTGAGATTTTTAATTATAGAAATTGGAGATTTTTTGGATATTGATTCCTGATGCTGAATTGATGATTTTTACCTCATTTTAACTCCATTTTCAAAACGATTTTCACCGTTGAATTCCTTATTACTTGGAAAATGTTCTTATGAGTTGACTTCAGATTTTAGTTACTTTTTTTAGCATGAAATTTTTAATCATTTTGCTTTTTTCACCAGAATTGATTGATTTTAGTGTTATTAGATTCATTATATGATTGTGATGTTATATTTGAATAGATTGTCATGATTTGGATTATCAAGGAAGGAGAAAAGTCATGAATTTGACTTGATTCAAGACTTTTTCGGAGGCAAGTGAACTTTTAATCTTTTATTAAGTATGTTCGAACCTTGTATGTTCCTATGTGTGTGGAACTGAATGTAGCGGGGTAGAATTGTATACTCATATGTTTTGATCATGAGATTTCGAATTGAGTACTTGTTCATGTTGTGAAATCTTGACTAGTGAACTAACTGTGGAATTGAGACACATATTATTTTATGAATTATTTGATGTTGATATCGAGATAGTACTTATATTGAAATATGGATGATATTAAAATTGCGATGATATTGAGATCATGCTGACATTGAAACTGTGGTGATATCGAGAACTTGATGATATTGAAACTATGATGAGACATAGATTGTGTACATTGCATTCACTATTATTTGTACATTGGTACTTGTGATAGCTATGACTGAGAGATGAGTAAGGTAACATGTGGATTGGTGACCGAGGTCTCTACCGATTGATGACTAGCCGAGGTTGCTGCCATCGAGTCGAGGTAATATGTCAACTTATATTGTGACCGAGGTAATTTTCGATTGGGTAAGCATTAGCCAAGGCCATTGCTGACAATGGTCATGGATACATGGTCCATGTGTGATTCCCGTGGGTTTTATTCTAACACTGATATGATCAACGAATGTGTATCATAGGATAGACATGCATCATGATTATTTGATATTGCATCGTATTAGTTACATTTCATGGCATCCACTCCATCTCACATCATTCTTTTTTGATTTTATTATATGTATAGTGTGAGAATTATGAATAATCTGAGACAGATTATGGTATGCGATATCTAATGTACCATTTGACTTAGTGTATCAGTTGTGTATTTCGAGATTTACGCTATATGAAGTGTGTAGACATAATTATGTGTTATATAGTGTATTGTACTGGACTTTCGTGATTGCAGGTGCGTAGTTCGATGATATGTGGTTGGGTTGATAGGAGTACTTGTGTTCTTCATAGCTTTACTTTATGACAGTTTTCATTTGCTGAGTATCGTGTGTTTGGTGCTCACCCTTACTACATTTTTGTAGGTTGTGAGCTCAGTCCCTCTTATTAGATTTTCTTAATTCAAGATGGAGCATTCAGATCACTTAGAGATAGCTGCTTATATCTTTAGCAGGCCTTTAATATAATACTACGATTATATTAAAACTTTTATATAATGTCAATCTTACATTTTATGTAAAGTTTAATTACTTGCATTAATTTTTCAACTAAATATGTATTCTACTATTTCCTTTCAAAACTTTTATATCAATCTCATCTGAAATTCGACCGAAATTTAGAATGACTTAAAATTACAGTAAGTAATATAACGTATCAAGGTATGATTAAATTTGATTTTTATTATCATAAAAAATATGTTACGTAATAAAAGTTATGCGACATCATGTTTGAAAAAAATATGTTACGTAATAAAAGCTATGTGACATCATGTTTGAAAATATAAACTTATCCTTTCTGTTTATTATAGTGAAAAGTTTTTATATTACTTATTTTATATATATATATATATATATATATATATATATCTCTCTATTACATTCAAGACACACTCCCTCAATTTTTTTAAAAAAATTTATTTATAAAAAAATAACAAACGAAAAATTGCTTATTTCAAATAATTCAAAGGAAAATTTTCTCATCTTTCCTTGAATATCTTGGAGCAACCTCTAGTAAGAAGGGGTTTTAGAGGTATTTTTTTAATATTGCGACGATATTAATTTTCTCATCTTTAGCAACCACTAGTAAGAAGGGTTTTAGAGGTATTTTAATATTGCGAGGATATTTATAAGTAAAAAATATAGGGAGAACAATATTGTTGAGCCAAATGTAATGAGGAATAAAATTGTTCTATTTTAAACAATTCAAGAGTGTATTAAGTTCTTTTATCTTATTTATAAAAAACCTTACCAATTGAATTGATGCTTATTAATAGGAAAGTTTAATATATATTTTGCAGTTTCACGTCTGAGTAGTTGAGTACGTATATTTTCTACTATGCTCATAAATTGGTAAAGTAATAAAGAAAATTTGTTTGACGTTTTCTCATGCATTTACGAAAAACAATTTGATCGATTTAATATTCTCTTTTCAAAAAGGAACTTCCAACAAACATAACAGCTGACAGATGTACCTTAATATTGAGTTAAAAGTTCAATCAAATCTTATTTTTAAATACGAAACATAAATTTGAAATTTATAAATTTTTAATAATAATTAAATTTTAAATGCATAAAATAAATATATTTAGAGCTAAAAACTTTAATTTTAAATTAATAAATTATAAATCATGGATCTACCTCTCAACATAATATGACGATACCATTCCCTCTAGTTATAACTACTTTCATTATTAGACGTTGCCAATTCACCAAGGTGAAATAAGCGTATCTTTGTTTTCAGTAAATAAGCAAATCAACATGTTACCAAATTTGTTCACAGATTCCACTGCAAGAAAGCATGGTTAAAAATATGGAGAGTCTAGGGAGAGATAGGGATTGATAAAAAAACATCAATCGGGAGAATTGATTATAGACACAATACAAAAATTAACCTTTTAATTTGAAGTGAAATTTTAAGTTGAAATTCAAATTTTTAAAGTGCACAAATAGGTACTCTAACTTGCTCATTTTTTATCAAGTAGGCACAACTATGTAACAGTCTATGTGCGTGAGATACACCCTCTATGAAATGAATTTTATGTCCAATCCCACTATACCACGTCATAAACTTATTCCATCTATTTATATATATATATATTTTTAAAAAAATGGGCAACTTAGAGTGTCTATTTGTGCACTTTGAAAGTTTAAGTTTCAATTTAAAATTTTGCTCCAAATTAAAAGTCCAATTTATGTATTGTGCCTTAATTATATAAGACATAACAAATTTACACCTTATTGAGGATAGGACAAATGTGGGTATCGAGTTAGAAGGTAGTCAAATGTTGTTGTCTAATTTTTCTATCAATATTGTTATCTCGTACTATATAATTCTTTGATTTGTTTGAAATCTATTATTTTCTTTGTTTTGTTACCGCTATTATTTATTTGTCTTATATTGACTTGACATATGAATTAAGAAGTAGTAAATGATAGAATAATTTTACCCTTTGAATATAATAAATATAATATCTTAAAAAATGTGATAGAAAAATGATTATAATTAATAATAAGAGTAAATTAGAAACTATGTGTAAAAAAATATGATAGAGAAATGACTATAATTAATAATAAGAGTAAATTAAAAAATACGTATAAAATTATCTCTTGATTTTATAAAGTGAATAATTATTATTGAATATTCTAAAATAATATAAATGCCAAATAAAATTAAAGAGAGAGAGTAATTTATTGTTGTATTACTCTTTTCTCAATTACTTTCTATATGGCTCATTACAGCTCTATTTCTTTCTTTCTTTCTTTTTTTGGTTGATTATTGTTATGCTTTACTGTAGTTAAGAATCCATCAAGAAATATTTTTTTTTAATTTTTAGTAGTTAGCAATAAGGCTGTGCATATATCACTTTTCTCGCACCTCTTATAAAATTACGCTTAATATATTATTGTTATTGAGTACCTTCCTTATATGTAAAATATACTATTTTTAAACGTGTGCTATTAATTATTTCCTCTAGTTCATTTGATGTGATAGTCTTTTATTTTTAATCTGATTCAAAAAATATTATCTTATTATAATTAAAAATAATTTAATTTTAAATATTTTTTTATCTTTAATGAAATAATTTACAATGACATAAAAGTCTAAGAATTATTTTGAATCACTAATTTCAAAATGATTCCTTTTTTTTAATATCATATCCCATCAAATGATAGCATCAAAAAAGTACTATTTTTTCTTTTAGAATTTCATAAAAGAAAATCAAAACATCTACTAACTTGTTACGTGAGGTTTGCTTAAATGCAAAATAATTTACCTGAAGTTCCTTTTTTTTTTAAAAGAAAAATCCTCTAAGCAAACAAAAAACTGAAAAAGAATTATACGATGTTATACTAAACAAATTTTTTTTGGATGGTGGACCAAAAATCAAAATATAAAGACAATGGAACGGCAGAGTCGTTGATACCCGTTAAGTCACGATCAAGTCCACGGTGCGACTGTTTGTTTGTTTCCTATGGATTTATTACTCACATATCCCAATTTTATGCTATAAATTAAGTGAATTCTCATTAATATTTGGTATATTTTTATAAGAATTTACAATTTATATAATATTTTATAAATGTTCAATATTTACTTATGATTTTTAGTTTGAACTTAATTAATATTTTATGACATTTGGTTCTGAGTGTGTATAAGTACAAATAGAAATATATATCTTAAATAACATAATATAGATAGAATGCATTATCACATAATGAATAAATATGATTTTTAATTTGAACTTAATTAATATTTTATGACATTTAATTCTGGATGTGTATAAGTACAAATAGAAATATATATCTTAAGTAAAATAATACAAATAGAGTGCATCATCACATAAGATAGATATTCTATTATGTCCATCTATAATAACTCTATACAAATTATCATGCATAATTAAACTTAAAATTGCACAAACATAGCTGAAATCAATCTAAAAAGACTTTGATAAATTGTGTCTTCTAGAAATGAAAAATACCACAAAAATAGGGAAATGGATTACTCATCTTTACTTGTCCCCTATATTATTTTGGGATGTCCAATAATATTTATTTATTTTATGAAATCAAGAGATAATTTTATATTTAGTTTTTAATTTATTTTTATTATTAATTATAATTATTTTTCTATCATATTTTTTAAAATATTATATTTATTATATTTAAAAAATAATTTATTAAAATTATTTTTATTATTTATTATTTTTTAATTCTTGTGTTAAGTGAAGGGGGATAAGTAAAAATGATTGGGAAGGAGTATTATCTTATGATCAATTCATTCCTCACTCTGGCAAGTGCTAATAATGCATCAGCATGCCATTTCATTGGCAACAGCCAACAGGCAACAGCTGTGGAGCGAGCGAGCGCGCGCGCGCGCTCTCTCTCTCTTTTTACGTATAAAACTATAAATAAATTGTAAGCCCTTCAATGGATATTATCCTTGGATTATCCACCAAATCAATACTCTGCATTTTCTCTCTCACACAACTCTTCTTCTTAGCTCCATAAATAGTGTGACTGAGTTTTTGTTCAAGTGGGGTTTGGTTTTCTTGTCCCTTTTTCATGCGTCTTTCCAAAACACTCTTTTTCTCTACTGTATCAAACACGAAAAAAAATAAAATAAAGCTTTGATGTATTCTTGTCAATATCGATTGGCGCTGCTAGAAAGTTCGTAAACAAGGAAAATTCAATTATGGCTTTCTCAATGTTCTCTTGATCCGGATTTCGATTTCAGAAACCCAAATTTGTCCTTGTTCTTTTTTACTTTTGGATACTAAAAGTATTCGAATCTGTATACAGTGGGCGGTTTCTTTCTTTCTCTCTCTTTTTCAGAGTGAAATGGGATCCTCTGCAATGTCTATTGACGAGGTTGTGGAAGAGCTCATGAAACTTAACAAATCTCTACCAATACGGCCAAGCATTGATGAAGTTGAAGCAGCAAAAGTTTTAATTATGAACGTCGACAAGGAGGAACAAATGAAGTTAGAGGCAATTGCGCGGCAAAACAAACGGAAAGATGTTCCGGAAGAGCTATTCAAAATATTGCAAGAGATGCAGAGGAATTTAGTTTATTTTCTGAGTAAAGAACAAAAGAAAGAGGCATCAAAATTGTTAGATGTCGAAAATGTTCATTACCTGTTCGATGAATTGATTCAAAGAGCTTCCAAATGCTTGTCATCGAATCCTCAAGCTAATACATCTTCAGCTTCTTCAAGGAATTCTAGTACTTTGTCTTTGGCTAATTCATCTTCCTTCAACAGCAGCAGTTTCAATTCTCCGGCGACTACAATGACGAGCTTTTATAGTGAGAAAGAGCCTGTTAAAGTTCCTGAACTGGTTACCAGAGACGATAGTTACTTGAAGAAGGCGACGACCACGTTTCAAATGGATGGAATCAGTGTTGGGCTTCGATTTGGGAACGCTTCTTCTGCGCCCCAGATTGTCGATACCACTTTGAAGCCCAGTACTGGTAAGTTAAATCTATTTTCAATATTGTTTTTATACTTTGTGAGCTTAACATGAGAACTTTTGTAGCCTGAAAATTATTAGTTTGACCGATAAGCAATTTATCTATAGGTCAAGATGGTGAAAAAATGAGCTTGATAAAGCTTGCTAGTTTGATAGAAGTTTCAGCAAAAAAAGGAACCAAGGAGCTAATTCTCCGAAGAAGACTGTCAGACCAATTAGAATGGATTCCAGATTCTCTTGGGAAGCTATCGAATTTGGTGACTTTGGATTTGTCTGAGAATCGAATTGCTGTGCTGCCTACTACCATTGGGGGTCTTTCATCATTGCAAAAGCTAGATTTGCATGGAAATAGAATTGTTGAACTTCCCGATTCAGTAGGAGATCTGCTTAACTTGGTCTGTCTTGATGTAAATGGTAATAACCTGAAGACATTGCATCTGACTCTAGCAAGGTTAACTCGCCTTGAAGAAGTTGATCTGAGCTCTAACATGTTATCTCTTCTCCCGGAGACAGTGGGATCCCTTGTCAGTCTCAAAAAACTGATCGTTGAGACTAATGAGCTGGATGAACTTCCTCATACTATTGGTCAATGTACTTCGCTCAAAGAGCTTCGTGTTGACTATAACCGTCTTAAAGCCCTTCCTGAAGCCTTGGGACGGATGGGTTCTTTGGAGATTCTATCTGTGCGGTACAATAACATCAGGCAACTGCCTACAACTATGGCATCCTTAACAAGTTTGAAAGAGCTTAATGTTAGTTTCAATGAGCTTGAGTCAGTGCCTGAGAGCTTGTGTTTTGCCACCACACTCGTAAAGCTGAACATTAGCAACAATTTTGCCGACCTGCAATCACTCCCTAGGTCCATAGGAAACCTTGAGATGCTTGAGGAGCTGGATATGAGTAACAACCAGATACGAATTCTTCCAGATTCATTTAGGATGCTTTCACATTTACGTTTACTAAAGACAGAAGGAAATCCTCTCGAAGTGCCACCCGGAAACATTGTTGAGATGGGAGCACAGGTGTGTTTGAATTTTGTTTTACGACACTATTATTATGCTTTCTGAATTTTAATTACTAGTGTTATTTTGAAGTAATCAGTTAGTGTTAATAGACGGCTCACGAATGTTAATTTTGCTCATCAGGCTGTTGTGCAGCATATGGCTGATCTTGTTGAAAAGAGGGACGTGAAGCCACAGCCAGTTAAGCAGAAGAAATCATGGGCTCAGATATGCTGCTTTTCAAGATCCAACAAACGTAAGCGCAATGGTATAGACTATGTCGTCCAAGTGTGACAACACTGCTGCGTCAATAAAAACTTTAGACCCTATATTTATCTGGTAAGTTTGTTCTCATTACTACTATTTGTTTCTGAGATCCAGTATTTGTGGCACTGATCTAGCAGACTGCTTGGATAGTTGTTTACTCTTACATATTTCTTGTCCTTTGATTTCCTGAGTTAATAAATGTATATGGTGCACGAGACGTGTTTGCTGCATTAATTACAATAATAAAAATGTTGGGTTGTAAGGGAATGCATCACATGCTTTTGTTATCCCTTGAACAGTGAAATTGAGCTGTGATTGTGCTGGAAGAGAGCTCTGCCATTCTTCTTGAATTCCAACACTGCCAGCAGAATTATCAGTATTTTTTTGGGGGGTTTCCAGATATGGCTCTGACCCTCATCCTTAATTACCACATGTTTCTTTTTGCCTGTTGGTTTTATTTTTCATCCTCTTTACTGTAACTATGTTGTTATTGTCATTATCATTGTTATTTATCATTCTGCTTCAGAATAATTAGCTCTCATTATCCATTCGAGTTTTTTTTCCATCAATCTCGGATGGAGCCAAAGATTGACTATTTTTTGGCCTTGGAGTATGATGGAATAAAGCAAAA
>JAOTQJ010000049.1:7353477-7381855 GCA_025642045.1 Solanum sejunctum
TTTCACCATCTCTCAACGATGGCCATTGTGAAACCTTTCTCGGATAATTCCAAACTTCAAAGGTATGGGAATCAGCTAGATATGGATCAGGCTGTGTGTAATGATAATAGGAAGATATAGTTGTTCTGGGATCGTGATATAGTTTGCAAAGTCTTGGAAAATGATGAAAAACAGATTACTTGTGAAGTTCAGCATACTCTTCTCCCCCAGAATACATTATCACCTTTGTTAATCTGGACTTTTCCTTGTTAAGATCCCCTCCTCCCCTTTCTAATGCAATGCTCTTGCACAAGTGTGGTGTCCAGTGGTTGTTTTTGCAGTCTGAAGAGTTAGGACCATCGCTTGTGTCACTCCACTCCTACGCGTACTTCCCTTTGTTTTACTATTGGTCATTTTCACGCATTTCTTTTCCTCTAGTCTCACCTATTCCTATACTATGTTTAAGTAGATCACCCCAAGGAGATAGAGGTTGCTCAAGAGGTGCATGTGGTGGTTTGACACTGATCTAACTAACAGAATTCCCAAATCGGCCATGTCTCTTCTCTTTTGTTAACTAAGTACTTTTGAGAGCTGAACTGTATAGGAGTAGTTTTTTGTACTTTGTAGTTCTTGGCCACTGATATGTATATGTTGTTTTGAAAACTACAATCTCTATGAATATATTCTGACACAATGTAATCTTTTGTTGTTGCTCCTAGATCTAACTCTTAGGGAAGAAATCCCCCTGTTTATCTGTATTAAGAATCCTCTTAGCCAAACTGGGTATACTTTCAAAATTAATGAATGTCTGCTTTTCATCTATTTGACTTGTTGTATTTTCTATGAAATCAGTTAGCTGATTTCCTTCTCCGTAGATATGCATTATCTGTATATTAGCCTTGCTTATCATGTCAAAGATGTCTTTCATTAACTCAATTATATCCCAAGGAATCTTCCATTGTTTTATGAGAATATTCCTTAGGCTTAGTGAGTCAACTTCTATCACCGTTGATTGAAATCCTTACATTGCACAGAACCTAAGGCCCTCCCTAACAGCCCATGTCTCAGCAATCATATTAGTAGTCATGCTTATGTAGTCTGATTCAGCATATATAATATCCCTCATGCAGTCTTTTAGATAGAAACCATAATAACTCTTCCCAAAATTGCCCTTACATGCTCTATCTGAACTACATTTGACCCATTCAGGTTGGGGGGCTTCCAAGTTACAAGTTTTATCTCCATGGTTGGGTTATAGCTTTGAAGCATGTCAAACTTGTCTGGCCAGTTTTCAGGGATCCTTGACCAGGCAGGAAAGAATATCTTCATCAAAAATTAGAATATTTTTATTGCAGTTATTAAGTACCATCCAGTAATTTATCTCCTTTCCATGCTTGATTACATTCCTTCTTTTCCACAATTCTCATAATATAATAATAGGAATAGCATTTAGAACCCTTTTTGCCCTCATCCTTCCAGCATGCTCCCATCAATCATAGAGGAAGTTGTACAGATTCCTCCCTCCAATTATGAAACTTGCACATGTAGCAAAATGCCTCCATAGCCTTTGGACTATGGGGGTTGTTAGGAATAAATGATGTAAGGTTTTCACTATTCCATTGTTACAACATACACACTTAGACACCATTGGGATTCCAATTGTTTTTAAGATATCATTAGTTGAAATTATCCTCTTAAAGATTCTCCATAAGAAAAAGGCTATCTTGTAGGGAATTCCTTTAAGCCACACTTTCCTAGCCCGGTCCACTTCCCTTTTCTTCCTTCTTAGTAGCTCAAATGTAGACTTAATTGAGAAAACCCTATTAGTTGCTGCCATCCACCAAGACCTATCAATCTCATCTACCCTCTTCAATTTTATATCTTCGGCTATGCTAGATGAAATTGTTGCTCTTAGGACAGGTTTATTCCATTCTTGGCTAGATATGAAGCATTTTACCTCAACTTCCTCTTATTGTGCATTTTCCCCTTCTAAGAAATACAGGGCACTACACCTGATCCAATTATCAAATCAAAAAATAGAATTACCACTCCTTACCTGCCACCAGATGTAAGGCTCCACTTTCTCTCTGATCTTCATCATACTCCTCCAAGTTTGAGAGTCACCCCTGGTATTAATAATGTATGGATACAACTTCTTGCAGTACTTATTCCCCGTGTACATACACCATAAAAAGCCAATTGTGGTTCTAAAATTTCACCATAATTTGGACATTAATGCTTTGTTAATATTAAATAAGGATCTAAGACCCTAACCTCTTTCATTAGTAGGAAAACACATGTCTTCCCAAGCCACCCAATGTCTCCTCTTCTTTGTGCTCGAACTTCCCAGAGGAATTTAGCAAAAATCTGATACATTACCCTGATAACTCCCTTTGTAGGAGTCGTAGCAAACAATAGGTGAACAAGCATAGATTGAAGAACATGCTTGATAAGTATTATCTTGCCACCATAAGAAAAAAACATATTCTGCCTTGAAAAAACTCTCCTTGATAGCTTTCTGACTATGTTATCAAAGAATGCACCCCTCTTTCTTCCATAATATATAGGACAACTCAGATAAATAAAAAGAAAATTTCCTTGCTTGATGGGTATTAGTTTTCTTAATCTAATTGTATAAATCAAAGATGTCTTCTCATGCAGGTAGACGAAACTTTATGATTTATTAATCAATTACCCAGATGCCATCTCATAACTTCTCAATACCTTCATCATCTTGATGATGGATCCCCTTTACCAGAACAGAAGAAGATTGTACCATTAGCATAAGATAAGTAGTTAATATTAGAGCTCCACTTAGGAAGGCCATACCTTTTGAATTCTACATCCTTATGTAAACTGTTCAGGCCTTTAGATAAGCATTCTATAGCTATAATTAATAAAGTTGGGGGGACAGAGGATCACCTTTCTTCAAGCCCCTAGATGACTAAAAGAAACCATGTGACTGACCATTAACTAGTACAGAATAGCAGCTATTAGACAAAAGTCTCCACACCATATCAATGAGAACTTCTAAAAAATCAAATCTTCATAGCACCTTAGTCAAGTACACCTAGGACACTATATCATATGCTTTGTATATGTCCAACTTTACCACTACATTGACCAATTTATTCCTCTTGTTGATATCCCGGATAATTTCTTGAGTCAGACTTATTGGCCTCAAATCAGAAAATGTCTTTAGAATCTCTTTCTTAGGTATGAGAATCAAATTAGTATGAGTGATGCATCTAGGAAGATCTTGTCCACAGAAGAAAGTATTCACAGCCATCACCACAACCTCAGCAATAATTTCCTAACATTCCTGGAAAAAGACCCCACTGAAACTATCAGGGCCTATAACACTATCCCCACTGAGACCAAAAATAGCATGATTAACTTCTTCAGTTGTAGATAGTGTTGTTATTTCATCATTCTCCCTTTCTGTAATCAACTTGGGTATATGGTCCAGCATTGACCAATCACTAGTTAGTACCTCCTCAGTGAACTTATTTCTAAAAATCTCCACTACAGAAGCCCCTATTGCTGCCTGAGTGCTCAGCAGCTCATCATTGGCACCTTGAATTTCTTGAACTTGTAGTTTCCTCGTCCTTCCTAGGACATATGAGTGAAAGAATTTAGTGTTCCTATCACCATGGACAAACCAGTTCATCCCTGCCTTTTATTTTCAAAAATCTTCCTCTAGTTTTAGGAATTTCTTTAAATTTGCTTCCATCTTATGCAATTGAAAGGAAAGGGTCAAGCTTAAATTGTGTCTCTGTGACTGTTATCACATCCTCCAAGGTAGCTTTCCTCACAAAGATGTTTCCAAACTCATATTTGCTCCAGTCCAAGAGTGTGTTCTTGACCTTCTTTATTTTTGCTTGTAATTCAAGAAAAGGCAGCCTTTTGAAGTTAATCACCCAGTTATTCTGGACTATAGTTTTAAATTCTTTATGTTTAGTCTAAAACTTCAAGAACCTGAAGGGCTTAGCAATATTTTCCTCAACAGTTTTTCACACCACATATAAAATAGCATGGTCAGAACCTTGCCTAAACATATGCTGCACTTCACTATTGGGAAATATCTGTAGGAATTTTTGAGTCACTAAAACTCGATCCAGCCTTTTAAATATGAACTCTTCATTGATTCTTCCATTCCACCATGTATAATTATTTCTAGTAAAGGCAACCTTATAAAGAGTACAATTATTTATACAATGTGCAAAATTTAGAACCTCCTATTGTGTGAACTCCAAACCCCTAACTTCTCTTCCTCATGAAGAATCACATTAAAATCACCACCAATGAACCAAGGCTATCCTGATACAGCAAAACTTTCAAGCTCTTCCCAATCTCAAGCCTTTCTAGTGTTGTGCACCTAGCATAAACTGAGGAAATAATAAAGGATCTTCTACCCCTACTAAACTGCATGGTGATATATTGGATTGAGTCCAGCAGCTCACTGTGCTCCCAGTGGTTTGCTAGAATATCCATATTTTCACTAAGCAGTTAACCAAGCCATTATCGAATCCCAACTATCTTTTATACTGTTATAACTCAGATGGACCCCTAAAAGGTTCTATCAGAGCTACAAATACATAATGATATTGTCTGTGAAGATTCATTAACCTCCCAAAAATATTTTGGGTATATATGGATCTAATATTTCAAAAGAGAGCTTTGTCAATCATTGATCACAACTAGAGGTTGTGCCCTTATTGCTCCTTGTTTGCACTTGAAAAGGTACTTTTGGCTTACCTCTCTTAGCATTCAGGCTGTCAGTATGTCTAGGAGAAAGATCCCAGCCTGACGGACCTGATTAATGTTGTATTCCATATTCTCTTCTTTTCCACCCTCCACCTCACCCTATAGGTCTTCTTCCTCATCTATTGCCCCCTCTAAATATGTATTCTTGCCTTAAGCTTGTTCAATTCTCTGAACAGACTCCAGCTCCTGACTAGAATTTTAATGAGCCCTAGTAAGTAAATGTCCACTGTCTTCCATGCTAGGGTCATCTTTTTCCTTAGTGTTACCCTGCTTAGAGGTGCTACTTATGATGGCCACATTGCTAGCATCATCTTTCTCTAAATGGGCTATATCCTTCTAAAAAAGCCCCCTGAACCCATTTCTTGGTGTCTTTCTTCACATTGTCTTCACCTTTGTTGGTCGCCTTTGTTGAGCTTTCATTTATATCATCCACCTGAATCACCTCCTTGGTGGGATTTTGTAGCAGGGCTTCCCCATTGATGTTTTCCTTTGCACCTGCACTTGCCTCCCTTAGTGTAGCAAATTTATTCTTTGTCAGCACATCCTCCTTCTTCTGTGGGGACTGATTCTGCCTTCCCCCATTCTTCCTTTTTGGTTCCACAAAGCCTTCCTCAGATTGCTTTGCCTTTGACTCTACCTGGGTGTTATCCTTCTCTTCCTTCTCCTCCCCTTCTTTATCTTTCTTGGGATCTTCCTTCTCAACTTTCTTTTTCTTTTTTTCCTTATATAATTCAAGATGTTTGACATAGCACTAATCCTCACCATGCCCCTGAATCATACAAGTCTTATAGTACTTTGGTACGTAGTCATACTTAATTTTGATCCATTTCTCCAGAATTGAATTTTCATCATTCTTAACATAAAACTGGATCCTTTTGGAAAAATCATGCATCAGATCCACTTCCACCTTAACCCCGACACAACTAGGTCTGGATTAGTTCCTAGAGGCTAGGTCCACTTGCAAAGGTTTGCCAACTGCCGATGCAAGTGAAAAAATGGCATCTTTTCAAAACAAGTTTGGCTGCAGAGCGAGAAATGGGATCCATGCAACAGCAGTTGAAGTCTCCTCCACTGGATTAAACAATGGATCCCATTTCAAAGTATGCATTGGGAAGGTTTTATTTCGAAACATGATGCAAAAGGCAAGTTTCAACAACAGATGCACATAATCTTCCATCAAAGTAGCCTTGATAAGGACATGCCTATTACTGAGTAGGCCAATTTTGTAATCACCCTTGAGTTCACAACACTTCCGTATCAGTTTTCTCAAATCCTCTATATTCGGCCATCCATATGAAAATTTCTCAACCACAGCATATTGGAGATTTTCATTAATCACCATCTGATCAACTTTCGATTGTTCCCATTGCACAATGGGTTCTCCATGCAGATACAAAATCGGCTTCCGAGAAATAGATTTCATCGGCATATTATCAAGTTTAAATAAGTTCCCAAAAGAGATAGGTAAAGGATGACCAGCCCCCGAGTGAGACTGGCCACCGACTGTCTCAACCATATCATAGTCAACAGTTTAGGGAGAAGTCAGTGGCACTAGGGTCTTAGAGAGCGTTTTAATTTTTAGGGAGGGTGTTTGTGATCTAGCTCAGTTCATCTTTTCATTATCATTAGTTATTAGAAGCTTAAAATTTATGTTTAAGAATTTGAGTCAATTTTTAAATTCAAGTTGAAAATTTGAAAGTTGAAGATTTTCATTTTTATTTGAAAGCAAAAGTAAACTCTACTTATTTTTAAGCAATAAGATTTTCATTTTGAAAAAACAAACTCAAGAATTTTCAACGTTAAACAAATATATATATACACTAGTTCAGTGTACGTGCTTTGCACGTATATGTCATGTCAATTTAAAAATTACATATAAACAATACTTATTATTAAATAAATATAATATTTATGTAAACGAAATGAAAACGAAATGAAATAAAAATTAGTAGTTTGATGCACTGTTTGATCTATTGTGAATCAACAAAGATGAGAAAAATCAATGCAATTACATATAATATACTAATATAGATATATTAATAGTTTATGAATATATAAAGTAATAATTTGGAGTTGAATAGTCAAAAGTTAAATAATTAATTGATTAAAGTTTAATATAAAAAAGGCTTCAATGTCGGCAACATAATAAAACTAAATTTTTGCCTGTTTAAATTTGTTATATTACATACTTTTTTGCGCAAAATATTTGAGAGTCAAAATTTTAATTTATTTATAATTCTTAAATATTAGAAAAATAATAACTTTTGTTCCTTTTTCTTCATACCCTAGATAATCATTTATACAACGTAGTCCTATATCAAAAGTGAATTTTGAATATAAAGAAATTCTAATCCAATAGTGAAACTTGAAATTAAATAAATAAAAGATAAAATACTAAAAAAATTTAAAAAAATGAAAAGATAATTTTGGATAAAAAGTTCAAACAATATTTTTAAAGGCTTTCACGCTTACTCGGTGTTCGATACCCACATTGAATCCCATTAAATTTGGATTCACATCGGAAAGTTCCACATTGGGGGTAAAACACTCCCTGACAAAGGTGACTCTATACCTAAATGACTCCAACTCAAAATCTCTGATTAACAATGAAGAAATACTTACTACTCCACCATGACCCTAGTAGCCACAAATATATACTTCGCCGTCAATCATGACTTTAATAAGTAGTGGAAGGTTTTGTTTTTGTGTGTTTCAATTAGCATGAGTTTTGTTGATTAGGGAATGGGAAGAGATATACTTGGGGTTCAAGGAAACGGAGGGCCCAAATAGATCCAAATCCTCGGCCCAACTTTCTCTATTTATTCCTTCCTTGTCTCCAATAATAACAAACCTTCACCGCCGAGGTCCTCACAGTATCTCTCTTCCCCCCCAAATCGTATTGTAAGCTTCTCTCTATCTCTACTTTCCTGTTGCAAAAGCCCTAATCATCGTCTTTTTCCAATAGAATATCAACTATCAATAGGGCTTCAGCTTTTGTTTTCCCTATCAAGTTTTATTTGCATTCTTATAATCTTTCCTAGTCTCCCAATGAAAGGAAGAAATACCAAGTTCTAATTTGAAACTTTTATTCAGTTCTTGGCACCTAGGTTTTAATTACATTATTTTGTTGTCTGGTGGTTATTACTACTGGTTATTTTTTGAATGAAAGATTAAATTTTTATGTAGTTCCCAGATGATTTTGTTGTCTGGTTATTAACTTTTTTTGGTTATTTTCCGAATGAAGGAAAAAAAAACAATGAAAGATTTAGTTCAAAGATTAAGACTTTATTTAATTTTCTAGTGAATTTTTGATGTCTAACCATTTCGAAATTTAGCATTTAGAGAATTTTCCATTGCATACTTTTCATCTCAAGTAAATGCACAGCTGAATGGATATGTACAAGTTGAATCCTACTTGTTTGGTATCTTAGCAGAGTCTATTGATTTGAAGACCATATTATTGGAGAATTCTCTCTAGTTATCTTCCTTCTGTGTTGATATTTGTGTCTCATTTTTTGGCTATTGACAGATCTTCTAAGCTCCTAGCAATTCCGGTTTTTCCAACTAGCAATGGCTACTAGTGAGTAATTAGTCAATTGCCAAATTGGATATTAGCTTTGTTAAATTATTTTTCTAATGATTTTTACATAATTGCAGGACTTCAATTTGAAAATTCATGTGAAATTGGAGTTTTCTCAAAGCTGACCAATGCATATTGCTTGGTAGCTATTGGGGGTTCTGAAAACTTCTACAGGTTCGTTTTTATTTTTTTTTAAATCTTCAAGTTCTCTGTTGTTTAATATGTAGTTTGAAACTAAAAGATTTGAAAAAGAGACATTGGAGCTGAGCATTCAGAATTTCCTAGGTGAGAATAAGAAAATCAGAGATAAAGAAAGTACTTGAGCTAGGAATGTGGAAAATGGCAATGAAGAAAGTGGGAAAAGGATAGGTTTCTGATGCCCCCTTCTTAAGTGTTTTCCTCATTCCCTATTTGGCAACTTAAAAAATTGATCCCAATCTCTTGGCACAAAAATAGAAATTGTACCCTGTTGTTGTAATCTAGTTTCCTGGTTTCCAACTCAGTGAAAATGATATGATCTGTATATTTTCTCCAGCACGTTTGAGTCCGAGTTATCAGGCATTATCCCAGTGATCAAAACCTCTATTGGAGGAACAAGGATAATTGGAAGACTCTGTGCTGGTACTTGACAACGACTCTAGCTATCTTTGATATCTAGATTCTTAGTGATCTCTAGCTAATTTTACGTCTCTGATTTTGTGCAGGAAACAAAAATGGTCTTCTCTTGCCTCACACTACAACAGATCAAGGTAATAATATATTCTCCATGCTCTAGCAATACCTTTCTTATTTGCGATGATGTGATTAACACTATATTTCAGCAAGTTTTACATTTGTAGATCTTTGAAGTAGATATTCATAGCTGGATAAGTATTCAATATATAGAGATCCATGTATCTATGCTTTGAGTTATTTTTAATGACAGTGTTATCCCAGCCATCTGATGTGCACCTTAACTATTCCATTGGGTACTTATGTTTATGTTTTGTCTCTGCTTGGATATTTACCCTGATGTGGAAGGTTCACACCCACTTCATTGACCTATTGGCCACATCCTTAGGGTTCCCAAGTGTGTTGTACCATTGTTTGTTATGATGATGTTAAGTCTTGGAGATTCTTTTGGTGGTTTAATCATCTGTTATACTTTGATCCCTGTCTATATTTTTTTTAATTCTTGTGAGCTTCTGTATGCACTAGCTTTCTTGACTTATTGTCTTGTAATTAGGTTTATCATGTGAACTTAGGTCATGTTTGGGTTAGCTGATTTTTAATTGGAGAATTTGATAACAATGTTGATGCCTATGTTAAACTTGACAATGTGTAATAGTTTTTATAACAAAATAAGGGTTTTGGACGTTCAAAAGGAAAAAATAAAGGGCCTAGGATGCAACCTAAATTGACGGAAGTTCTGAATCCATTAAGTATATAAAAACATAACAATAAAAGTTGCAATCATAGCTATTTATCCAGGCAAATTAATGTTTCACTGTGCATATGTATGTATATTCAATCACTTTGTTCAAACAAAGCCTTTGAGGAACTTTATACATCTCACATCACATGTTGTAGATAGATGTTGGACTTTTTAATTATGTGGAATTAGGAAGGCAAAATTATTGTAAAGAGAAGTTGGTAAAACAACATTTGCAGCCTTTTAACTATTGCAGGAGGCTTGAGTCTGTGAGTCAGACTGCAAAAATTAATATCAACTATGTTCAGTTTAAACATTTTGCAACTCATCTTTGTGCAAATGATACCAATTAAATTGTTTACTTTGACTTCTTAGTTGTAACATAACTTTGCCCAAATAAAGTTGTCTTGAATAATGCCTATCAGGAGAACTGCCTTGGTAAGTTACTTTTCACAATATTATTTGAATCCGTACCATGGGACATTCTGGGAGTAGTTTCTAGGGTGACTTGTTATACAGTTTTTCATCAGTTTATGCTGGAATGTTTTCTCGATTCTCCCCCAGCCCTTCTCCCCTCCCCCTTTGTGTTTCTGCGATGCATGAGACGCATATTGGGGATGATAATAATTGGCTAATGCACCAGTAGGAGACATCACTTTTTTGATATTGAATTTGTTATTTGGGAGGTAGTTAGTGCATTTCCAATGATTTAAGGTTGAATACGAGTATACGACAATGTGGACTTGATTGCCTAATTCTTGGGTAGCATTTCTGGTTTTATATTTCCTTTAAATATAAATAGTATGAGCAATTGATCGACAACAATAGTGAAGATGTTAATGTGTCAAAAGAACTTCAATGTATTAGTGCTTAATTAGCACTCAATATTCCATGCTTATTTAGTGTGACAGAAGTCTGCATGAAATATTTAAGTTCTACCCCCACTGAAGCAGAATTGACTTCCATTTCTCACATCTTTGACTTTGGTTCCGCCGTTTTATTTATGTTTCTGCTGGAAGAACTTCAGCACTTGAGGAACAGTCTGCCGGATTCAGTTGTGGTTCAGCGCATTGATGAGCGATTATCTGCCCTGGGAAACTGCATAGCATGCAATGATCATGTTGCTCTGACGCATACAGATCTTGACAAGGTAACTAATCCGTTTGGCTACTTCTGGGTACAAATTGGAATGATATTCTGTAGATCTCTGCTGTTTATTTCACTGCCAGTCAAGGCTCAAGTCAATTATTGTGTATTTCTGGATGCACATGGTAGCATCTCATCTATAGTTTGTCTTAAATAAAGAACTTAAAAACTCCCGTGTTTACTGAAAGTTAACCCTTGTAGTAGTATACTGCATCAGTGTTGATCCAATGTTCAGGAATGTGTAATGTAAGAAAACTTGTTCACAAATTATAGCCTCTATTAATGCAGTATAATTCTACAATGTCTGTAGATGTTTCTCTGCCTATTTTTATATTTTGCTCAACTTTGTTTCAGAAAAAGTTTTCCTTTATTTACTCCTAGATCAAGTATTTATGATGGTCATATTACTGCCTCATCCTTTACTGCTCAGAACAACTATTGTTTTACCTCAACTAGCATAGAATCACCACATTATCACCATGAAGCTCCAGTTGCTAGCTGTGAGTTGCTCTTCTCGATTAATTGGGTTCTGAAATCTAAGATTGTCAAATGTTATTTTTGTCAGGAAACTGAAGAAATGATTGCTGATGTTCTTGGTGTGGAAGTTTTCAGGCAAACAATAGCAGGGAATATACTTGTTGGCAGTTATTGTGCTATCTCAAATACGGGAGGCTTGGTAAGTAGACAATCTTAAATGGAGGGAACCAAGGGGTGAGGGAAAGGGTGCGTGTGTGTGATGGAGGAACACAACGAATGCATAACAAGTGTTTTCACAAATACTATTATCACTAAATCACAGTCAATTTTTTCTCAAGAAGAGCTAAAGCATACAGTTAACTATGCACATTCACCTCAGTTTGTCACTTAGCTGTGATAAATTTACATGGTTTGGTGTATACATTAGGCACCGGTTATTTTCACTATGTGATACTGCAGCTTGACAGCTAAAAATAGAAATGTTTTTTTGTTGCCTCATTTCGTTGAGACTTGTTGGAGCAGGTACATCCCCACACATCCATTGAAGACTTGGATGAGCTTTCAACTCTTCTTCAGGTTCCTCTGGTTGCAGGAACCGTGAACCGTGGTAGTGAAGTGATTGCTGCTGGATTGACTGTCAATGACTGGACAGCATTTACTGGATCAGACACTACTGCAACAGAGTTGTCTGTTATTGAAAGTGTTTTCAAGTTGAGAGAGGCTCAACCTACTGCTATTGTTGATGAGATGCGGAAATCATTGATCGACAGTTACGTTTAAGAAGTTATTTAAATTGCATGTACTAGAAAATTCTGTGGTAAAGTTTGAGCTGCTGCTTTAATTTTGTGTTTCCTATGTTAAAAGGTCTCACTTGATAGTACACAGATTTATGGTTTAGTGTTAATTGCGTTTTCTGATTTTCAAGTGTATAATGTAAGTGCATTTGAGTATAAGAAATTGTTTATCCATATTCCTTGGGGGTCGTTTAGGGTGGCGGCTAAAGAAAGTTAATTTTGGGATAATTTTTAAGTGGTTCTTAATTTGTTGTTTGATTATAAAGGTTGGTATAACTTATTTCAAGATTGATAATTAATTTTGGGATAAATTATCTTTGAGGGTAAAATAATCATCGTAAAATAACTTATTTTGGGATTTAAAGTATGTAAAGTCCAAAAATATCTCCTGTTAATTTTTTTTTATATACTATTTTTATATTCATGTAAATTAATGTAATTTTTAATAATATTTATAATAATATTTACAATCTTAATTAATCATTATTTTTATGATAACGCATTTTTCTATTAAAAAATATATTTTATATAGACAATTTTTAATTAGTATATTATAAGTTGAATTTATTTGTCTCATATTTATATTTATTTATATTTTAATTCTTTTAAATTTTATCCCACTATTAAATTATATATTTTTAGTTAAATAGTTTATTACTCACTTAAAAAGTATATTTTATATGTCAATTAAAATGTAGATAACTTTAAAATTTAATAATATTTTTTTTTACTTTAACAAATTTAAATGAAAATTTTATTTTTAAGCTAAATAAGATAAAAGTTTTATTTCTAAGTTAAATGGGGTGAATGTTTTATTTTTTAAGCTAAATAAGATGAAGTTTTTATTTAAAGCTAAATAAGATGGACATTTTATTTTTATATTAAATAAGATAAAAGTTTAATTTTAAAAACACACAACATAATCATGAAAACACATATACAATATTATTTACGTTAAATAATATGAAATTTTTATTTTTAAAATGAATAGCTAAAGTTCGTAAAGAAAATATTTAAAAGAAAAACTAAATAAGATAGAAGGTATTTTTGTAAGCAAATAACTTATTCTTAGAAATTAGTCAATGAATAACACTTTGAATATAACAAACTAAAGAAACAATAAAAATCACTCTCGATATAAATAATTTCATCATAATTTATCACAACATAATTATTCATAGCATAATTTATATCCAAATTAAACGACCCTTTACTGATAATGTGTTTATCAATATTCCCGGATCGGAACCGGGAGCTTTTTAGAAGTTCCTTCCCGGTCTGGTGTGGACCAGTACTAGATCGGTACATCAGTTTTGAATAATATTTTTTAAAATTTTACATCAAAATTTAAATATTAAATTAATATTACATAATTCTTTTAAACTTTTAAAGTTTAAAATTTTTAAGTTAAAGTCCTTGTTAAATGAAAAAAATAATGACTTGGATTTTAGAAAATTTAATTTATTACTTAATTGATTTAACTAAACCAAATTTTCAAAATTAAAACAAAATCGCCACTTAATTTTTAGAAAAAATCAAAAAATCCTTAAAATATTTTTTAAAAAATTTAAATAAAAAAAATCTTTTAAAAATCCAAAAAAAAAAAATTAGAGTTCACATTTCTACTTCAAGAAGGTTGTACGCACTTGAAATGACCGCTAATACGCAATTGTCCGATGATTACAAATTTTTGACTAAGTTTCGAAAATTGATTTTAAAGGACATAAAAAAAATCGAAAGCACATTTGAAAGATTTCCAAGTGATTTAAAACTTAACCATATTCGACAAATTTGAACTAAAATATCAAAAGAGGGGAAACCCACATTTTTGTTTTAAAAGACAATTAAAACTAATTTACAAAAAGAAAAATTTCACAAGTAATTTTAAACTATTGCAAGGTGTTAAAAGAACACTTTCTGAATAAAATTGAATCAAGGAAATAACACAAATGAATTAGGCAATGGTGGAGGAAATTAATTAGATTAAGCAAACAAATAATATTAAGTTAATGTTAGAGTCAAATAAGAGCAAATAAATACAATGACCAAATAAGTAAGAAATAAATTCAAATTCTTTGGGCCTAGCAGGCCCAAATCCCAGCTGCTGCCACCATGTTGCTGCATAGCATATACTCTATGTATACTAGTGTATACATCGATTTTCCTGCTTCCAAGACCTGTAAATAGCTCCGAGACCCGAAGATATCCTAAAATGCAGGGTGGAGTCCCCCAAAAGGGACTCGAATTGAGATCACATGTAAAGAAAAATAAGAAAAAAAAATCATAAGTAAACTGAACTTGAACAATGCTAAATTAATTACTGGTAATTGTTGATACAACTACATACTTCTAAGACAAATAAGAAAGAAGAATTATCAGCTATATCATGAAAGGAACTTTCAGTGGTTCTGGAACAAAGGAGAAAACATGGTATTCATCATTATATATATGACTCTCAAATATTAACAGAGATGAAGACATTCCAACAAGGTTAACAAGGATAAAAGGGCGACTGAGCAACAGTAGTTTATTTCGAACGAAAACAACACAACAAATAGCAAATTTTAGATCAGACAAGATACAGTAAACATGTTTTGAATCATAAATAAAAATCATGACCAAGAACTTGTATTATCGAAAACCAAATCAAGTAGAGAGGTGAGGCAAAAGCAACACAGCATCATTATCTTAATAGCAACATTTATAGGGATGGAACTCGATAACATCTCATACGCAAGGTTTGACATGTCGAGATTCAATCAACAGTCCAACTATACTACGTTCTTTCTCACTCACACTCAAGACGTCATTGTGAAATACACACGAGAATGGATCAGAAAACACATCAGAATGCGTCAATGGGAATAAATCATCAACAAACTATCAAAACACAGAGACAGAGATGGGAACAGAGACGAAACTTCCCTACATATGCATCAGTAAATCAAGCTCAAACATGAAACCGCGAGAAAAAAACGACCATTTGAGACACTAATTGACTGGAAAAGCTTAAAACCAAGAAAGACATCTCAAACTTGAATAGGAAACATGAAATCAACACAATCAGGATCCTTACAACTTAAACACGATTCGAGAACTCCAGAAAAACATGTTAGTGACAGCAGCATCACAGTATTAATTCGTCACAACATAACAAGTTTCAGTTAAAGCAAAACAAGCACAAATATGAAAAAATTGAAACAACATAAAGACTGATTCTTTATTCCACAAATGAACAAACGCACTAGAACATATGAAGAGGAGTAGGATTAGGGTTATTACCTTTCTTGAAGCAGGAACTGAGACGAGACTAACTCAGAGGAGAATTCCCACCACTGCTAACAGAACCTCATTTATGCTTTCCTGATTTCGAAACGAACAATTTATGGCTTCGAAGTTGTATGAGCTTTTTGGGAATTAGCTTAAATATCAAATAGGAATTTAGCGTTCTTGAGAGTAAAACCGTTGTCCCCCAAATGGTGAGGAAAAGAGGATATTTATAGCCCCAAATTAGGGCAAAATGGAAGGAAAATCGCGACCAAAACCGAAAAGGCATTTTTAAAATTTTCTGCTATGGACTCATAGTCTATAGAATTTGGTAATTGGGGAAAAATCCAATAACCAAATGCAAATTCTTGAGAGCTGAGATTTGGACGTTGGATTGCTGCTTTGCGCAGCTTTCTTCGCTCGTCGTCATTATCATTTTGTGCTGCTAGTCGCAGCGTTGCAGGGTTGACTGGAAAGCTGGGCTGGTTTCCATCAATTTGGGACTGGTTCACTAGACCTTTGCTGCTTTGCTAAAGCTTTGCCATTTTGCGGAAGAAGATGCGTAGGCGTCTGGGAACGAGGAAAACAAAGAAAAGGGGCGCGTAAGTTGTTGTATAGGTATATGCGTGTGTGTATATGTTGGGTATAAGTTGGCTGATTTGGTAAGATAAAAAGATGTTGGGCCGGGTTTAGGAGTTTATTGGGTTGGGTTTCATTGATTTGGGCTAAGAATTGGTCCATTTGAAACGGAAAATGGGTCCAAAGTATAGGGGAATTGGATTTAAGAAATTAGTTGCTTCAATTGCAATTATGACTAATTAAATATAATCAAATCAAACTCGATTGACTAATTTGACTACAAGATAAATTAATATAAATTAATTGAAGAGACTTCAAGAATTAACGATCTGAAATAATTAAATTACAAAAAAGAACAACTCCTAAAATAATAAAATAAAATAAGATATGATAAAACTTATTTGAGAAAAAAAATACTTTTTGCCTTTTTAAAGATAATTATTTCGAATTGTCAAACTTAAAAGCTCGGTGATTAATTTATATTGTGGAGAGTAAAATTAGGTGTCAACAGTCCTAACTCCTAAGTTTAAATTTTAAAATTTAAATTCTTACAATTCTCAAAATATAAGTTATTTAATATATTTGTAACTATAATTTATTCATCTTTAAGGAAAGTTTAAATTTCGAACTATAAATTTTAAAGTTTAAAGATTTCTCTTTTAAGAGTTTAAAGTTTCAAATATATAAGTTATTTAATAACTTATAGTCTGTAAGTGTATACCTATCACTTGTTAATCTTCAAGAAAAAATATAAATTTCAAAATCAAATTATAAATTGTCAAGTTTAAAGATTTTACTTTTTAAAGTTTAAAGTTTTTAAAAGTTTAAATTTCAAACTTTTTAAGTTTAAAATTTAAATCTTAAATTTTGAAGTTTTAAATCTTTCATTTTAGATTTTAAAGTTTAAAACTTAATCCTTTAAGTTGCAAATTTTGAAATATTTATAGTAGGAAAATATATATTTAAAAAAAAGAAAAGACTTGCAGTAAATTCAACATAGTACTTTTAAAAAAAAATTAAGGCGAATAGTCTATAATTTTATTAGTAAACGATTAAATTGTACAATTTTTATTTTAAATATTAGAAAAGAACCTAATTTAAGCAGTCACCTTCTAGGAAGAGTTTTGTTTCAATTGAACCTAATTATAGTATTATACTAATATCTGTAACCATAAAAATTTTGTCTTAGTGTCTCTAATGTTTCTTTTATTAAATTTTCTGGAAGTAGTTGTTGAGCTTGTTCCTCCAAAACAATTCATGTCATCTTCACTTGATTCTAACAAAATATTATCTATATCGGCTTCAATTGGTGGGTAAAGTTGGACGCCCATAACTCCTTCACTTCGCATTGATCCAATCTCTTAATAATACCGATATTTCTAAACTATTTGATGCTAATGAATATCTATGCTCTCCAATTTGGAATTATGCCGCACTAAAAGCACCTTCCGAAGTCACTGATGATGGTTAAATTAGTCAACACATCACGAACCACCGTTGAAGTTTTGGAAAATCTTTGCCGCGAGCCTCCCATCATTCTAAAAGCTGAGGCTTGCCCTCCCCATCCTTAAATTTGATTTTGTTCCCTGATTAATATATTCATCAAAATTATTTTTTCAGTAGAAATAAGACGAAGATAACTTTCTAATATATCATCAATATCATCGTTGTATCTTACATCTAAAAGTTTCGAGTTCTTGATTTTGTACTCGTTCGTCTATACTGGAACCATACACATCATATAGTTTTTTAACTTCCGTTTTAATACTACTTTTAACTATTGTCAAACTATGTAATTGGTGTTGTGCCATTTTTAGACCTCTCACCGAGTGAGATTTAGCTACCATTCATTCAGAAGATCTCAAAATCGAATCGAATTTCAGACCCAAGCTTCAACAATGGTGTATAATAAAAATCTTCACGGCCTTAAAAATCAAATACACAGTCTTAAATTTAATTTAGTCTTACCAAATCAAATTTATAGCATCCAATTTTGTCTTACCAAATCCATGCTGTTGAAGTTATTTTACTTTTCTTAATTCTCAGGTATGTAGCAGAAGACACACCGACTTTGTTTTCATCTACATTATGAGTGTATTGTACAAGTTTTGCAATAAAAATCTGATAAGAACTTATGTCTGAATTACTTTTCCTCTGTTGATATAAATATGCCTTAATGCAATACCGATGGCATTGATACTTCTTCTAATTATAGCCTGAGTTTTATTTTATTTTTGTAACTGAAAAATCTGCGTGGTGCATGGCTTGAAACTCGATAGATAATGGGGCTACTTAAATATCAGGCAAACCTACAATAGGACTTGAAACCATGACTAACACATCACAAGCCACACTCTTACTATTAGACTAAAGCCCGATAGTTCGGAAATAGCTGAGTTACTGCTCAACATACTTAATAACTCCATATTCTTGCATTTTTTTCAAAGATTAAATATCATTTTAAATATTGAAAGTATCTGACTGGACTCATATCTGAACTTAGGTTATAAAAGAGTAGCAGAGTGATTACACTGCTCAATTTTGTTTGGTTCTGTTAAATAAAAATTGAAGCATTATATTCTTTTTGTGTTTACTTGTGTAGGATTGAATCACAATTATCATTTGTTTGTTTATAGACTTGCCGCTTTCAAATTTACAAGAAAACTTGAACAGGGTATATGAGGATTGATTCTATTTCTTAAAACTTATATATTGAAATCTTTCCTTTTGTTTTGTACAAATGAAGATTGTTATCCTATCTAACTTTCCTGTTTCTTGGATCATATGAATAGTACCTTTTCTTTTATCATCGATAATCTTACTCATAAATACAGCTTGAGACTCTTCAGTATCGGATTTTAGGCGTATTATCAATCATGCTTGCTGCATTACTTATTTAGATTAGTCTTATCTACAAGATTTCTTTTATCATCTCCCAAGAATTTTCTACAAGTTCATTTTTCCTCTATCTTTCGGGTTATGGGTTATTACATACTTATAAGTGAATCCATCACCAATGAGATACTATTTTAAAGACCAAAACGTTTTCCACTAATGACATCCTCTCTGTATTCTCTACTGTTGGCTTATGTAGGAGGACATGATTACCATTTTGATATACCAGACTTATATTCAAGTCCAACTATATATTGCAATTTTCTTCTAGTTTACTATCCCCCTGGATGACTGTTTATTACTTGCAACCTCCAAAAATGTTGTGCTGGATTCTTTAATCATAATTTTTGAAGACCTCGAGCAACATAAGTTTGCAGTGCATATGTATATAACATAGGAATATATTGTGTGAATGCTACTTGTAATAAAAAGTTTGGCTTTTGGTCCAGGATTTGATTAGAAAATCAGACTACTCTGTGGCCTCGGAACTGAAAATTAATTGTTGTGTTTACCAAATTGTCATTATTAAAGTTAAATGCTTACCTGTCTTCCCAATAAAGTGTTTAGTGGGACTCAGTAAGGTTAAAATAGGAATGGTCTCATTAAACAATTGTCAAATACGAAAAAAATTTTTGGGTGAGTTGTGTCACATAGATTGAGATAGATAGAGTGTAGTAATTTTTTTTAATTTGTTTAATGAAATAAGATGATATATTAGAAAGGCATCAGGGAGTATGGTAGTATACTTGTATTTGCATTTTTAAAGATGTTTGGTGCTCTAATCTGGGGATAAATCTGTGCTTTAAGAAATATATTAATGCTATGTGTCATTTCACCATATCTCTTAAAATTATTTTTTTGAGACGTGTGTGTTTATATGTACTTTTTTTTAAAAAAATAAATTTTATTTTACTGAGTCACTTTCACTTTTTACTTCTCCAGGAGGAGAAAATGTTGTATTGATAAGGTCTGCTTTGATCTTTGTAGCATTTGAGGTTTACATTTGATGAAAACACAAAATAATTGCTATTTTTGTTTGAATTCATGAATCTTGACTCTCTAGAATTATTAGAGTACTGACATTGCATCCTCATTTCAAATGTCACAGGTGATTTTGATCAAAGAACGATCCAACAAAAATTGATCATAACATATAAAGTGCATCTATTAGTGTCTGATTTATAAATAATATATATAAATTTAGTACTTTCACATATGTAAATGTTTAACTAAGTAAATGTTTCACTTCAACATTTTCTAGTATGATATTCACAAAATATGTAGAGAACACATTTGGCAGCTATGCTATGGTCAAGATAGTGATACTTTTATTACTTTATATAATAATGTTTATGTGTAATTTAATCATTTATATAATTATTTTAGACTAGAATAAAGATTATATATTGGGCCCGTGTTGTCAAATTTAATTTTGAAAACTTCTTTTTTTAGTTGAGATTGTTACAAATATTATTGACATTATTTGTAAGCAATATATGTATTTGTAAGTAATAATATAATCTCCTTATTTGATTGAGTATATTAATTACAATATTATCTTATATGTATACCAATTTTTGTAACAATTTTAATTTGAAAGATAAACCCAAACTATCAATATGAGTCATTATTATATTTTTTAAGAATTTTTTTGGTTAAGATAATCTTTTTTCTTTTGTGATCTCGGTGATTTTAATATCTTGTACTAAATAAAAAGTAAAAAATAATTTTTATATACTTTGAATTGTTTAATTTATTTTAACATAAATATACTTTTTATTTTAAAGTACCCAACTTTATAAATAAAAAATATTTACAAACTTATTATTGGTAGAAAATAGGCCTTTGCCTTGCTATATGCAGGAGCGGGGTATATGTAGTCTCTTGGGATAATAACAGGGTATGTTTGGTCCCAAAATATAACAGAGGGTACAAGTGATCTATTTTGCATAGCTCAAGAGCAATTTTGACCCTTTTCCATTAAAAAAAACATGTATTTTTACACATGGACCATGATTAGGAAAAATACAAAGTAAACATCAATTTGAGACATCGAGAGAGCCTACAAAACCAACCACCATAGTCCAAGATCTAAATCAATTAAGCCTTAAAAGAAAAACTGCAATGTCACTGGCACTGCTAACTAGGGATCTATAAACACTACATCTCCGTCATCTTCGAGACATTCATCAGAATTGGAAGTACTAGCAGTAGATTGCACTTCTTGGAAAAAGCATTCCAACCGTTCAAGAGTAAACCAGTCTTCTGTCATCTATGAAGCAGCACCAAATTGCAAAAAACATCCTATTTTAACAGCATTACACAATCTCTTGATATGTAAAAGCTTATGGAATTTTCAAGACGATGGCATTAAAAAGTATCAGAGAGAGGAACTCACAAAGTATGGGTAGCCCTTTGAAATGCTAAAATTTGCTGGAGCACTCTCTAAGAAGAGGTTTATATAGTACAAAACAAAATTGCCACAGTCTTCATCATTTCTCTGCTGCGGAACCTGAAACTTCTTATATGAGCATGCACTGCAAAAGGACTGAGACTAGACGACAGAGCCAACATAATATTACCTTTGGAATCATTAGAGGGATTTTCCTGATCTGGTCCTTGGTTTCTGGCCTCTGCTCCACCTTAAATAGGTCTACAACAAATCTGCAACGAGAACACCACTATCTTAAAATCATTTCAAAGTAAGCCCAGAATGGATCAGTAGGCTGAGAAAAAGAAATACTTTCTGATCCCAGGTTCAAATCTCTCAGGGTTCGCCATATGCAAAGAATCAAGCAACAACATACAAGGACTTCTTTCTTTAGATTGTAAACTTTCACCAAGGTGACAAAAGATCAGGAGACTCCAGTGACCCCTGGCAATGTGCGAATTCAGTCAATAGAGACATATCTAAAATGTCGAATTCTACATCATACCGCTATTACATATATACTTACCAGAGAACAATGGGTACAAAAACATACTCTTTCGAGAATATCTTCTTTTTTGCAATCCAGTTCAACACCTTAGCTTTGTAAGAATGTTCCGAGTACAAGGAGAACCACAAGCTGTCAAGGTATGTAAATACATTTCTCCTATCTTCCGGATGCAATTTCCATATGCTCCTATATAAAAACCCAAAAGTTAGGCTTACAGAAAAAGTGATAAATCTCGGTGTTCTTACACAGTTCAATGGTAGTATTCATCATTTAGCTGGGGATGTTTGAAACAGATGGAAATGAAGTAAATATGCTTCCTCCTTTCTGTCAAAACTTGGAGGGCCTAAAAAAGGCTTGGTTGGAAGGGGAGTGACATCTCTACATTTAGCACAACCCAGTAGAAGAAACGTCCCACATTCACGCAGGATCCAAGGGCCAAACCGTAAGGGTGTGATGTAGGCAGCCTACCGTGATGCAAGCATCAATGGCTGATTTTAAGGCTCGAACCCCCTGACCTATAGGTCGCATGGAGACAACTTTACCATTGCTCCAAGGCTCCCCATCACTGACCTCTCTACATTTACTTCTCAGTATCTTTTACTTACCAAACAAGAGAAATAACTATTTTAACTTCCAGTTTTACTTATGCTCCAGCAACCTTTCCTCACCCCAATCAAACAGCATTAGATTACAATGTTTTACTGGAAAAGGATAAAGCAATAAAAACTTACTCCAAGTAAAGCTCAAATTTTGATGAGCCTAACCCCTTTTGACTGTTGTTCCTCCTTGATTGACCATGACAACGAGAAGCACGCTGCGGAATAACTTCAGAATCCGTTGTATCAACTGTTATCCTACTTTTCTTTCTTTTTCGTGAATGTGCTCGTGGTTTGAGTTGCAAACAGCCAGAAGCTTGCTGTTGGATAACTTCAGAATCTGTTGTATTAGCTGTTATCTTAATTTTCATTCTTTTTTGTGAATGTGGTCGTTGTTGGAGCTGCAAACAACAAGAAGCTTGCTGTGGGATAACTTCAGAATCCGTTGTATCAGCTGTTATCTTACTTTTCATTCTTTTTCTTGAATGTGGCAGTGGTTTGAGCTGCGTACAACAAGAATCTTGCTGCGGGATAACTTCAGAATGGCTTGTATCAGCTTTCACCTTACTTTTTCGTGTTGGTAGACGTGATCGTGGTCTGAACTGTGACCAACTTGGGAGTCCTGTATTAATCCTCTCCTTATCAGTCGCTGTGGTGAAAAATTGAGAAATCAGCTTTGCAACTTTGAAATAACTAGCACAATGTTTATTTCCATGTTCTGGGAGGGGAAAGCAAGATTGCTCCTTCTCACTCGTTTTCTTTGATCAGGTAAAGTTAGATTTCATTCAATATGCATCCAGGGGATAAAACTGAGTACAAAAAAGATGTTAGCTCCTGTTCATCCTCAAATCTTGTCTTCTTTTTTTTTTTTTAAGGTAAGATACTTCTGTATAAAAACTCAATGCTGTTTCTCAACCCCACAAAACCTAATATGGAAAAAACTGAGTAAACAGATATGTGACTGTCAAGGTTAGAATAAATAATATCATTGGTCAGTAGCTTAATCATTGTTCTGACAGCAACTAAAGAGCTAAACCCTCCCACATCAAAGGAAGCCTTGAGTACTCCAATGTATACGAAGAAAGGACAATTATTTAGCACTATCTAGTGAATGGGGCTCCGCCCACCCCTACAAATGAACACCTCTTCCATGTAGAAGCTTCTTATCTTAGAAGTGGTTTGTAATGTAATACATTGGTTCCATTATTTTAATCTGTTATGTCTCACCCCTCAGGTAATTTGTACTTATGTAGAAAAAGCATTTAACAGAAGCTTTATGTTAATTAGGATAGAACTCAGTGAATCTATGATAGTAGCAAGCAAACAGACAATCCAAGGTGTTAATGTGCCAAGAATTCATCAGGGCGAAAAGTGCAAATACAAAATTGTAAGGACTAGAAATGTACCGTACCTAGAAAAAACATAGAATCTTACACCAGAGATTGTAATTTAACCCTCACTAGATTAACTCCTTTTTGTCCCGAACTTAAATCAAATGTAGGTCTTGTTTAAGTGTTGATCTGAATTTGAAGAAAATTAATTTTACATCAAATCAAATAGACAACATGAAGTTTGCAGTCCAATTCTTGTTCGAGGTAAAGATACAAAAGTCAGCAAGCTCATCAATCAATATCTAAGAGATTGCAAGACATTGGTCGTACCAGAATTCTGCAGTCCCTCATTTGATCTTTGGAGTAGAGGAACATTTTTAGACAATGAGCAGTTTTGATACAAATTCCGTGCTTCTCCAGGTACATGGATGCCTTTTAGCCTTTGATTTGCAGGAGCATGTATAGCAGCTTGCTGATGATTCACAATTTCAGGGGCAGAAGATGCTACAACAAACCAAGACCCAATAAACTTTGTGATTTCATACTAAAAATAAAGCATACTACAAAGGCGTCCACTAACTTATTCTAAGCTAAATCCCCCCAAAATGTAACAGTTTGCCATGACTTTGATTTGCATAATCAAGCCCTAGTTCGCCGTTCGCCATTAATGCCCCCCAAAAAAAACTTCAAAACTTGTGAGCAATTGAAGTTGGAGGTACCTGAAGGGTTGTGAAGAAGGGGGTTGTCAGTGCAGTTCATCCTCCCTTCACGCTTCCGCTTTGACATTCTTCTCAACCCAACCATGCCAAAATGCCAAATTCTTGATACTTATAAGTTGTAATGAACAAATTGCCCCCACTCTCAAATTACTCAAAATACAACTAATTATTTATTCGAAAAAAGGGTCTAAATATTTTTTTATTTATAGTTTGATCCAAAAATATTTTTGTAATCAATATTTTAATTTAAAAATATCTTTGTTATTGATATTTTAGACCAAAAATGTCTTATTGTCACTAAATCGATCAAAATGTCTTTTTTAAATAAGTGTATATTTTGTTTCTTTTTAAATATATTGTGATTCTAATAAAAATATTATTTTTAAAGAATTTTTTTCTTATTTTGTTTCTTTTAAAATCACTTTAACTAATAAAAATATACAATAATAATTTTTTTTTTCATAATCTCATTTTATCAATATAAAACATGATATCCTTGTAACAAACAATATATGAAGATCACAGTAAACCCAACTCTTTTTTCGTGTTGCACTTGTATAGTCTTTTCATGTTAATTACTATTATTTTTGTTTTATGAATATTCTGTGAAATTCCATTACTGTCTTGGTCACGAGGACTATAATTATTGTAACATATATTGGTATAGATATCATTCATATTCACAAGAACCAGCATTATTCTAACATGTAATGATATAGATATCAGATTCACGAGGTTCAGGACTATTCCTAGCATATGCATGTTATTTCAGGCATATATAGATAACAAATTCATGAGGATCATGATTATTCTAACATGTATTGAATCACGAATATTCTAATATATATTAATACAAAAATAATAACATATCCAGTATAATTTCATAAGTGGGGTCTGAAGAGGGTGTGGTGTACGCAGACCTTATCGCTACCTCAGAGAATATATATATTAATACAAATATCAAATTTATGAGGATCACATAATATGTACATGTTATGTCACACTGATATACAACAACAATAACAACATACCCAGTAAAATTCCACAAGTGGGGTCTGGGGAGGGTAGAATGTACGTAGACCTTACTACTACCATAGAAGTAGAGAGGTTGTTTCCTGGGAACCCTCATCTCAAAACCCGTAAGCAGAAATAACTAGATATGACAGAAAGGAAAGAAAGGGGACAAAAAGAGCAACTAATAAGATAAAACTAATACATAATACACAGATAATGTGAACACATGATAAAAGGAATGAAACAAACACCTAAATATACCCCTAATAAATAATTTTTTACTTGCGTCAACTACGATTTTTTTTCATGACCCGAAATTTAGGCTTGATGGCACTCGTCTTAAACCACCAAGACAAATCAGCTTACAACCAAACTATAACATTAAAAATGTGAAATTGTAATAAAAATGAAAGTTCAAGTATGGATAATAAGTCAACTTAATGAAAATCCCCCAAAACCTAGATGTCACGTGCACAAGCTTTTAATGTATTATAATAGATTCGAAAGAAAACACAAGTATCAAATAATATTATCTCTAAAATAGAACAAATTCATAAAATGGGAGTAAGAAGTCAGCTAGGATGGAAAAACAACTACCTCTTGCAATCTCCACAGGAAGCCTCGGACAAGAAAAAGTAGAGAGTATCACGATAATCTGGGCTCACAACCTACAAAATTATTATAGCAAGGGGGATGAGTATCAAACACACGGTACTCAGCAAGTGAACTACTAAACACAAAATTAAGTAATATAAAATACCGGTATCCCTAACATTCCAACTAAACCCTCACAACTACAATCTGTATAAAATCAGTCCAGCATAATAGTTTACAATGTACATAGCAGATAGCTCAATAACCACAACAACTATTATATATCAATAATACCAAGGATTAAGTGCATCTATTACAAGTTTTACAAAACACTCACATGTTTATAAATGATAATGAGATGTAATGCAATGCAATGCAATGTCACGTAGAATGATGTATGTCTGTCCTAATGATACACATTCGTTGATCATAAATATGCCTCAGTCAGAACCCTTGGGGGCCACACATGGACCATGTATCTGTCGCGGCATGCGACACGACCCTCGAATCATAGTATCTGTCGCGGTGTGCGACACGTACCTCAAATCATAGTAACCGTTGCGGCGTGCGACATGACCCTCGAATCATAGTATCCATCGCGTCATGCGACACATCCCTCGAATCATAGTACATCCTCTTTAATTCTTATTCTTTTTCACTAGTCGGAATCATTTCCCTTTGGCTTTGCATTTCTTTTCTTGGATCATTCAGCAAATACATAGTAAATGCACAATAATCATGTTCATGGAAATAAAATATGCAAGATGCCCATACAAATTCATATATCTCAAAATCAAGAATGGTAGCTCAATATCATACATGTTGCAATATCCTTAAGATCAATACCATTACAACCTTAACCACGTTTACATCTAAAAGTAAGTATCACTTTGACATCAATAATAAATAATCACTATTTCATATATAGTAAATCTCCATCATTAATTCACAAGTCAAATATCACCATAGATAATTACCCAATTCAAAACATTTCAATCAAAGCCTACATAAATCATTCTCAACACCTCACACAAGAAGCACAAGATTCTATACACTTAATAAAGGTTAAGAAATTCACTTGCCTTATATAAAATCTTGAATCACGTCAATTTCAAAGCTTTTCTCTTTTTATGACACTCTAATTCACCAAAATCTATTCAAATATAGCATCATAATTATATAATAAATCTAACGATATTAAAATTAATTAATTTGGGTGAAAAGAGTAAAACGGTAAAAAAACTTTATTGCCAAAAAAATATCATTGGAATATGAAAATTTTTATATGAAAATATTTTTCAAGTGATAAGGAATTCAATGGCGAAAACCAATTCAAAAAACGGAGATAACATGAGGAAGAAATCGCATGTTAAAATTTTCAAAATACATTAAAAATATAACAGTAAATCTACAATTTTTACCTCAAACGAAGTAACAAAGTCAATTTTTAGAAACTTCCACAGTGTTCTCCTCAGAAAAATCTATAATTTAACCTTTTGAATCGCTCAAATCTGATCAAAATTGAGAGAGAAATCATTGATTGATGTTTGGGGAAAGTTTGCGATTTTCTCTTCTCTTTCTTGGAGAAAATCCTCAATCTTTGCAGTTCTTTTAAAGTGAAAAAACTTGGAAGGACATTACTTGAAAGAATTATCTTTAATTCTTGAATTGTTGACTTAGACTCTTTAGAGTTCTTGATGAAGAACCATAATTCTTGAAGAAAAAGAGTCAAGAAATCCTTTCTTGGGATTTTTGAATTTGTTTTCTTGAAACCCTAGGTTATAATTTAAAATCCTATTAGAGCTTCATAAATAGATAAAGAAGTTCGAGTTAAGTAAATTAAAATTTATGAAGAATACTTACCTTGAGGAGGAATCTTGGAAGCTAATACTAACTTGATAATTTTCTTGATGATTCTTGAGCGTTTATGTTTAGGAGAGAAGGGAGAGAATTTTGATCATGAAAGCTGATGTTTTATATATTTTGGGGACCATAAATAGATTCTCAAAGGTTTTAGGATAAAAATACCCTCAAATTATAAAGAAAAAACGTCATTAACGCATTCAATGAGGGTTCGCGACGCGCTTCGGGCGCGAACTTTCGGACAGCTCTGCACCTCTCAACTAAGATGGTCATAACTTTCTACTCTGAACTCCGATTAACGCAAAATTAGATGCGTTGGAAAGCTAATTCGAATATCGTTGATTTAATTTATTATGGGTCATCCAACTCATTATACTTTAGGAGATATGGTCATTTGAAGTTGACCCTTCTATTGACTCATACGAAA
>JAOTQJ010000049.1:7381955-7399297 GCA_025642045.1 Solanum sejunctum
AAAAAAATATTGGCCATTTGACCAAAATTATGACGGACTGGGCGATATTGTTCGTCGTAATTTTTAAAAAAATCAAAATTAATAAATTTAATAAAAAAAAGTGACGGACGGTATCTTTTTGTCCGTCACAATTTTTAAAATTAAAAAAATAACCAAAAAAATATGATGGACAATGTCACTTTATTATTAAATAATTATATATTAATTTAGAAAAAGGTAGAAAATTCTGCCATGAAAGCCGACGGACATGTAGACACTATCCGTCACTTTTAATTATTAATTTTTTTTTAGAAAAAGGAAAAAGTGACGAACGGCATCCTTTAGTCCGTCGCTTTTGGGCGAGACGCAATCCCGTTGCTATTTTGTCCGTCGCTTTTCACAATTTTTTAGTAGTGTTCACCCTTCCAAGTGTGAGGGGCAACTTGGTCTTTTACGTTTTGTGAAAACAATGTCAATTAATTAAGTGAAATCTATTGGTGTCAAAGTGAAATCCTTCCCAGATCATGGAATACTTGTCTCTCAAGTTGTTCTTCCACTCTTACTAGGGTTCATGTATTTCTTCATTTCACTTTAGTTCATCAACAATTGCAAAGGCTAAATGATTATTATTTTTCATGTGGAAAAGAGTAAAAGTGGCACCACATTTTATAGATTCTATGTGGAGATTTGTGTTTCTTCCTTTTTTTTTTTTTAAAACCAAACAAACAAACTTGTTTTGGTACATGAATGATTGCACAAAGTTTTTGTCATTTCATACTCAAAAGTTTTATTATAATATATATTTCTAAATTTTTATTTTAAAATTTTAACCATAGTCCCAAGCCTAACACAATTTTAACCCAAGCCCATTATCAATCCAAGTCCCAAGCCCTTTCCTTTCCAGGTTACACTCTTCAGCGTTCACTCTTCAGGTTTCATTCTTCAGCCAAACATTTCTTGAAATCAATTATTTGCTGCTAAGTGCAAACAGCCAAACATTTTCAATTGCTGCAAGCCACGCTGGTTGCTGGCTGTTGCCAACTGCCAAGTTTGGCACTTTTAGCTCTTCAAATGGTGTGCAGCAAATTAATTGATTTAATTTTATTTTATTTTTAATTTGTATCGAAAAACCTTTTTAAAATATCTAAATAAACTGAATCAAAATTGAAAAAATCAAACCGAATCGATCTAATATGATGCACACTTTTTTAAAATCAAAAATTAAAAATCAAATCAAAATTTGCTAAAATCGAATCGAAGATCTACCCACCCTATTCCTTTCCGCTAAATAAAGTTGGATTAGACAAGAGATGGGAATTATATTGGGATAATTGCCTAATCAGAAAAAAAGAAGAAGAAGAAGAATCTATTCAAGAATTGTACCTTGACGTGAAATCCACAACACCCTCTCTTCCCCCCAGAACCAAACCAACCTCCATGTATATTGGTGCACATAAAATGAGTTAGATACACCTTTTTTAAAGAAAATATAATCAGTATAAAATAAGAGCAACCAAACATCAAGAATATTTCCATGCATATGCTTGATACGTTATTTTCTTCATTCAAATTATGAGCGCGCGTGGCATATGATATTATATTTCATCAACTTCATGGCTAAAATTTGCTTCCTTGTAGAATTTCATAATGGTACAAAACTGTAGGTAGTAATAAGGCAGACAATAGTAGTGGATACAATAAATCATGTATATATTTCCCTATGAATTGTTAACTATATTTCGTACCACATTCCTCTATAAACACAAAAGATAAAGAGAAGAAGCAAATCACTATTCAAATACCATATGTATTTGTTAACCTGCTTCCTTTTCACCTTTTAGGAGCAGGCTTCGCAAACGAAAAATCATCTGAGGATTCTCCATTTTGTGGAATATGCACTTGAAGTTCAGTATCATCATCAGTAATTTGTGTAGTTGAGTGGTCCTCTGCACGGATTATCGGTGTAGTCGGATCATTCTCGAGGTCAGATACTTCTAGATCATCGTAGCCATTGAAACGTGTTGAGTGACCAGTTGTTTTAAACCGATGAAGTGTAGGACCAACCGAGTGCAGAGGTGAACCTACAGAGGACCTCGGACTTCCACTGCCTAGTGTCCGGGGGGATTTGTCTCCCTTAGCTACATGTTTCTTCTTCACGGCCATATGCCACTTCTTTAATGCCTTTGAGGTTTGTTCATCAAAAATGGATTTCTTCATATTGGAGCCCATCTGCATGACACTTTACCATTAGGCCTCTTCCCCCATGTAAAATACAGCAAGTTATTGGCTAAAACACTAAAAAGTCCATGTATAATATTGAACTGAGATGATCCTAAATGGAGCGACATGAACAATGAGGATTTATATAACCGACCCCAACTTCCTAGGGATTTGAGGCGTAGTAGTTATTCTTGCATGAAAAAATTAATGTAGTTTCCTACAGCACATTTTTCATCCTGCGTTTTACTGCAATATATTGCTTGTACCTAGCAAAGTGATTGGCCAAAGCAAAATGGTGTCGAAAGAACCTAAATACACTTAGTCTATCAATTTGGGGGTGGGGTGGAGGGAGAAGAGACAGCCATGACATGCGGAAACTTCCAATTAGTATTTGATAAAAGTACCTGAGTGATAAGGGCATATAGCGGAAGAGTGATATAGCTGCATAGGAATAAAACTCCCACCCTGTAATGAGACAGGAAAGCAGATTCAGTAGAGTAATATAATCCACCCAATAAAGTGACTTTCTGTTGCAAGTAACATACCCCAAAGCAATTTTCGCAATGACGAAACCAAACTTGTCATGGAAGCAAGATTTTAGCCCATATTCATACTGCAAAATAAGTAACGAAGATATCAATCAATATTTTCATGGTTGAACTGAAATATCTTTGAATGTTTTTACACAAGGGGAAGAAACATTACCCATATCCATAGGAAATATGTTATTTGGAAGGCATTCTGTCAAGTTGAAATGATAGTTTAGCATTAGTTACACATAAAGAGGAAACTTTTGTAAGCTATGTCAGTAAATAGATGGAGGCAAGAATTACAAGAAATAGATGAAGATTCAGATAAAGCAAAACAATTATAATCCAAAGCCCATCACCATCCCCACTCTTTTTCATTTTCCAGCACAATTCCTCAACATGCAATGCACCAAGCAGCACACAAGATTCAACATTTACTTTCAAGTGTTAGCAACACATTTATCTCGCACAAATCATTCATAGAAACAGATCTTTTTGGGACAAATTTCTTGCTTTTGCTTTTTATTCCATTTAAAGGTAGTGATGAAGTTTAAGCCAATCTAAAACTAATGGTCTTTAAAGTGAGCTCGAATAATCATATTCACATGTATGGTCAGACAACTCTTAGAATACAATTGGTAATAGTACTATGGACCAGCAATGTTGAAAGTGAGATATATTCCACTCATCTAATTTCTAATACTAGCTTATGACATATATCTGAGGGATGTGTAGTACCTGAAATAAAGCAAAATGGATGAGGTGAAGAACCAACTGAGGTCGTCCAAACCAGAAATATTTGTCTGAGCCTTGTACAAGAGGGATTCCTTGGACTACTGCATGTCTCTCCGAGATTTCAAGAGCCATTCTTGTTAACACTGCCTGAAGCTTTGTTCCAACAGCTAAAATGATCTGAGAAAAATCAATCATCAGACTTCCCTGAAATGGAATCATGAAGGTGGCCAAGGCAGAAGAAACCTTACAATCAAAGGAATTAAGGATGCCCAGAACAATGCATGCCATCCTGAAATTTAATAAATGTTCCAGAAATATATCAATGTGAGTGACGAACTTGATTACTGAAAGAAGAATGTAAGGAATGAAAGAACTGCCCAAATATATTCCAGTTGCAGTATATGACTTACCACTAACATTTAGGAGCAAGAAAACGACAAACGATCCCCATAAAACTGGACTGCCAGCAGCAAAAATAAGTCAGTCGACATGATATAGGTTGCAGCCGCACACACGTACGATTCTTGTTTGTTAGGAAGATTGAGATAAAGAAAATAATATATCTCTCTACCTGACACCAACAACTACCTTGAAGTCATCCTCTAATGACCTTTTGATATACTTTTGGAAGTTAAATTTACTTCCAGGAGCCAAATGAACCTGTACAATAAGCATCATCTATAACCTCTATGGAAAACAGAGAAGAAAGGTATAACCAATAAAACTAAAAGAACTAACGACACTTTCAGAAGCAAGCAGAAAAGGAAACTCACACTGATAAAGCCATTGCGGAGGGTCAAGTAATCTGACTTATTCACGGACCTGAAAAATTGTCTGAAGAAACATCCCTGGGAGAATAAGATTGCAACATTCAATAACCTTTACTTTACTTTTCGATTTGCTGAAGAACGACGCAACTCTTATAGAGAATGAAAGTAACAATATATCATACTTACAATGTAAAAGAAGATTGGAATGCTGGTCCAGAAACTTGTATGTGCTCTGACAAATGATGTCTCATGAGTAAGCCTAAATCTTGAAGGGTCTAAAAGTAAAGTGTAAGAAATAGTCAATTCACAATGCAACAAAATGAGGACAATGAAATAGTTTACAAGGGAAAAGACAGAAATTCCACCATTTGTGCTGCAAACTATGACATACCATTTGAAAACTCATAGTTATGTGTTGAGGTCTCTTGTTCCCAGCTTTTCCAGCCACGAATCTGAAGAAAGTAATTTCAAGAATTAGACATTCTAAACCTAAAATGGATAGTAACGAATATCAGAAAAGAACAAAACACTGAACCATGACCAGCCCACCTTGACCGACTCACCAATTCTTTTTAATAAGTTCTTGACAGAGTATCCAGAGTTCCAGTCGTTTTGATTATTGTGGAGGGTCAGGTTTCACTCCCAGCAACAAATTTGGGTCTTGGTATCTGGTCAATGATTCTAAAGTTAGGGTCTTCCTTTTTTTTCTTTTGCTGACCAAGAATTCTATCTGGGGCCAACCTTTGGGACCAACTGCAGACTCCAAAATTTGGCAATACTGGGCACCCCTCTACTTAAATATTAGGTTTAGTTCGAATGGTGCATCACTTGAACCTGAAACCTCCGTTGCAAGCAACCTCACCTTTTTCTTGATACAAAATAAGTAACAAGTTCCTCAACTTTTACCACTTGAACTCAGCCTTGGCAGTGATCCTAAAGCTAAGGTGTAGCTACAACTATCTTAGGAAAATCATCAATCCAATATCCACTGAATCAACCTTCCCAATGGAACAAGAAAAACTGGCTCATTATTTACACTGAAAAACCCAGAAATCATAGTGTACATGTAAACCAGACACCAAGGATTATTTCATACACTTTCTGAATATTAGTTAATTCATCTATTAAGAACAGAAGAGAAAATGCCGCAGAAGTTATTAATTCAGCTATAATGATGCTTATAGTGATGAGTCAGGCAAGGAAGTTAAAAACATATTCTGTTAAGTAGGAGAGCATAGTGTTGACATTAAAAATGTCTTTAGCCTTTGGTATTGCAGTACATTATACTTTTCAGTGGATCATCTGAGGTCTTTGAAGGGCTCAAAGTATGGACAAGAGAAAACACCAAAAAATATGAGCCAATAACAGGTCCCTGCCGAAGTTTCTCTTGATATTCTAAGAAGTGCCACACAAATGGCACAGCAGTTCAAGTATAATGCTGGAACTAATGAAAAGTATACTTCGAGTTACCTTTAGTTTTCCCAGCCACATGGTGATAGCACTGTATAGCACATGAAGGACCGCCAAAAAGAATATAAGGATGTGTATTTGATGCAGTGCGTCAATAGAAATGAGAGAGACACGTCCCTGTTAGATTACTCCAATTAGTTCAATGAAGACAGCCAGCATGCTATAATTTAGTAATTCAGAGCAAGCACTATGCAAAGATCCAAATGACAACGGTAATTATTTGATAGTTGAGCTAACTGTAACCAAAGTAACACTTACATGGATTGGTTATTTTTTTTTTCCCAGAATGGCATTTTCAAACAGTAAGTAAGAAATTAAATCATGGCATAAATCCAACATCAAGACAGTGCAGGTGTTATTGATAGAATGGAAAATCTCAAAATTACTTCAGGAAACTACTAAAATGTTACAGCATGATGTTTTCTGGTTAACTAATAGCTAACAGGATATTTAAACTTTAAAGGACACACAAATTCTCATTCTGGTAAAGATTATAGCGTAGCTAGAGAACCTTCCACATTGCTGTAGCAATTGCTGTTTCACTAGTCCCTACATGACACAAGCAGACAAGTCTTCTACAGCTTTTGTAAACCACTAATTCTTGAGCGAGCAATACATAGTTCATACCAAATAAGCCTAGCATCCTCGTCATCTTAAATAATGGTCATCCAACAAGTGAATGAACGCTATAAAAAGATAATCAAGTTTGCTCAACTTCCACTTAATTATGGTCTCGCAACTTGCTGCTCATTTACTGCACATGTAGCACTCTATTTTAAAATACTGACATTAATACCCCCATCCCTATTAGATTCCCCAGGAGGAACATACTACCAAAGTGTATATAAGTTGGAGCAAGGCAACCATTATCAAGTGGATCGTCTTTAAAAAATTATCCATATTAGGTTGATCCAAAATATGGATCCTTCCAATCAATGTATGAATTGAACTAGTTATCTTATTTTTAAGCACTCCCCATTTTTGAAAGAAAAAAAAGAAGGTGCTTACTATTTGTTGAAGGCAGAAACTTAGTTTCAGTCTAAAGGCATGCAATAAAAATCACTTTCCATATGCCTGGATACTGGAATGAGAAGTGTAATTTTATTTGCAGCTTCTTCTTGATAGCTCTAGTCATTTGTAATGCCAAACTTTAAAGGTTTATGCGTGATAACTGATCGTGTCAGTTAAAAAACAGAATAATCTGCCACCCGACTAATTCAAGAAAAGGGTAACTGACTGGAACAAGAAAAACTCCAGCAAAGTCAGATTTTCTATCCCACATATTTATACAATTAAATTTATTATTATGTAGTACATATACGATTTAGTGACTTACATCTTTGCATTTAGGCTCTGCACCAGCCAAAATCCTGCGCTCATGCCATAAAAGCCTCCGACGATGTTCCTCCATTTTATCATCGTTCTTAGCAACAGGGCAAGGCAGCATAGTGTCAGCGACACTTGGAGGGATACAGATTCCAGCAATATAATACTGGCTGAATACAAGGGTTAATGAGATAAAACCAAGAATCATCAACTCTGCAACAATTAAAGACAGAGCCATTAATACATGCAGAAAACAAGAATATTCTTTAGGTAAAATGATAACATGTAAGAGCACAAAAGTTTACCAGCCTTAATCTTTTCCACAGCCTCAAATAGAGCTTTCTTATGCCTGTCTGTGAGCCACTGGAAAAAGATTTTCAGTGAGCAAGTAAGTCATTAGTGAAATTAAGGTCCATGGCAGCAATAAACTAAAGTTAAAACACATGGACCCAAACAATCACCATAAATTGGAAGAAGTCATGTAACTATAAAGAACACAAAATGAAAACACCAATAATGACTGCGTACTTCAAAATGCCCCCAGACAAAGAAAAGGCAAGCCCAAACATCCAAATTAAAGAATGAGGAATGAACTACAAGTAGATATCCCCAACATACTATATCACTAGGCAATACGCTTTCTGCCGGACAAAAGGGAAGATTCAGTTCACAAAGCAAAACACAGACAATAAAACGCCTTTTCTCCTCTAACCCTTAGTTGTTTAATTGATCAAAAAACTAAACAGAAGCAGAAAAAAGGCGATCAACGGTTGAAAGTAAATACCCAAAAAGAAACAGACTAATGGCCTCCTTTTTCTTCTTCTCCATCACTCAAAGTAGTATATTATGTAAATTATATATTACTGAATCTAATGAGTCAATCTTAAATTAAAGTCAATAGAAAAATCACATAGCTATAATGTCCTAGAATCCAATTTGAGTAAAGAACTTAGAGGTGCAAAATCCCTCCCACCAAAAGAAAAGGCACATTTCTTTTGAGGTTAAAGTAAGAAGATAGTAAAAAGAAATATACACAACATTTTATAGAGCTGGAAAAAGATTAGGACTAGCAAAATAGGAAGAACAACGAAAGGACTAGGATTAGCAAAACCATATCTTTTGATAATCAGTATCTGAGCAGTCAAGAATATTTTCCAGTCTTCAGTAACAAAAAAGTATAAGAATCTAAGAATCAAACAACAGATATAAAAATAACCCCAAAACCCTCAATATCTTCAATGCTGTTGACTAGGAGAAAGATCTTTGGGGAGCAAAGTAGAGACATATTGTACATTAACATCCAAGATTAAGATTAATCAAGTAAAAAAGAAAGAAAACCCTCAAGGTAATTTTTATGTAACTTACAGTGCCAAGTTTATGGATAATCTTCTCCAAGGCAATAGAAATGAGAATAATGACTGCACAAACACCAGCGACAGCCCAAGTAGGTGTCTGATCAAGCTGCCTTGTACCTTCTTCACCCCCACCACCAGCCATTGTCACCACCCACAAAGCAGAGGAAAAACAACTCCTAAAAATTAATGGGTATTTAACAATCTGGTCAAGAAACACTTATTACGATGTATTAAATGCATGCATTTATATGCACTACTCCTTAACAAGAAAACTGATATTCCACTTTGTATGTGTGTAATGAAAAAGATCTAAGTAGACAACAAAACCCTTTAATTACATATGGATTTCCCTAGTACTAGTAACTTAGACAACAGAACAAGTCAACAGTTAAAGATTAAGGTTGTTAAAGTAACGCTAAATGGGGATTAGGGAGATGGACAATGGGTTTTGGGTTTTACTAGCATAAAATTTGATTCTCCAACTTTGCAAATACTAATTTATACTCTCATATTAATTTAATTTTTATAATTTTTTATTTTTTATTATTCAAAATAATTAAATTATTGTTGCAGTCTAGGAGTATATTTGGAATAAACATTGTATTATCAATAAATTGTAGCTTTTATTCAGAAGTATATTCCGTCTAAATTTATTAGTTATTTGATACACTTCATTTTAGTTTATATATTTTTATAATTTAATTATAAAATATTTATTTGGAAGGTGTGAAAGTATAATTATATCAGCGTGACTGGCTGGAGAATTAGGAGGCGATGATCCCGTCAATTTGTCTCCTTTCCTCGTAAAGGAAAATTGAAATTCGGAAATTAAAGAACAAACCACTTAACATATAAAAATGGTACTCGTATATTTTATTTATTTTTAAAAATATTATTAAAAATATTTCTAAACTTATGTAAATTATGAGTTTTATTTCAAAATTATTGATCATTTTAAAAATATTACTCTACTTCATAATTAATTTAATTAAAATACACCTCTAAACTATCACAACTATTAAAAGCACACTTTAGAACTTGGCAAAAATTTAGAAATATATTTAACTCTTATTGCAAGATCAAATATGTATTTAAATTCAGTTAATCAAGTAAAGAAATATTTTAAATACTATCAATAATTCAAGAATAAAACTAATAGTTCATGTCAAGTTTAAAAATAATTTTAAGACTTTCTCTTTTATTTTTCATTAAAATTTTATACGTTTCAAAAAAATAAAAATATATTTGTCGAATTCTCTTCGTCAGCTGAATTAAGCGTTGCAACCCAAAAATTCTTTCTTTCTAGAGAGGGTAACTAAATATAATACTATCTCAGTATTATTAGTATAATATATAATTAAAAAAATGATTAAATTTACTCGTATATTAGGCAAACTGGAACAGATTTAATTTGCCTTTATTTTTAACCCATGGAAGCTTTGCAATTAATGAACAAACTTACCATTTCTTTCTAAATATTGAGTGTTTTTTTTTTTAAGTTTTAGAAGAAAAAAGTTTTTAAAATTAATTGGAGGTGTTGTAAACGTGTGAGAATTTAATGGAAACAGTAGACCACATGCATGGTAGATGGAAGATTTTGACTTGCTCAGCATTCAGTATTTTGGAGATTGGATGTACCAAAAACTGAAAACAAAAAAATATTGAGACAGGAAACTGTTTAATTTTTGTTAAAAAAGTAATACTTTTAATAAATCACTTCTTTCAATTTTCTACTTTATGGACCTACATATTTTCAATTATAGCAGAACAAAAAGGAATCATCTTTTTTATAGTATACATGTCAATTATTATTTCTAAAGAAGAAAAAGATTTTAGCATATGTTTCTTTCACTCTAGAAATATTTTAAGTTTTAAGAATTCTAGCGTTTAATTTTTTATACTTTTCAAACTATAAGTTCACATTTAATATTTGTTAAAATTGTAATAGATTTATATTCTCATATCTCACTTATGGAATTTAATTTCATTAGATATGTTATTGTTGTTAATATTGAGTTATAAACTCGTCATCGATCACTATTTCTAATATCTTTAGTTTTTTCATCTCATAATAAAGTTTGCAAATACAAAAAAAATTATTTTTATTAGTTAATATAAGCTACATAAAAATAGCTAATTAAAATAAGATTGATTAGCTGGCCAGTTTTGTTTGTTTTCTTCTGAAAATTGGTATGATTAGTTGGAGAATGCAAAAGATAGAACAACAAATTTAAGTGAATGATTATCAGCTTTAAAACATAATTACGGCTTAATTTCTTTTTCAGAAATATTGGATAAGATTAAAAGAACCAGCTCATTAAACTGGGGACACTCTACAATAATTTGTTCTGATTATATATCTCATCAATTGATTATATATCTCCCCATTTAATTGATGGTTGAGATATCTTTTCTTATTTTAAATAAAGAATATATAATTATACATTGCACTTTGGAGTTTATATATATATATATTGTAGAAGTGCACAAGGAGATTCATTTATAGCTTGTTTAGATAAGTTTCTAAAACATTAATAGTTAATTTTTTTTCTTTCTTTGTAAGAGCGAGTCAGGCAGTTGAGTATCGATTCAGCTGCTTATTTAAGTAGATAACTATTTATTAACATATTTATTTTAGTTATTTGAGTTTATTATATTATTTTTATTATATTATTTTTATTAATTATTTTTTTAAATGATGTAGTTATGAATTTATGATATTGTTCCTAATTAATTATTTCTTCTTAAAAGATAGCTGTCAACAATTAACATGTCTACTTCATCTATTTGATTTTGTTATGTCATTTTCATTAATGATTTCTTCTATTACTTTAGCTATGAATTTACAATATTATTCCAAATAAATTTTCTTTTTAAAGGTATTGCCGATTGATATATCTACTTCGATTGGTTGATTTTATAATATTACCTCTAATAAATCAATTCTCTAGCTGCTTTAGCTATTAACAATTTAAAATATTTAAAAAATAAAATATTAATTTTGACTGACTCTTAAATTTTTTTATATGTGTATCATAAAGTGCAACAAAATAAGTAACATATATTATTTATAAATAACATATAAATCGCAGTGATTAATAATTTAAAAATTTAAAATATATACATAAAAAATCTATCAATATTATATAAATCAAGATAAAAAAAATAACATGTATTAGTCCTATGCTAGGATGGGCTCCAATATCTAGTCAAAAACTAAAATTATGTTAGAGAGTTAAAGTATTTGCTTAAGTTTTTAGTTAGAGACAGGAAAAAGTATTTTTTAAGTAATAGCAGAAATTATTTTTCACCAAGTAAGAAAATAACCTTTGGGAATCTTGACTAAGCATAAGTTGTTGAATTGGTCAGATATTTATAAAAATATTTTTTGAATTGATTAGTGGAAAATAAAATAATATTATCAAAGTACTTATTCAAAAAATAATTTTTACAATAAGTAATCCTAAAAGCTTAATTAACCAAACATGGTATGTATTAAACTCGTCAAAGTTCTTAGTATTAGAATATTATATTTTAGAATTATAAGTTTAATTCTACTATTTATTACATTTTCATGAATTTTATATATAAATCTATAGTTTATATCAAAAATGTTATATTTTGATGAATGTGGTACTGTAATGCTGCTTTCGTCGCCATCAGTAACTTTGATATTGTATTTCAATTTCCCCGCTTTTGTTATTTCTATTTTAAAGGACAGGAATAGACATTATGTTGTCTAGATTAGTTTCTTTATGTAATGATGCTATAGTATATGATTAATGCATAAAAAAATTTATTATAAAAAAGAAAAAGTATTTTTTGATCATTGGGGACACTTTTAAAAATTAAAAGATATACTTTTAGATTATCAATTTCATTAAATTAATTTAAGGTAGGTGAAGAAAAAACATATTGCTTCTATACGAGAAATTAAAATCTACAATGCGCTTGAAGTATCTGTTCATATATACTTTTTCATCTAATAATTCAAAAGAAATTCATATTAATGAAAAATATCACTTACAATAATATTTTAAATCATGAGATTGTTGAAATAATTTTTTCGTTTAAATAAGCTTTTCATTGAAAGAATAATTCAAAGTTAGTGTAAGGAACATGTATATTTACTTAGGAATTGATTTTATAAATTTATTTAATTTATCTCTAAATAAGTTTTTGTAGTTAAACTCAATATAAGAATAAGTTTTTCAATTTTAATGAAAGAATTTTTTGTACTATTATTAGTAGGTTTAGTAGATTGTAATGAAGAATTACTCAATTTATAAGTTAAACATTTTTCATCAAATTTTTAGTCACAGATAATTGATTGATGAATAAAGACGAAATTACATACACATAAAATATAAAATACATGACCCCGTGACCTTTTCATAAAATTAAGATATATATACATACTTTCATATAGATATACTCTATATTATGTATTGATATTCATTTTACAAGAAAGGCTAAATGTGACAGGGATAAAATTAAAGTAGCAGCAGCTGATTAATACAATACAAATTATAAAGACATAAAGTGATATTGGAAAAGTAAGTGCAGGCCAAAAAGGTAAAAGAAAATGGATGGATAACAGATAATATTAATATAGTATTCTATATATAAATCCATAATTAATTATTGCAGTAGGTATGTTGTTGCATGTGCATGCTCGTCTTTATCATGCAACTTGCCAATATAACTATATTTTACTCCCTTCCTTTAAAAAGATAATATATATCTTAAGGTACAATTGAAAATTTTGGATATATGGAGCTAGATTTTTGTTTAGTACGCATATTTGAACTATATTAGAAGAGGGAGTGTCTCAGCCAATAAAAAAATTGAGGGTACATTAGTCATTTCATGAACTGATTTAACATTACACAGTTAACGTGGCTTCCAACCAAGAAAAAGAAGGGACTTGGCTTCTCATGTAGACAGCTCACAGTGGAAACTCTAACTCATCCCACTCCACCTGGGAATGTAGCCACCGTACGTGGCGTTCATATATGCTTCTCATGTATTATTGACAAAGAGGAAGATAAAATCTTTGTATCCTGCAATCTTCTCCCTTTCATCCGCAGATCTGAAAGGTAAGTTGTTTTTAGTTAGTTTTTTGGTGTGTTGGGTGAAATTTGTGGCTGAATTTGATCGTCGTGACTTTTTCACTATACAAACTTCTTGTTTTGAATCCTTTTGCATTAGGAGGTGTTGATTGAAAAAGTTCATGAGTGAAAATCATAGAAGAATAAGAATTAAGCGATTTGAAACTAGGGCAAAGAAAAGAAGGAGCTGAAAAGTTATTTTCTCAGCAATTTTTCCCATTCTTATATGTCGCCGCGCATCGAATTTTCCCCCAGCTATGGTAAAACACCAAACTTTAAGTTGTTCTCTCTCTCTCTCTCTCTCTTTTTTTTTTATAATTAGTTTTTTGGGGTTGATAATTGTTCGAATCCATGATAGTGTAATTGTTATGATGATTAGATTGACTTGAGTTCGATAAATTTGGAATTCATGGATAGTTGTAAAAATATTTGTACTATAGTTGAATTATTATGATGAATTTTTCCGATTTGAATAACTGAAACTTTGGACAGCGTCAACACATAAATGAATTAGCAGCTCTTCCAATCTGTGGAACTTATTGAGTGGTGAGAATGGGTAAATTCTTGGTACTATTGAAAGAAAAATTTAGAAGATAGTTGAAAGTTCCGAGAGGTGTCGAGGGGCTTAGATTTTCACTTTGAACAGCTAGCTACTGAACTTTTTCCCATGGTTATTTTATCGAATTAGTTGGACCTACTCCCATCTATCCTATTCAGATTCCCAAGGTAATCACATAATAAGTTCCTGTGGAAAATATTTATGTACTAAAATTAGCATATGATATGGCAAGGGCTGAAACAAAAATGCTGTGGGAAAGGATTGAAGTCTCCAGTTCACTAACAGTGGAAAGGAGGCACGTAAACGCAACTCAACCTATCCTGCCCGTTGTGTTTTGGTCTTGACTGAATATTGGCATGAGTGTAACTTTTCTACCTTAATTGTTTATCTAATACCCTTCCTCCTCTTGTTATGCAATACTTTTTCCAAGTGCTATACATAATGTGGCCATGTAACCAGTAGCTCATGATTCGTTTATCAGCACTAATCCTTTTGATTCATTCCTACGATTATTAAGCTGAAGAGTTGTAGTAATTAAAGTAATTGGAACTTATTTAAGGAAATAATTAGTGAGGATAATGCAATTTTAGGTGAAGACAAAATTTGTGGTCTAGAAGCTACGTTGGTCAGTCGTCTTTGTTTACTCTGTTGTGGTCCAACTGTATTATTCTCTAACCTAGTTGGTTGATTAGGAAGGTAGTATATCAATCTAACATTTTTCTTCCCTATCAATTGGTAGTAGTCCTCTTGTGAGCTTAGTTTGATAGAAAAATAAGAGGAAAATGTTGCAGTTCTATTTACGGCATACTTAATTACAATTGTGCTATCTATAGATCACTTAACCGTCTTGATTAGTTCCTTGCAGTACCCTCGAATATCATAGGGAGAAACGAAATATGGCTGCTACTCAATTTGAGCCAGCTTATACCAGACGTTGCTTTCCACGCTGGGATGAACCTGTTTGTAAGGTATTTTCAGCATATGGGCATCTTTGGTGTTTCCTCATGTGCATTTTTCTCTTTATTTGTCTACCTTATAATGTTATAAATACACTTGATATGAGCATTTTTCACTCTTGTTTATAACCCTTACAGGTGTTTTGTATTATCAAATCCAAGGTCATACAGCTATCAAGGTAAATGCAAAGAACCAAATGACCACCGGCGGCAAACAATAATGACTGTAAGGAACTGGAAGAACTAAATAATTAACAGTAAAAAAGTTTTAACAACTAAGGGTACTTTTACATGTGTGCTGAAGGTTGTTTTCTATCTTTAATGAAATGTGGAACTTCTTTACGGGGTTTTTGGCAGTTGCCCCTTTGAAATTCACTATAGTTATCTTTATCTATTTCCACCCCGTTATCCACATACTATTATTTTCCTTTTTCAGGAAAATCTGTTAGCTTGTAAGTTACTGTCCTTTGATTGAGTTACTATTGCATTACTCACCATTTAGCTCAGAGGGCTTGCCAGTATGTACTTTACCCGTCTTAATCCTCCTGCTTTTGAAAAAGCTGTGGACAAAGCATGGAACCATGGCCAAGAAGTATTTCAAGAAGATGGGAGAATATGTTCGTGTACCTGATAGCGTCACTTTTGGTGTTTTGATTAGTGGGCTTCCCCATGTGAAGTTACACAATTGACTGTACCTTATGAGTATTGCCAGAACAATAAACCAACCATTGTGATAAAATTCTATCAGCCTGTAACCTTATGGTGAGCAAATTGCACTTTTCTTATTTTTGCAGGTTTCATTGTCAATTCCTCTTGTGCATATTTTAAAATTACTTGGCTTATTCAAAATTAGCATAACTCCCTGTAGCCTACACGGAGGAATGAAAATTTGTCGAGTGTTCAACTCCGAATTAATTTTGTCTGCTACAACTAATTTATGGATTGTTATTTGTCATCAACAGTTAAATATTGAAAATTCAGTTACTGCCACGTATCCATATATGCTTGTTGCAACGTTATGTACATACATTTCTTTTGATTTTGGTTCAATAATCATAGAATATCATTTACAGGTAATGGAATCAATTTATGCTCATTTGAAAGATGAAGATCAAACAGGAGGATCAGTGAAACATGCGAGGCATAAGAATCTTTATTTAGCTCTAGCTACATAGCAGCTAGATGATGCCGACTTCCCAACATGTCAAGTTTACGTTGTACCTTAGCTAAACTGGATAAGTCATTATGCTACAATGACTTACAGGCTACAAAGATGCTATTTTATTTATATGTGCATCAACTTCGATGTGCTTGCACGGGCTATCCTCATCTAGTATTTACGAGAAAACTTTGTACCCACATTCGAAAATAATAAAAAGTGTTTTAGGGCACGACAGGGTTAAAATTTTTAATTTTCAATTTATATATTTTTTAATGACTTATTACAAAAAATTTAAATAACTTTCATATTTAAGTATTTTTAGAAAAAAAAAGGGTTGTAGAAAGTTTATTTGACTCTTCAATATATTGAGTCAATGTGAAATGAACAACGGAAATACTAATAATAACAGTGAAAAAGAAGAAAGGTAGGAAGTCTGAATAGAATATAATAGTTAATAGATAGAGTGGACAGTAGAAAGATGGAGCCAGATTCTCTAAAAGAGAGAATTGCATACAGATAGAATGGTCATTATATTAATTATACCATGGTTTAGTAATATACTACTTCAGTATTTGCATATGACTTTGGGTAATACATGGGAGGGATAACTTCAATATATATACATTAATTAATTTATAATAAATATAATCTTTTTTATTTACATAAACGATAGTTTAAATTATAGAAAGCTTATATTGATTATATAATGTAGATTACTTATACATTCGCTATATACTATATATATATATATATATATATATTATGATACACGTAAAAAATTGAATATAGCTTAATTATAAATGAAATATACATTAAATGTATATATCTATATAGAGAATGATTACTTTTTTTTATAATTATTTTGGCTGAACGACGTTGCATTGTAATTATTCCTATATGACAATGGGAGCCCATGGCTAGAGTTGTTAATATCGGCTGACTCATCTCGTTCGAACTAACTCATATAGGCTTTGACATTTGAGGGATCAAATTGGTTTGGCTCTTTTTTTGTAAGCCAGAAATAGCTAGCCTAACCAATTAGTACATGAGTTGCGGACATTTTTGTGTCAGCTCACATTTTTACACGTATATTTTTTTTATTAAATATTTAAATTAAATTATAATTTAAAATATTAAAACAAATAGCAACAAGACAATATTACATGATA
>JAOTQJ010000049.1:7399397-7421890 GCA_025642045.1 Solanum sejunctum
TCTTATTTGGATTGTTATTTTCACTTATATTTCGGGCTTTCTGCTTTACATACTTGGTACGTATTTCGTACTGACCCACTCCTTTTGGTGGCTACGTTCATGCCCGCAGGTACAGACGAACAGGTTAGAGGGCCATCTTCTTAGGACTTTCATCTACTGTTAAAGTGCTCCCTTGCATCAGGAGCAGATCGTTTGGTATATATATTTGTACACGTACATTTTGTATTTTGGCATTTATATATATATATATATATTCAAGGGTATGACAGGGCCCTGTCCCGTTTTATGATCCAGTTTCTGTACATAGAGGTCTATGGATACATGTGGGTGTGGGAAATCATGTTGGTATGAACTTGTTTGTATGATATGTTTATTGGGAGGCTCTGCCACAGCAGCGACCTTATCGGCCCGCCTTTGTATATATATATATGAACTTATAATGATATTTGGTACTATTGAGTTTGTTGTTTGCAGGTGAGGTTAGTTAGAAAAAAAGAGGAAACTCTGTCAAAATTTCGTGAAATTCCTTACCTATCATAAATGGAAATTCGATATAATATATGTTTGGGTGCCCTATCGGCACCAATCACGGCCCCTGGGTTGTGTCGTGACACTTCCTTTCTACTTTCCCCAAAATCAAAACCCTAGCCACACCAAATCCCCTTTACTCCCCAACGTTCCCGACAACTCCCATTCCCTATGATCGTTTGTCCCCTCATGCGTACCCCTCTTTTTCTTCTTCCTTCAAATTCAAAGGTGATCGACAGAACAAGAATCCGAAAAACCTAGCAAAAGTACCCAATTTTAGTCATTTTTTATTTCAAAAACTTCACACCTATTCCCAGAAACTCGGAGGGTTCTTGGTCGAAGTAGAGAAATTCGACTCTTTGGTGGTGACTTCATCTCCAACTAAGCTCGTTGTCGTCCCAGTTCTTGCTCCCAAACTGGTAACGTCATTCACTCATTTTACTTTATTTCCTGTGAAGATTATGTATCCTGTTTGGATTTGTTGATCGTTATGTTTGGAATTGTTATTTGATTGTCAATTTTATTATGTTTATTATCTTAGTCGAATGAGAGTCGGATAGCGATATCATGTTAACACTGCTTTGGCTCTGTCATTTTGATGCTACTGAACAAATTAGTTGTTATTGATGTTGTTCCAAGTTCACTTGGATGTTGTTACTTTTATGGCTTTATAACTGTATGTTGTATTTTTGGTAATTATTTGAGCTTCTTTATATTTCCTTGTTAGTCATTGCTTTTATGATTTAGTGTTGTGATAGGATTGCAGTTAGTTTTGAGTCATAAATTCTCCAGACTTTTGTTTCATGTAAGGTATCGTTAGTGAAAGTATGTGCTATTCCTTTCCCTCTTGTGTATTGTCAGTGTCAAGACTAAATTAAAAAAAATATTTGTTTTCTCAAGTTCGTACTGCAATATCAACTTTCTACCTGTTATTTCACCAGATAACAGTTTCTGGCTCTTTAGAAGGTTATTTGTGTGAGTTAGTGAGGTCGTTTGTCTTTATCTGTTGAATCTTGCCTAAAATGGAAAGTTCTCTGGTCATAAGCGATAATACATGTCCCTATTACGTTCGAAATGGTTAAAAGTGCTGAAATAATGTTCATGTTTTCCTTTTCCTCTTGCTGAAAATGACCATATCATGTCTCTACTATCATGTCTTAATTATGTCAAAGTTGTTGAAAAGAGTTGAAATAATCTTCCTGTTCCCTTTTCTTCCACTGGAAAATGTTGAAATTATGTCTCCATTCTGTCCTCAGTTGAAATCATGTTTCTGTTAAAATGGAGTAAAATCAAAAATTGCTCAAGTGGTACGATTGTTCATTCTCCCTCAAAAAGCCATATGTTAGAAGTTACATTTGCGTTCTGTTCACTTGCCCCTCCTATTCTTCATTTGCAATGATGAACTATTAGCCTGTGGCAGTTCATTTTAATGCATTTATTTCGTTTCAAAATCTCATTCTTGATTACGTATTAAAGTTTGAATTTCAGAACTTAAGCTTAAAATTTGTTCTGGCTGCTGTCTTCTTTGTTGCTTTAGTTGTTGTCCGCTTTGCTAATGTCTGCTTTTATTGTTATCTACTTTGTTACTGAAATCATAAAACTCTCTTGATCGCTGCTAATCTTTGTTTGCATTTAATGTCTTGATATATTTTCAGCTATTAACTCTTGTTCATGGTGATATTTCATATGCGAATCCTAATCCTTATTTTCTTTTTGTTTCATGTGAACCTGTCCTTGAATCCAATTGGACTCCATTTCCTTGCATCTTCCCGGGTCGATTTAAATCCCCTCTTCGAGTCAAATTCACCAACTTGTAGTTATAGGAGCAACCCACAAGGTTATGAAAGTTGAAATAGAGGTCAAGGAAGGAATTAATATATACATTGACATACACCCGTATGTGCCTATTGTATATAGGAAATATGGGTTTGCCAAGCCAATTTCCATTCCTTCTATCCTTTTTTGTTTTATCCTACTATTTTTTGATGTTTGTCTCATGCTAACCTACTATTGGTTTCGATCTAATTAAATTCTCAGTATGTCAAAATCATTTCTGTTATTTTTATTTTATTTTTTTTAAAAAAAAAAGAGAAAGTGTTTGCATAAAAAAGTAAAAAATAAAAGGGGAAAATAAATAAAAGTATCAAAAATGCGATTCTACCATGTTAGTTCATTTTTCAAGCTTAGTCAATTTTTCAAGATTAGTCAATTGCTTTCAATTTAGTTGAGTCTAGTCAAATCTTTTCGAGTCTAGTCAAATCTTTTCGAGTTTAGTCAAATCTTTTCAAGTTTAGTCAAATCTTTTCAAGTTTAATCAAAGTCTTTCAAAATTAATCAATTTTAAAATCAGTCAACCTTTTTCGAGTCACATCAAAAGTAAGTCAAACTTATTAATCGCCACATAACCATATTTAGCGGCCATTCGAGTGCGTAAAACCTTCTCAAAGTGGAAATGTGAACCCGAACCCTTTCTCTGGATTTTAAAAAGATTCTTCTGTTAGGTCTTTTAAAATATTTATTGGTTTCCTAATTATCCTTAAAATTAGGTGGCGACTCTGTTTCCTTTCGAATTTCGAGAATTGGTTTTTTCTCAAATTAATTGAGTTTAAATCGATTTTTCGATTTTTGAGTTCTTTCTTTCAAAAATAAGCCATTTTTCGCTATAACAATGGGCTCCCGTAAGGAAGGCAACTTAATTCGAAAAGGGACGGGCTCCCATTAGGAAGGTAAATTAATCAGAAAAAAGATGGGTTCCTGTAAGGAAGGACACTAAATCCAAAAAGAGATGGACTCCCTTAAGGAAGGTCACTTAATACAAAAAGGGACGGGCTCCCATAAGGTGAAGTTACTCATAAAATCTCTCCAAAAGGGGAAGGGCTCCCATAAGGAAGCTTGTTTCTCCAAAAGGTCTTATGCTATTTTAGTTGAGGTTTCTTTCCACAATTAAACATTATGATCTATGTGAGATGAATGATTTGCAAAGCATGATTTACCTAAGCATTGGTCATACATGCCATATTGATATTATGTTATCTATTGCTTATAATTATGCATTTCGATTATGATGCATATCTCTTGTTGCATTTCATCACACATACCTAGTATGTTAAATGTACCAACGCATACTCTATGCCTACATGATTTTACCATGTAGGAACTAGAGCACTGCTTGATCATTCTCCTCCTCCACGTGGCTAGTATGATTGTCTTATAAGCTTGTTGGTGAGTCCTCTATTCCGGGGACATTACTTATGATCTCTTGCTATGTATTAAAACTATCTCTTTTGATTATGTATTAACTATGAGGGTGAGCCCAGTTGCTTGTCTTGGCCCCCACTCATATCTATGTAGTAGAGGTATTGTTAGACATGTTATATATCTGTACTATGAGCCTTGACTCTCTTGTACTTGAGGTCTATGACATGGAATTTTACCCTTAGTCCCAATTTCCCTTGTTTATACTTATCTCTTATTGTGTTTTAATTATTCCGTGACTAAGGATGTGTAATGATATGCTATGAGGCTTGTTTGGGGTTCCTTCGGGTTTCCCATTGGCGAGTCACGTCTAGGCCGTAGGCTTGTGTCGTGAGAAAGATGGTATCAGAGCACCAGGTTGTTAGATCTTCAAAGTCCAAAACACCACATTGATTATAGTCTTATTCATGGTTGTGTTGTGCACCACAACTATGGGTAGGAGGCTATGAGACATTTTAGTAGATGTTTCCCTTCTTCATGTTGTAAGTCATGCTATAGAGTTGAAGTAACTTTTTCCCACTAATAGTTGTTCTTTGACATGCTCGTAGATCATGCCTAACCTAAGAGGAAGAAGAGCCTGTGCTCCCGAGGAACAACCAACTAATGGAGAGCTTCGGGAGGCTCTCATTTTGCTTGAATAAGTTATGGCCAACCAAGTCAATCAAGGGGACCAAGCCCCTCATGCCCTTACTTCTCGAGTGAGAAACTTTATGAGGATGAGCCCATCGGAGTTCTATGGGTCAAGGGTGGATGAAGACCCATAAGAGCTTATTGATGAGACTTATAAGGTATTATCCATCATGGGTGTTAGATCATAAGATAAGGCGGAGTTGGTGGAAAGGAAGGGATGAGATGCACGATGATGCTACCGGTAAGTTAGAGATTTTCCTTGATTTTTATTGTGCATGCTTGGTGGTTCCGAGAGTCAGTATTTCTTTCATTATTCCTTTGTTTCTGATAAGATTTGATTATGTGGGTCTATTGGTGCTAGAAAGGCTTGTAAGGGTTGCCCCATGATCTTATTGCATAAAGTCTTATATTGTGATCTTGGTTGAACTTGGTTGATGGGTTGGAGGTCTTGGAGTGGTTTTGCTACTTACATAGCATGCTTTCAATGAGTGTAGAACTCTTAAGATTGTAATATGATGGTCAAGGATAGTTGAAATACTTGGTCAACTACGACAGGCTAGTCACTTCTCTAAGATTGATGTTTGATTCGTGTTTTGTTCTCGAGTGAGAATAAGAGTAGGTGATACCCCTAAGTGTCTTTTTGGACTAGGAGCGAGCACTTTGAGTATTGGTGGAATTGTTTAGTTGACTTATACACTGGCCTTGTTTAGGGGTTTCATGAATGGGGTCTTAAAACCCTACCATAACATCTTTGTGGTGGTCTTTAATGGTGGTGCATTGATTTAATTAGAGGTTGTGAATCATTTGGGAGTAGTGTTGCAAGTCTTGGGGGATGAGAGGTTGCTTGCTAAACATGATAGGTGTGGATAAAATATAACGTGAAGATGGTTAGCATTATTTAAGAATTATGATATGAATGTGCATTATTTTTCCCTAGTAAGGCTAATGTTATGGTCAGTGCTTTAGGTATCCTAATATATGGTGACATAGATAAGTTGAGTATGGTAGTGTAGTATTCTTGATGGTTCTAAATTTTCCTTAGTTGGTAAGATCAGGATTAAGCAAGGACTCGATTCTGTCTTATTAGAGATGGAAATTTGGGGTGAAAGATGATAGAGTAGAGGTTGTCTCCCAAGGGAGAGATGGTGGTTAATGGTAACAAGTGGGCTAGGTATGATTAAGGTCAACAATGAGTTTAGGATTGTGAGCCCTTATAGAATGTAGAGGGAGGTTAGTAAGGTGCATATCGATTAGAATTACCTAGGGATGTTATGGTTGTCCTATTTTTCATGCTTCTAGGTTGAAGGGATTTGGTGATGACTCGAGTGTTATAGAACCCGTGAGATTTTGGATGTTGTGGAGGATAAGCTAGTTTAAGAGAAGGTTTCCATGGAGACATTGGATGGGAGGATGGAAGGAGTTGATCGCTAAGGATGTGGCATTCGTTAAGTCTCTTTGGAAGGTTCGTCTAGTAGAAAGAGTCCCTCAGGGAGCAAGCATGGAAAAGCAATACCCATATCTCTTTTTTTCTATTCAAGCTTATGATAGCACATCAAGTCCTTTTATGATTCCAAGTCTTATGTTTCAGCCCCTAGGCCATTAGCATGCATCCATGTTTATTTTGACTAGTTCATGATGATTTTTGACACTTATGTTGAGATTTTGAAAATGATGTTTTAAGAGTATTATTGCATTCATGTTGGGGATGATTTGTTCTTGATTACTCTTCTTATGTACATTTCTTTGACATTCAGGGACGAATGTTTCCAAGAGGGAGATAGAAATGACTCCAAAAAGTACCTGAAAATATGCCTCGAAAGTGCCCAAAATTGTAATTTCTATATATCTCAAAATTCGTGCGTTATTTTAGAAATTTGACTTTATATTCTTCTTCAGTAGGTCGATTTAAGGGGAAAAGGATCTAACCTCGATTTAGAGCAACCGTAGCAAAATCCAAAATTATTAAAGTGACGATTTCCTGTGGCTATTGTGCATTCTTAGAGTGACGTGCACTAGCTTATTTTTGTGTCAGTGGATTTATTTTGGTCCAAGACATTTAAGTCTGGTCCTAAGCCTTCCCACATGAGAAAATACCTATACTTAGATATTTTTCACCCTCATATCATTCAAAACATTTCCCTATACTCACTCAAACACTTTGGCTTATATTTCTCTCAAATTTCAAGTGTCAAAATCCTCTTTGGATCTTGAGGATTTCAACCAAGCTTGAAGTCTCTGTCTCCAATCTTCATCAAGTTCATCTCCAAAGCTAAGGTATGTGGGTTTCCTTCATGGGTTCCTTTTACCTATAATGCCCAAGCTTTGTTTTTCTCAAAATTGTATGATTTGAAGTTGATTTACTCATGGGTCTTATCTATTATGAAATCACTACACACTATGTTGAGGTTTATGAAATTGTGACTGTTTTGTCATGTTTTGGACTATAAATCTAGATCTATTGTAATATTTCATAAAGGGTTTGATGTTTATTGCTTAAGGGTGTTACCAAGTATCTGTTGAAGGTTTTATATTAAATTTTTTAGCATGATTTAACTCTTGAATTGCAAGGTTTTACACTAGCATTACACACCAATTAGGTGTTTGATAAAATGTCTGTTTATTATTTCTTGAGGAATTGAAGATCCAATGCATGTCTTATGAGTTAAATGACTTTATGATATGTAATTATATGTGTAATTATATGATATTAGGCTTGTTTGGGGTTCCTTCGGGTTTCCCACTCCCTCCCTGGTCATGTCTAGGCCCTAAGCTTGGGTCGTGACACTATAGAGATGGTATCATATACATATACACTCCTTTCATCATCATATACATACATTCCTTCATCTTCATTCCTTCATCCATTCATCATCATAAAGTTATTCAATTGATAAGACATGCATAGGACCTTTAATTCCTCAAGAAATCATAATCGGACATTTTATCAAACACTTAGAGGGTGTGTAGTGCTAGTGTAAAACCATGCAATTCAAGAGTGTTATCATGCTACAAGATCCAATGTAAAACCATCAATAGATTCTTGGTAACACCCTCAAGCAATATACATCAAAACCCTCCATCAAATCTCATATTAGATCTTAGATTCATAGACCAAAACATAGTAAAATAATCACGATTTAATAAATTCCAACATAGTATGTAGTGAATTTCATAATAAATAAGACCCATGAGTAAATCAACTTTAAATCATGTAAATTGGAGTAAAGGAAGCTTGGGTATCATGGGTGGAAGGAACCCATGAATGAAATCCGCATACCTTAGCTTTGGAGATGAACTTGATGAAGATTAGAGATGGAGACTTGAAGCTTGAGAGGAAATCCTTAGATCCGGAGAGGGTTTTGAGACTTGAATTTAGGAGTAAAATATTTGGTTAAGTGTTTGAATAAGTATTGGAAAATGTTTAGAATGATATGAGGGTGAAAATGGCAAAGCATAGGTATTTTCACATTTTGCAACACTTAGGACCAAGACTTAAAGTCTTCAACCGTAGTCCAAAGCTAGAAAAAAAAATACACAGAGGTGCGCCCTGGGCAACCTCTCTGGAAATTGCATTTTGTGATTTTCAAATTTTGATACGATTTTCTCAAATTAGGGTTAGCCATTTTTCACTCAATTTGGACCCGTGCACAAGAATATGAAGTAGGATTTTTAATATCGCGCACGAATTTTGAGATATATATAAAAATTATAATTTTAAGCACTTTTGAGGGACATTTTCAGGCACTTTTGGGGTCGTTACAATATTTTTCCCTTGGGAACATTCATCCCCGAATATAAAAGAAACATATATGAGAGACACAAAGATGACAATTTCAGCTCATATAAGAATGCAACAATACACTTAAAACATCATTTTAAAAAATCTCATCATAAATATAAAATTATCATGAACTTGTCAATTTAAACATGAATGTATGCATATATCATGGGATGAACATAGACTTGAAATTACATAGGGGACTTAGAGAGATACTTTAGGCTTTAGTAGAGTAAAAAAGGTAAGAATATCGCTTTTACATATCCGCTTCGACCTCCCATGTAGCACTTTCGACTTGTTGATTCCTCCAAAAGACTTTAACGGAAGTCATATCCTTGTTCCTTAATTATTTCACTTGCCTATCCAAAATCTGAATCGAAACCTCTTCGTAAGCTAAGTTGTATTCAACTACCCCCACAACATCAAGAGTCACAATAGCATTGGGATTACCCATACACTTCCTCAACATAGACACATGAAAGACCGGATGAACCAACTCCATTTCTCTAGGTAAATCCAACTCGTAGGCCACCTTACTGATCTATCTCATCACCCTATAAATTCCCATATATCTAGGGCTTAACTTGCCTTTCTTATAAAAATGGACCACCCCTTCATAGTTAACACCTTCAAATAAACCCAATCATCAACTTCGAATTCAAGCTCCCTTCTCCTCAAATCGGCATAAGACTTTTGACAACTTTAGTCCATCTTCAATCTTCTCTAATCATCCTAACCTTCTCAAAAGCCTCCATAACTAGATCTTGTCCTAAAAAGGCCACTTCACCTACCTTAGACCACCCAACTAGTAATCTACAACGTCTACCATAAAGAGCCTCAAATGGAGTCATACCGATGCTAGAACGATAGCAATTGTTATAGGCAAACTCAATCATTGGGAGATGATCATCCCAACTATCTTTAAGATCCAACACACAAGCTCTAAGCATATCTTCAAGGGTTTGGATGGTCCTTTCATCTTGGCCATTAGTTTAAGGGTGGAAGGCCATAGAAAGCTTAATTGTAGTACCAAGACCCCTTTGGAAAGATCTCCAAAAATGTGAAGTAAATTAAGCTAAACGATCTAATATGATGGATAAAGGAATCCCATACAATCTCACCAAGTAATGGGTGTACAACCTAGCATACTCTTCAGCCACATATGTGGTCTTAACCGGTAGAAAGTCAGACGTTTTTGAGATGCTGCTAATAACCAACGAATGGTTCGACGTGAAGAATTCTTCCAATATTTTCGAGCCCAAAGACGATTTTGTCATACTATCAACCACAACCCAAAGATAATCAAACCTTTTTTAGTCTTGGAAAATCTAACCACAAAATCCATATTAATCACCTCCCACTTTCAAGTAGGAGTCTCTATGTCTTGGGTCAGGTCACCCAGCCCTTGATATTTGACTTTGACTTGTTGACAACTATGACAACTAGAAACGAATTTGATAATGTCCCTTTACATGTCTCCCCACCAATACACCTCCCTCAAATTTCTATTTATTTTAGTAGAACCGAGGTGAATAGAATAAGATGAATTATAGGCCTCATCAAGGATCTTTTCTACCAAGCCATCAACACAAAGCACACACAACCTACCTTGGTATCTAAGAGCACCATCTCCCCCTTGGGAGAAAACCTATGCTTTGCCCTCTTTTACCAAGGCCTTCAATTTTAACAAGGAGGGGTCAAGAGCTTGTTTGGCTTTCATCTCCTCAACCAATAAGATTTAGAACCATCAACTACACCACCACCATCATTATCCACTTCCTCCAACCTAACTCTCAATCTAGCCAAACAATAGACCTCCCTAGCCACCTCCCTATCACCACCATCAACATAAGCGAGGCTACCCACACTATAAGAAAAATGATCAATAGCGACGAAAAAAATGGTACTTAGAAGTAAGATTCTAGTCCCCAAAAGAGCAATAGGGACCAGAAAAAATAGTCATCAGGCCGTCTCTACAGGCTTGGACGCTAATGGCTATATGAACCAATTTATCGTCTAGTCATTACATCTATTTGGGACCAATGTATAACTGGTCCTTCAAATACTTTTAAGGACTATTTCATCCAATTCATTTTGAAGAATATAGGGACCATAAAATGGTCGTTAACTAGTTATTGCAACTAATACTAAATTGGTCCTTAAATAGTTTGGCATCCAATTATATATGCAAGCTATACTTTTAGAGACCAGTTTTTTGGGTTAGCGACCACTTGTCCAATCCCTAAAGAAACGAGTGGTTGTATGTTCCTAAACGTGTTCAATTTGAAATTGAAAAAATATGATAATCAAAATATTAAAGTGAATACATATATATATATATATTAATAAAGAGAAATTCTAAATCATGATTAAAATCAGTTAGTAGCATTGAACATAAGTGATGTAAGGCTCATAACAGTATTTTATACATACACCCTTAGCAAAAATCTATAACTAATATCCATGAGCAATAATATAAAATATTTCCAAAATTCCTTACAAAAAATTAATTAATCTGTTTGTATGCAAAAAAAAAATTTTCATATGCTTGAGCTTCCATAACCTGTAAAAATATTTAATATTTTATTTAGCAAAGACTACAAAGATCAACTAAAAAATTGAGTAAATAACATACTCAAGTATATGCCAAACAACAAATTCAATTTTTTGGGGGGCTTTAACGAGTTATTTGTCATTTATAGATGAATCAATAACAGGAATATTGCAATTTAACCGCTGAGCAATATTGTCCCAGTAACAAACATGTTAGTCAAACTCATAGTCTGCCAATGGAGATCAAAGAAGAATGCAGTCTACAGCAACTTTTCTTCAGTTTATGCCCAAGAAACATACTCAGTAGAAAACTACTTTGAGTCTCTTTTGACAGGAAAATGCACCATCTGAAAAGTTGATTATAGCCTTTAAATTTTATACATTAAAAGAGTAAGGAACCTTTCTAAATGTGCAACTTTTCTTTAACAGTGATCAAGACAATAAGAGAAGTTGAAATTTATTATAGCACCTATTAATAATCAACTTCTGGTGAGTTGGTAAAAGATAGTAAGAGAAGTTGAAGTTTACTTCGACTTTTCAAATCTCCTACACTATTTAGCTGGTCATACGAGAGTTGTTGATTTTTAGGCTTGTATAACATAATTCATAGTGTACATGTTGTTTGCAATTAGGTAAATGCTATTTCAAGTTAAACATTAACTTGCTGCTTAATGTGGGATATATTTTAAAAAATTAAAATAGGTCAAGATATTGAGTCGAAGGCTACTATGTTGGCATAGTAGTATCAGAAACTCTAGCAGATTAAAAAAATAAGTCACGGGTTTCAATTACTTGTCAAGTAGGATCCTACTTGACAAGATAGTAGCTAGTCAAGCCAGAGTTAAAAGATAAGAGAGCAAGATCAGGAACTCTAGCATTTTTGTCAAGTAAAACAATAACTTGCTTAACTCACATATGTTGTTGGATGGTACAAAAAGATTCTATGCTCAAGCAAGGAATTGCACAATAATTTTAGCTCAAGATATGCACAACAATAAATACTACATGTCTAAAGTTATATGCCACTACTTTTGTATACAATCACGAGTGTTGATATGATTAAATACTTGTGGAGATAAAGCAGGATGGTGATATGACACACATCTGAATTATGTAGAATTTAGTCTTCAGATGATGGTCAGAGTGATAGTTTTATGAAAACACAACTAAATATGCATGATCCAAATCATATTTAATCATTTACCAAATTCAAATATGTCATAACACAATTCAATTTTTCGATGGTTCATAGAATTCCACATTACACCAAATCAAAAAGTACTCCAAAGACAATTATTTTCTTTACAGGTGATGACTAGGCCAGCTTATATAGATTGATTTATGAGACATATTGCTACTTTTATCCACTGGTGCGGACTAACTTTAACACTAAAGGATGAGTAAGTTCACATTGAGTAGTCTAGTTGAGATTCTAATTATCTAATGCCTCAAACAGTCAGGAAACGATTTGCAAAAATAATGATGTAGCTCAAATTTAAAGTCATTAAACATAAGAATAGTTAAAAAAAGGGAATAGTACCTTAATATTTTCTACCAAATGATTCCATAAGCTCCACAACTCAAGTTCATAAGAGAGACATACTTCAAAAACTTCAAAAAGATTACCATACACATTATGCTGCACATGAAACGATCATCATAAGTTAAAAAATCACCAAGACTCTATTAAGTTCAATTGGAAGAGAACATACTTGTTGGAATCGTAGTGGACCAAAAAGAATAAATTTTATTATATAAAGAGCAAAATATTATAACACAAAAAGTACAAACTCTCAAACTAAAAACTCTCAAGGCTTTTTTTTATCTCTCTGGTTTTTCTCCAAGTGCTGCAACACTTCTATCTCCTTTTCTACAAAGGAATACTTCCTTCTTTTATAGCAAAAAAATTAGGCCGCCTCTATCATTATAAAAAATAAGCCATCTTTGACTTCTCCTCTATGCCAAGCCGCTATATAAGAGAAGTATCCAACTAAAACTTTGCTTCTTCATTCTTATCTCATAAGCCACCATCTTTGACTAATTTGGTTTGAACTTTCCACACTCCCCCTCAAACCAAACTTTTTATCCCGAGCTTTTCTTTGAGCACGTGAAACACATCTGCTTTCAAAGGCTTTGTAAAGATGTCTGCTAACTGATCTTCAGTGCAGGAATAGACTAACTCAACTGTGTTGTTCTTCACTTGCTCTCGGATAAAATGATACTTTGAATCAATATGCTTGCTATGGATATACGACACTAGATTCTTCGACAATGATATGGTGGATTTGTTGTTAACATAGATTGTGATGGAATCCTGATGTGTAAAAGATAATTTCTCCAAAATATTCTTCAATCAAATTGCTCGACAGGTACATGCTACAGCTGATATGTATTCTGCATCACATGTTGAAAGAGCAACAGTTGATGTTTCTTTCATGACCATGAAAAACATATCGAGCTAAGATGAAATAGATAAGCGGATACTTTTTCGATCATCCAAATCTCCCCTATAATCACTATCTGAGTAACCAACTAATCTTATTTTTTTCGAGTGTGTATAGAGAAGACCATGATCTACAGTACCTTTGATGTATCTCAAAATTCATTTCGCAACACTACAATGATATTGCTTTGGCTTCTCCATGAATCTGCTGACTAGCCCTACTACATACATAATATCTAGTCGAGAGATAGTAAAGTACCTCAAACTTTCAATGATGTTTGTGAACAACATTGGATCTACTGGCTTGCTTGTGGACTTAACACTTAATTTTATGCCTGGTTGTGCTGGTGTGGCTATCGTCTTGCAATCTTGCATTCTGAACTTTTTCATAATTTCCTTCGCATATTTCTTTTGAGACACAAATATGCCATCCACCATTTGTTTTACTTCGACACCAAGAAAGTATGACACTTCGCTTATGTCTGTCATTTCAAACTCTTTAGTCATAATTTTCTTAAAGTCATAGAATATACCTGAATTATTCCCTATAAAAATTATATCATCCACATATAGGCAAACAATCATGATGTTGCTGATTTTATTTTTCTTCGCGTATAAGGCATGCTCGTATGGACTTTTTATGAACCCATTTTTTTGAAATTACTCATCAATCCTGGTATTCCATGCTAGCGGAGCTTGCTTCAAACCATACAAAGCTTTCTTTAGATGATAGACTTTGTCTTCGTGTCCTTTCATCATATATCCAGGCGGTTGCTTGATATAAACTTCTTCTTCCAGATAGCCATTCAAAAATGCTGACTTCACATTCATTTAGTAAATCTTCCACTAATTTTGTATTGCAAATGCTGTGAGAAGCCTTACAGTATCAACCCTTGTGACTGGAGCAAATTCTTTATCATAATCAATTCCATATTTTTGCTTGTAGCCTTTGGCCACGAGTCTTGCTTTATATTTCTCCATCTTTCATTCTTTGTTGGTCTTTGTCTTGTAGACCCATTTGACTCTAATAGGACTATGTCCTTTTGACAAAGTTGTTAGCTCCCAAGTGTCATTCCTCCTGATTGTTATGATCTCTTCATCCATCGCCTTCTTCCATTTCACATCTTCATTTGCTTCTTCATATGTGACTAGATCACACTCTACCATCAAACAGAATAAAGAGTAATTAAGAGTTGTCTCAACAGGTTCAGTATCTTCATAAATCTCATGAAGACTGTGTGTTTTCTGGGGAGCATCACTTGAGCTGCTGCTACTTGGTGATGCAGATGTTAAAGGAGTTGTTGCATCTGGACTCTCTGGAGGACTTTGTTCGTCACCTTCTTCATTTTGAATGCCTAAATCATTATTTTTCTCATCACGGAAGAATAATCCTTCAACTTTCTTTTCTTCTTCACTCTATCTCCAATAATTAACTTCATCAAATTCAACATCTCTTAAGATGATGACCTTTTTGGTGAGTGGATTATACAACCTATAAGCTCTGCTTCTTTTATCATAACTGATGAAGATGCATTTTTCCCCTCTGTCATCAAGCTTCTTTCTCAGTTGTTCAGGAACATAGGCATATGCAATACACCCAAAGGTCTTGAGATGTCCAACTCCAGGCTTTTGACCACTCCAGGCTTCATTTGGTGTCATATACCAGACACTCTTTGTTGGACAATGATTCAATAAGTAAACTACACATCGAACAACTTCATCCCAGAAATTTCTCGGTAAATGCTTATCTTTCATCATGCTACTTGCCATGTTGAGAATGGTGCAATTTTTTCTTTCTGCAACTCTATTATGTTGAGGTGTATATCTGACCATCAACTAATGAAATAATTTTATGCTTTTTAACAAAATGTTCAAATAAGTTTGCAGTGTATTCACCTCCTCTATCTGATCTGAGTATTTTCACATAATATCCACTTTGTTTTTCCACCATCGCTTTAAACTTCTTGACTTTGTCAAGAGTTGCTGATTTTTCTTTAAGGATATATACCCAACTTTTTCTACTAAAATCATCAATAAAAGTTAAGTAATACCTATTTCCTCCCAGTGATGGTATATCAAATGGACCAGCTAAATCCGAGTGCACGATCTTGAGCGATCTTCTAGCTCTTCTAGATTTTTCAACTTTAAAATTTTGTCTGTGTTGTTTCCCTTTGATGCAGGATTCACACAGATGATCTGGTGGATTTATTTTTGGCAATCCATTCACAATATTTTCTTTTGATAATAGCTTCAAGCTAGAATATTCAAGATGCCCATACCTCAAGTGCCAAAGCCATGAGTCATTTTTTATAGATGTCTTCATGCACTTCACTTCCCCAGACTCGATGTTGATGGTAAAGAGATGATTCCGTGTCATATCAACCTTGGAAACAATCTCTCCATTTTTGTTTCTCAAGGTTAGTGAACAATCCTTTATGTCCACCTCATATTCCAGTTTACTAAGTTGGACAGGATTGATGATGTTGCTTTTCAAAGCTGGTACATAATAGGCATCAGTTATGTACTTATTTTATCTGTTCTTTTGAGTAATCATAACTTTGCCTTTGCCTTTGACATCGGCATATGAATCGTCTCCAAAAGTTACACGCTCGTTGACAGATTCATCCAAATCAATGAACAATTCCTTCCGGCCACACATGTGATTACTAGCACAATTATCAAGGTACCAAATATTTCTCTTGGATCTTTGATGTCCTTTGTATGTGAGGAATATGCAAGATTCCCCATTTTCAATTTCAACAACTGCTACATGAGTTCTTTCTTCTTGTTTAGGAGCCGATCTACACTCATAGCTATAGTGATCATATTTATCACAATTATAGCACTGCACTTGAGATTTAAATCTCTGTTGAGATTTACCTCTGCCTCGGATTCTGCCTCAAGCTCCTCGTTCTCAATTTGCTCTATAAGAATCTTCATTTGATTATCCTCTATCATATGATTAATAACCTTATCCACGTTGTTTGCAACCTCCTCTGTTGTCACCTCTATATCCTTCATGATATCCTTCACGATTGTTTGAGCTTTGTCCTGAGCTGCTGCTCGTTCCGCCTTCAGTTAAGGATAACTTGCTTTACAAAGCTTTATCTAAACTTTCAGAATCATCATACTGCTTCATCTTTTGTTCATGGACTTGAAGAGAACCCACAAGTTCATCAAAGGAGATTTCTGACAAGTCCTTTGATTCTTCAATAGCAGCAACTACATAGTTGAATTTGCGTGTTAGTGACCGCAAAATCTTTTCCATCACTCGAACATCATCTAGCGATTCTTTGTTTCTTTTTATCTCGCTTGTCATCGATTTTACTCAGGTGACATACTCATCAACTGATTCAGACGTTTTCATTTTTAACCTCTCAAATTCAGCTCTAAGGATTTGCAAGCGTATCCTTCTAGCCTTCTCTGCTCCTTGAAGAGATTTTTGCAGAATCTCCCATGCCTATTTTGATGTCGTGGCGTCAGCAATTTTTTCAAAGGTTGATTCATCAACACTTTGATGAATTGTATTCAGCACCTTCTTATCTCTTATTCAATTTTTTCACAATACTTCTTTTTTCTCATTTGATAAAGCTACTTCAGCTGTTTCATCTTCTAGTATCTCATAACCAGCTTCAACAATATCCCAACAATTAATTACTCCAAGTAACACTTGCATCTGGGTGCTCCAATTCCCATAATTTGACTTTGTCAAGTTAGGAACTTGTAGCTGGAACATATTTGACATCGTGATTTTTTACATGGACTAGGTTCTTATACCAATTGATAGAATCGTAGTGGACCAAAAAGAATAAATTTTATTATATAAAGAGCAAAATATTATAACACAGAAAATACAAACTCTCAAACTAAAAACTCTCATGGTTCTTTTTTTTATCTCTCTGGTTTTTCTCCAAGTGTTGCAGCACTTCTATCTCCTTTTCTACAAAGGAGTACTTCCTTCTTTTATAGCAAAAAAATTAGGCCGCCTCTGTCATTATAAAAAGTAAGCCATCTTTGACTTCTCCTTTATGCCAAGCCGCCATATAAGAGAAGTGTCCAACTAAAACTTTGCTGCTTCATTCTTATCTCATAAGCCATCATCTTTGACTAATTTGGTTTGAACTTCCAACAATACTGTAAACACCTAAGGTTCAAACCATTCTTTGTAAATATCTAAGTCATTCTTCTGAGCAGTCTGATGGTGGAGCCTGAGAATTGGAGTGTTGAGCTAAAAATCAATCTTTTATTTTCTTTATTTCTTTCATCTCATTTTCCACATTAGACAAACGATCCTTCAAAGATTGATTTTCTTCGCGAGCTGAACGAAGCTCAAACCATAATTCAGCTTTTGAGGTAGTACCACCTTTCAAATCTTTAATCTTCACTCCACCACCAAAGCCAAATACATGACTACGAGTTTGAGGTCCAAAGCATTTTTCAACAACTTCAATGCTAGAAAGAGATGGTTCAGACTGGACCAGTTCTTGAATTTGAGCCAATTAATGTAAAGAGAGATTGTGTAAGCAGTCATGGCAAGTAAAAAACAAATTACATGTTTAATTAACTAGACACACATGTTTCTCGATTGTTTTAGAATCAACAAGTGTTTCATTCTTCTTTCGAGTCTCATAGAGAATAGTTTCAAAATCTGGCGATTACCATTTTTTCCTCCCTATATATAAAAGTAAACATGTCAAATTTATGCACCACCAATATTAATGAAAAAGATTTAATAATACCTTTTGATAAATAATCTCTCTAATTGGCTTACTACCAATATGATGAAGCATCTTCAGCTTAGCTCTATTTGTTGCATTCCTACTGCTTCTTAGCTATATTATAGAATCTTTTGTTCATATCTTATATAATTTATTTTAGTATTTATTTTGCACTAGATAAAAAGGACTTCGACAAATACCATAAAGAAATCGCTACTATTGGACAACAACTACCACAATATAGCTTAAGCAAAAACGAACAACTACAAACAAAAAAAATGCCAACTTAACATATCAAGAACAGCAACGTGTATGTTATGTACACAAGTATTAGGATATACAAGATTCAAAACACATAAATCAAAACTAGGTTGATTTGAAATATCCAAGAAGATGGTTTGTTAATTGTTATAAGCATCAATACTTCCACATTCACTTATCATATGAAATTATGGTATAGTTACTCCAACACATCCCTGTGAATTGAGCTTGCATACCCGATATGTACTAATACACTTTGTTTGTCGTTATCTATGCGAAGCTACCAACGTACTTTATTTTCATAACATGAACCAGAAAACAACCAATTTCATCAACACAAATACCAAAAGAAATAATTACAAAATACAAAGAACACGTATAGCTTTATGGAATCATAATTGTGTCTCAAAAATCATATCTCCAGTTCAAAAAATTTAGATATGAGCAAACTTTGAGCAACTTTTAAGCAATGAGATATGAACTTGATATTTACAAATTTTAGTTACAAAGAGAGGTTTAGGGATTTTAGCTATACAATGGCTTAGAAATTTGAGAGAGGGATAGAGAGAGATTTTCAAATTTTGTGGTCACTTTCAACACAGAGAATCAACCAAATTTCCAGAAATTACAAAACCCATAACATTTTTAACTCTAATCTACAGGAAACCCATAAAAATTCAACTTTAATATACGGGAAACAAAATTTTTCGGTCAGATAAAAAAATCACAAAAGTTTCAACTATTTCAGAAATTACATTGTCGATTCAGGTACATTTAAGCACAGTTGCAAAACTATCGACCTCCGAAAGTCGATATTTTATTTAAAAAAATTAATTTAGCGACCTCAATCCGTCGATATTGAACTATTCAGATTAAAAGGAATGAAAGTGCACTCGATATATTGATTATATTAAAATCACTGACCTCTAGAAGTTGATATTCTATTTTTAAAAAAAAAATTAATATAGCTACCTCAAAATGTTAGTATTAAACTATTGTGATAAAAAAGAACGAAAAAAATATTCTTTTTATTTATTAGATTAAAATTATCGATCTCTGAAAGTCGATATTATATTTTAGAAAGAATATCGACCACTGGAGGTCGATTTTAATAAAAATAATTAAATAGAATAAAATGTTAATTAAAATTTATTTAAAAATATTTTTTAAATTTTTTTATGAAATTAAAATAAAATAAATTATTATTATTTACTTATTCAATTCAACACCAAACAAATGAGGTCTGTTTTGATTGTATTTTACTTTTGGGGGGAAAATTTTGAACCTCTAAAATACGATATATTACTTGTGAAGTTAATAATTCTTGAAGAAAAGTTAGGATACGGAGGAAAACTACTAACCAGGGTTATTATCAAAAAAGTATAATTCTATAAATAAAACATTTAAAGGTCAAAAGGATAATCCTATGAATAAAAAGTTTGAAGGGTATTTTAGATTTAAAAAAATAAATGATTTAACCTATTTAATCTTTTTAACTCTTTTTAATTATTAAACTATTCATAAAAAAATAAATTTATGCCAATTTGTGTCATATATATTTATCCTTTAAAAATTTCGTATCTCTCTTATCCTGCGTCTGCCCCTGACTGAATGCAGCAACGATTTCCCATGAAGATAAACGAAGAGGAGCCGAGTCAAACAATAAATACAATGCCAAGCCTCTCAACTGTCCCAACAGCACCCAAATAATCTTTCTGTCCATGTATTGCCTTCTTGGGAAGTGTGTCTTCTGCCGTTAATTAAGTTGCCAACGAATTCTTGTTATCTAAAAATAAAGAGAAACAGCTGCAGCTGCCCCAAGGATCCAATGTTTTGTTTTGGTATTTCCAACATTCATCAATTTTTATTTTACTTGACCGTATACTCCAGAAATTTTATTTTTATTTTTATGTAATGATAAAATTTATGTATATTTTATTTTTCTAAATTTTATTTATGTAATTTCACTGGATATATTGTTGATAATATACTATTAATCCACTTGTATTCACAAAATAATAATAAATATTTATTTTCATTTGTTTAGATTGAAAAATCAGGAAATAATTTATAATTTTAAAATATATTTTTTTTTATTATTAAGTACTCTCTCAGTTTCATTGCACTTTTAACTTAGCACAGTATTTAAAAAATAAAGTATGATTTTTGAAACTTATGGTTTAAAATCATTCTGAGATATTTATGTGATTGAGAATCACTTCATTAAGGGTAAAAGGGAAATTTTAGGGTTAAATTATTTTCAATTAGAGTAAGGTGACATTATTTTTGGGACGAACAAAAAAGAAAAGGATGTCGCATAAAATTATCATTTTGTTTATTATTTCTTTGATTTGATAATAGTTGTCTATCATTGATTTAACACATCTTAAAAAATAATAAAAAAGAGTAATGTTACTATATATATTACCCTCTGAATATATTATTAAATTTGATGTCCTTAAAAATATAATAGATATTGAATAGTACTTTCGCTATCCCATATTAACTGAATTTGTGAGATAATACACACATATTAAGAAAACTATTCAAGGACAAATTTTACACCATACTTTTCACTATTGCCCTTTGTAAAATCATAAATATATAGTGTAATTTATTTTCTAGAAAATATAAAAGTTCAATTAATGCAAGGCAAATATGGAAGAAGTTTCAAACATTCATCTTAAATTTTAAAAAATTTAATTATTTTGAACCTTGAAAAAAGTCTCAGAAATTCAATTAATTTGAGACGAAGTGATTATTTAATAACATGAATAAAATAGACACAAATAAATAAAGAATTTATATTTTTAAAATTAAACAAGTATTGATGGACAATTATTTAGTGTGGTGTATATTTTTATGAATATAAATGGAGAGAGTATGTACATCAAGTTACTCCCTCCATCCTTCTTTATTTGTCTCATATTGACTTGGTATAGGGATTAAGAAGTAGAAAATGATATGGGTAATTTTATCAAATCACCCTTGAATAAAATAAATATAATGTCTTGAAAAATATAATTAAAAATAACTATAATTAATGATAACTATAAATTAGAAACTAAATATAAAATTATTTATTAATTTTATAAAGTGAATAAATATTATTACCATTCCAAAATAGTATAAATGATAAATAGAAGTGGAGAGAGAGAATAATATGGACAAATTTGAAAATAGATGGAGGGAGTACCTATTTTGGTAGAGAAATCTAGTACTAGAAGGGCAGCTCTTATGTTGACCTTATAGCAGTTATTGTTATTTGCTCAACTAATAACTCCCTCTCAACTTTTGTGGCGCTGTCTTTTTCCATTGTATTCAAGTTTGTACTCCACCTCCTTATAATTAGCCAAATATTTATCAATTTGAGTTTTATTTTTACTTTATCATTTTTTACGGATCAAGGAAGAATGATTCGTTTTTATTATATTCTTAATTTACTTATATTGAGTTAATTTTTTTTAAATATAGTGAGTAATATATTTAAGACTTCATTAATTAATAGGGATGAAATGTTAACACACTATATCAATATTTATTTTCTGATTAGATATGGCAAGTCAAAATCTAACAAGTACAATGAAATTGAAAGAGTACAAGTTATCTATTTTCTTATTTTATAAGATTATAAATATTAAATTATTTTTACTAAATACCTTTTAAGTTTTTTTAAAAAAAAAAAAAGTTTTGCAAACTTTTTTTTTATAGTTATAGAAATAATATTAATTTCATTTTAATTTTTATAAATTAACAAATAACTTAAAACAACTAATATGGAACAAAAGTGTAAAATAATATGTTCAGAATCGCTATAATGAAGACGTACACTCAAAATGCAAAGGACAAAAGAGTATCAAGTGAATTTTTACAGCAAGTTATATTATCTTTATTAAATTATCAATTGTTAATACTCTCCCGTCCCATTTTATGTGGCAGTCTTTTATTTGACATGATGTTTAAGAAAAAAAATAACTTTTGAAACTTGTAGTCTAAAATCATTCTTAGATATTTATGTGGCTGAGAATCATTTCATTAAGGGTAAAAGGGTTATTTTAAGGTTGAATTGCTTCCAATTGGTGACATTTTTTGGGGGGTGGATCAAAAAGGAAAGGATGTTACATAAAATGGGACAGAGGGAGTATATCTTATTACGAAATTTGTCTGTTATTATTCAGTAATTGACATGGTTGAGTAAATAATTTTTTGAACTGGTAGTACATAAATATGAGCATGTGTGCGCGTGCGCGTTTTTCCATCAATCTCGGATGGAGCCAAAGATTGACTATTTTTTGGCCTTGGAGTATGATGGAATAAAGCAAAATGG
>JAOTQJ010000049.1:7421990-7463486 GCA_025642045.1 Solanum sejunctum
ACATTTGGTTCCAAACTTTATTAAATCGAACCAATTAAGGACGTTTGGGGTTTAAATTACGTTGCGGGTCCTAACATATTCTTTGGCACTATAAGTCGGTTTGAAGAAAGTGAGCAGACTTTGTCATTCTGTCTATAATAACCCAAATAGAATCAAAGTACTTTCTAGTCTTTGGCAATCCAACCACAAAATCCATGTTGATCTCTTCCCACTTACAAGTAGGAATTTCTATTTCTTGGGCTAGGCCACCTGACCTTGATGTTCGGCTGTCACTTGTTGGCAATTGTGACAACTGGCTATAAACTTGGCAATATCTCTCTTAATACCACACCACCAATACCCCTCCTTCAAGTATTTATACATCTTTGTGGAACCGAGATGAATAGAATATGATGAATTATTGGCCTTCTTCAAAATCAACTCCCTCAAGTTGTAAACATTAGGCACACATAACCTATCTTGGTACCTAAGGGTACCATCTCTTAATTGGGAGAAAACCTCCACTTTACCATCCTCCGGAAAATCCTTCAACTCTAGCAAGGCGGGGTGAAGGTCTTGATTTGACTTGACTTCCTCAATCAAAGAAGATTTGGAACCATCAACTGCTACTACACCACCATTTTCAACTTTCTTCAACCTAACCCCCAACCTAGACAACTGGTGAATGTCTCTAGCACCTCCTTGGCACCAACATCAATATAAGATAGACTATCTATGGACACTACTTAGAGCATCAGCCACAACATTAGCTTTGCCGGGATAATAATGCACACTCATGTCATAATCCTTATGGAGTTCTAACCACCTCCTTTATTTCAAGTTTTTTAAGATTTTTTTTGTGTGAACACATATTGGAGACTCTTTTGGTCGGCAAACACATCAACATGAACTGCATATAGGTAGTGACACCAAATTTTAAAGGCACACACTATGGCTTCCAATTCAAGATCATGGGTGGGATGATTTTGCTTTTACACCTTAAGTTGCCTAAAGGCGTGTGCTATAACCTTCCCATTTTGCATCAAAACACACCCCAAACCAATCCTTGAGGCATCGTAATAAACTATGAAACCTTCTAGCCTTTCGGTAAAGCCAAAATAAGAGTGGAGGTAAGATTTTCCTTCAAAGTTTAAAAATGCTTTTCACATTTATCAGTCCATACAAAGTTTGCCTTTTTTTGGGTCAACTTTGTCATAGGGAAAGCAATAGAAGAGAAACCATTCACAAACCTCCGATAGTAATCCGCCAAACCGAAGAAACTCCTAATATTCACTGGAGTCAAGGGCCTAGGCCAATTTCTTATCACCTCTATCTTCTTAGGATCCATCTTAATGCTATCAGCTGACATCATATGCCCTAGAAAACCAACGTCTTTCAACCAAAATTCACACTTCTTATATTTAGCAAACAACCTCTTATCTATCAAGATTTATAACACCACCCTCAAGTGATTCACATGTTCCTCCTTACTCTAGGAATAAATCAATATATCATTAATAAAGACCAGCACAAACATATCAATTTAGGGTTTAAAGACCTATTCATGGGATCTGTAAATACAACCGATGCATTGGTCAACCCAGAAGACATTACCACAAATTCAAAATGCCCATACCTAGTCCAAAAAGTCATCTTGAGAATATCATACTCCCTCACACTCAGGTGGTATCTGGATCGAAGGTAAATCTTAGAAAAGTGACCTTCCCCTTGTAGTTGATAGAAACGATCATCAATCCTTGGTAGAGGGTACTTGTTCTTTATAGTGACTATATTAAGTTGCGGATAATCAATGCATATCCTAAGGGAACCATACTTTTTCTTTACAAACAACATTGGTACAGCCCAAGGTGACTTGTTAGTCCTTATGGAATCCTTCTCTAACAAATCCCTCAATTGATCCTTCAACTCCATCGGGGCCATACCGTAAAGGGGAATGGAAATGGGTTGTGTACCGAGAAGGAGGTCTATACCAAAGTCTATCTCCCTTTCAGGAGAAACATCGAGAAGCTCATTGGAGAAAGACTTGAAGAAACTCGTTAACCATCGAAATCGACTCAATAGGAAGGACTTTAGACTCACCATATCTAACCTTTCAAAGTAATAAATGCAACATTTTGAAATCATCTTTTGGGTTTTAAGACAAGAAATGAATCAAATCTTGACCACCAAATGTGGAGGAAATCTTGTTGAATTTGAGGGCATACTCCCTCACACTCATGGAGCCTTGCTTAAGGTTCATGAACTCCCATCATTTTAGCCTCTCTCAACTCGATAGGAAGAACTGGATGAGGAACGTGGCTTTGAACTCCTCCTAAGGCAACTTTCTTATTCGAATTGACAACCATGATAGATGGCACCTTATACACCCCATCGATGAACTTTTGGGGATCCTCTTCATCCTTGGACCTATTAAGTTTTGGAGGATTTATCCTTGTGAAGTCCCTCACCCTTGATGCCGAAGTAGGTGCATGAGCAGCTTGGGCTCCTTAGTTCATTTGGTTGGTCATAGCATGGGTAAACATTGTGATGGCATCCCAAAATTCATCTTGGGCTACTCCCCTATATTTGAGGAGCTTGTAGAGTGGGAGGGACCTATTTCTCCTCTGGTATATAGGCTCTCCTTAGCCTTCCTCTCGGTAGCCGCATGATCTAAAAGAACAAAGAACATTCATTAGGGGAAAAAGGCCTTGTCTTTACATCTAAAGCACGATATAGGTCATGAAGAAGTGAAAAATTTTCAAAAATGCCTCATGGCCTCCTATTCATTGTTTTAGCGTACTTCACAACCATGAATATAACTCTAAAATTGACATGGAGTGTTGGAATTTTAAGGACCATTAGCAACTTAGTGCTCTGATACCAATCTTGTCATGACCCAAGCCTAGGGCCTAGATATGACATGGTGAACGAGAAGTCTAGATACAACCCAAATAAGCCTCTTAGCATATCTTATACACATCCTTAGTTGTGAAAATGAAAATGAACATAAACAAGAGTCAAGTATAAAAAGGGTAGCAAGACTAAGGGAAGTCTTAAATAATCACAAAAGCATAAAAAAGCCAAGCTCAAAAGCATATACAAACTTAGTATCCAACAACACCCCTACTTTAGAGTGGAGTGAGGTCCAAGACATTTTTCGGGCTCACACTCATAATAATAAGCATCCAACATAAAGAGGAATAAATCTCATCATAACATGAAATAAAGTAGATATCGGAGTTGAGGACTCAACTTGCGTTATATTTCATACATATGTGAGAAGAGACCTCAACAAACATAGACCAAGCAGCTACACCTTGGAATCCAAGACTTGACACCCCTTTCGTATAGGTGACCGAGCATAACCCTCCCCCCCCCCAACAAAGTGTGATTTACTTGCCAAAGCAAACCATATATAATAACATCAACTAGATGGATCTACTAGTATAGCAAGGGTAATATTCATAATCCTATGGTGTCACATAGCTTAGAGACTAACGATTTTATATAAGGACCCCTTGAGTCGAGCCTCCAGCTTAAGACTCAATTGCTGCTAAGTCAAATCCTACGGAATACACGAAATAATCATACTTTAATAATATCATGAGTAACTTGTAAGAGACATGATAACTTGACATGAGTACCTCATAAACATGCTTGACCTCTACTAGTGACCCTAACTTGAACATGAGAATAGATAATAATCATACATTATCCCTTGCTTTAACATGACTGGCTCACAAGAGGTAAAAATCTTGAAATAGGGCTGAACTTGATACTTGTAAAATCATTGATACTTTTAGAATTCGATACATGCTTGACAACCCTTAATTATCATGTAATCACTTGACTTGTAAAATCATATGATAAATTATCAACAACTTGAGAATTCTTGCCATGTAATTTTATCAAACACATGGTGGTTTCATGATATTTATTCAAAATAATGTAATTCAAGAGTAAAACAAGTTGAGTAACTCAATACAAATCAACCCACAAATATCATAGTAAAACCCTCATTTAGGGTATCTTGAAATCCATCACAAAAGCTCATAATGGTTCATGATTTCATGGTTCAAATCATGCATAGTCTTAATAGACAAAATTAATTCATGCAATAGGCTTGAAATGTATATTCATGCATAACCAATCAATACTTGATAAAATTTCAACATAATTTATGTTCATATTTTATAATAAAACATATCCATACATAATACAACTTGAAATCATACAATTTTCATAAAAAGAGAAGGTTGGACTCCATGGGTGAAAGAACCCATGGATAAAGACCCACATACCATAAACCCAAATTTCTTGAAATGAACTTTAAGGAGACTTGAATCTTGAGATGTGTTCTTGAGTTCCAAAATTTATCTTAAAACCCTTGAATTTGAATGAAAGTTTTTTAGATCTTGGAGAGGTTTTAAGGAGAATTTTGTTAGTTATAGAGTTAAAAAATGGATAAGTATAAAAGATTTCATGTTTATATGGGTATGGTGCTATTACCCCAATGTCCTTGGTTGAAATAAGAAACCAAGGAAAAATTTACACTAGCCCACGGTCCAGGTGCAACATGGACCAGACGGGAGTTGAATCTACACTAGTCCGCGCTGCAGGCGCGTCGCAGCCTAAGTGAGGATAAACACTGGAAATAAAAAATTTGCGAAAATTATTTTTCGCTAAGGATCTTCTAAAATTTAGGTTATGCACATTTCTCACTCAATTTTGCCCCTTGATTAATATATGAAGTCGATTTTCTAAAATCACGTATGGATTTTGAGATATATAGAAATTATCATTATAGGGAATTTTGAAGTACATAAGGGGTGTTTCATTTTCTTGCACCCAATACATGATTTGTCTCTTTTATCCTCCTTCCTAACTCAATCCCGTATATTTGTGTTTTATCCTTACACTAGCTACCCTTACCTTAGGCTTTTAGCCTGTGTTGAGGTACACAATATTCATCCTCCGAACAATGGCCACTTTTGGTAGCCACCCTCTACTTAGGATTTTTCCCTCTGTCAAGATACATAATGTTCAAGGAATGACCAGGCCAAATTTTAAAATTTTAAAACTAACAAGGTTAGATTAATCAGGTGCTTTCAAAGAATTAGTACATGTTAGGCTCACATATTAGGAACAAGGATATATTATCAATTTGGTTGGTCAGTTTAGGCTAAAGTGAATTATTTAAGAATAATAGCGTAAGATCCTTTCCTAGTCCAATTAATCTACAATCTAACTTAGAGTAACGAACATGTTCTGAATTAGCATAAAACACATTAACTTATCAAATTAAGCTCACACTCATATGGCACTGCATACATTATCAACAAAAAGACTCACAGATCATTCTTCTTATCTCAATGTACTTTCACTTATCAGAACAAATATTGTCACTCACCTAAACATGCATGGTTACTATCCAGCTACTATTAAAATTTTGGTGGGTATCAGTTTTCAAATAAAATACAAAAATATGCTACATACAATAAGTATTGGTACTTTATGCTACAAATTTTATCTAAACATCCTAAATGTGCCAGTTCAACAAAAATTAAATATCCACAGGGAAAAAGAATACATACAAGAAAACCCCAAGAGAAAAAATTGGGGTAGTTATGGACCCAATCTACTCAGACTTCACTTAGGACCATAACTTGTGCATTATCGCATATGCACAAAATCAAAACAAAATAGAACGTAAGTGGTCTAAAAACATACCTGGGCCCCTAAGCGCTAGTCTCCCTCCACATTGTCTTGCCTCTCGAAGCAGCGCCTGATTTATTGTCCCAGCACGACTTAGACACATTAATTATGTAGACATCGCCAATTGCCTAGATGTCACTCTTCAACTCATCAAAGGATTTAAGACACACATCATCAAAGGATTTCTCCAATAATTTGCACAATGGTCATGCAATTTTAGAGAACTATTTTATGAATCTCTTGTAGAATCCTACATACCCCAAGACACTCCTCACACCCTTTATTGGGATAGGTGGTGGGAGCTTCTCGATCACCTCCACTTTAGCTTTGTTGATCTCAATTCCTTTGTTGGATGTTTTTTGCCCCAATGCAATACCCTTTTTCACCATGAAGTGACACTTTTCCAAATTTAGTACCAGATGATCACTACAAGAAAATTGCTCAATTTGTTATTTGTCTTCAAATCATTTTGTGACGAGTTTTAGGCTAGTCCATAAATGATTTTACAGCAGTGTAAGCTAGTCTACAAATTATTTTGTAGTCATATTATATTTTCTACTCAAAGATACTTAATTCATATTCAATTCGCACGTACAAAAAATGATAATAAAAATAAAGTTGACATATATATATATATATATTAGTAGTAATAGTAGTAATTATAAAAAGTGGACAGCATCTCAGCCATATCTATACATCATATAAGCTAATGTTGTGTTCATAAATTCTTAGCAAAATATCACATATATCCCCAAATTATTGTCTAATATTGTCATAACATTTATAGCAAAATATCATCAGTCTTTAAGTTGTCAAAAATCTGCTTCTTATAAATTCAGCATCCAAAATCTATAAAAGAAAATAAAATTTTCATTTAGAAAATGAATAAAAATAAATTGAAAGAAATATTAAAATAAATAGCCATTTCTAAATGTTGTTTGCAAAAATTACTTCATGACTACATAAAGTTAACAATATATTATCATAAAATATTTAAGTTAGTGCAAGCTATTGCTGACGCCCTTTCCAACTTACCTTCAACAGAAAGCCTTGTTAGTCCTTTAGTCCAGTTACCTCAATTTACTAATAGATTGCCTAGAGAGAAGCCTCTTCCAAGGCCCAAACCTCCAACAAGATGGGAATCGTTTGCCAAGATGAGAGATATAAAAAAATATAAGAAAGACAAGGTAGTGTTTGATGGCCAAACTGGTTCATGGAAGCACAAATATGGCTATGATCACATAAATGATGACTAAGATGTGTCAGTCATTGAAGCCAAGGCAACAGATGAGTTTGGTCAAGATCATTCTACTAGGAGTCGACAAGAAAAAAAGAAAGAATATTGATATAGCAACTTGAAGACAACTGCAAAAGTTGGTTCCTTGTCAAGTCATGTTCAGCTTATTTTCATAGCCCTGCCTGTAATAAAAACACAAGTTGCACTAAGGAAAATTGGCAAGTATGAATTTGAGAATGTTCCTGGAATGGCAACAAATACAACAACTAGTGGTAGAAAATTTGACAAGAGATTTCCTGGTGTTAAGCCCCCAAAACATGTCAAGAAGTATCAAAAGTTCCTAGCAGTTGTGGAAGGATAAGAAATGGGATCCTTAGAGAGACAACAAACTGAAAAGGTTCTAAAAAAATTTATGGCCAAGAATTTCTATGAAATACTCAATGTGCAAAAGACCGTAAACATGTAAAATGCAAAAAAAGACAAAAAAGAAAGAGCCAAGGAGGAAAGTTATCGTCAACTCAGGAAACATATGCAGAAAAAAGTTTTAGTATTCTTTATTACCTATTTTGTGTTTTGGTATGTCATAAGTATTCCACAACAGGCTCCTTCAAAATATCCCCTTTAACAAATTATCAACTAGATTGTCAAGAGTCATTTATCAGACATCAATTTCTCACTATGAAATCTTCTTCCTCGCAGTTAAATAAATAATTTTCATAGAGAAATTGGAGTAGTCATAGAAAAATCAATTAATTCCAGCTTTCTCAACACTTTAAGACCCTATTATACCCTTTCCAATCTCCCAACCCCCTCTTTACTTTCACTTTTATTAAATAAGTATTATATTTTAGCTCATCTCTTTCTATTTAACACTATATCATCAACACTAGCAAGGTCAACAATCAAAATCCATCAATATTCGAAAATAAAAAAAACTAATCTCAGCTAAACACATACACAACGAATAAACATCCTTAGATTTATTCAAATTCCTACACACAACCCCCAAAATAAATAAGAAACTATACAATATTCAACAAAATTAAAACAAGAGGAATATACATACATATACGTCATGTAGGCATGCAAAGTAAGTTAATCTTTAGGTAAAAGTTTACTCACATGTATATGTCTATATGTATACATGTAAAAATATACTCCAAAAGACAACACGTGTAACATATGAAAACAACCAAGAACTAATAATGTTTTCGCACACAACAAACAAAGTAAATTTGATCTTTAGATAAACTTTTACTCACATGATATTATCAGGAATTTGAATAGTCATTCCTCGAATCGCCATTCTCCTAATCGTGAACTGAAAGTTGGACATTAGTGTATTGTGCTAAAATAAATTCTTTGAATTGCTTCAGTTTTCATCTCATTTTCAAAGGTAGATATGCGATCCTTCAAAGATTGATTTTTCATTCGAGTTGAACATATCTCAGCCAACAATTCTGCTTTTGAGGAAGTCCCACCTTTCAAGTCTTTTGCTTTGATTTACCTCCAAATCCAAATACATGGCTATGACTTTGAGGTCCAAAACATTTTTCTACAATTTCTACTGTAGGAAGTGATGCTTTGCGACTACACCAATTCTTGAACTTGAGCCTACAAAGTGTATGAAGAGATTTTTGTCAGATTCCATTATATGTAGAAGTAAAGAACATATTCAATTAATCAATTATACATGTTTCTCGATTGTTTCAGGGCATTTACATATTACAGAGATGGTGCGATTTGAATCAACAAGTATATTATTCTTCTTGCGAGTCTCAAAAAAAATAATTCTCAAATTTGGTGGTTTGCCATCTTTTCACCCTGTACATAAATGTAAACATGTCAAATAATGTCTTATCAAATATTAAGAAAAAGAATAAATTTGATGATAACACCTTTTGATAAATGATCTCTCTAATTGGCTTGCTACCAATATGATGAAGCATATTCAACTGAGATCTATTTATAGCGTTCCTGTTGCTTCTCGCCTATATTTGGGTAACAACATTAAATTCAAACGTTACAAATAAATTATCAAATATAATATCACATAATTAAATAAAATTACATGCATAAGAATTATGTCAAACTTAAAAAATTTTTGAAGAAAAATGCTCCTTTACAGGTCATCCCCATTGCTTCTTATCTACCCCTTTAGGTATATTCTTAAGAGCCTCTTGAGTTGTCTTACCCTTCATATAGTTTGTATGTAATTATGCTCTCCATTTGTTCCACAACTCTTTCATCCATGCCAAAATATTATCCCGATAACTATCCATATCATCACTCTCAAATTTATCCTGCATTTTATTAAACAAAGATTTGCTCCCCTATAATCATAGAAACTACTAAAAATAGAAGAAATTAGAGATAATATATTATACTATTAAATTCTTATTTCCATATTCTTCTAACGTCACAACTTTGTATGACTCAAGGACCTCTAAAATTATATCACCTAAATCTAGAACTAACAGAAGAGATAGAACGTAACACCTTCCATCAGATTTAAGTAGATCAAGAAAGCAAATTTTGTGATTTCTAAAAAGAAATAATATTTCACTTTATTTAGTCTTATTTATGTAGTTTTATTTACGATTGTTGGGAAGGATTTTTGATATACCTTAGTTAGTTCACCTGAACTTGCTTTTGTTGTTCTGCTTGCAATCTGCCAATTGTACTTAGGAACTCCCTTATAGTAGACTATATATACTTAGTAACTACTTTCGCTGAAGCTTTACCTATGGAATTCCATGTGGGAATGATACAACAACATTGGATCTGAGGCTTCTATTAGGTAGTAGTAAGAGAACACAATGAAGAAGTTGTGAATGCCCCACTCATTTCAGATTTGATTGATTGTTTTCTGATCGAATTCTCTTTCTTGTGGTGTGCTGCTATGCTCATAACAGGTATGTAGAATGTCATGCAATTTAGGGAATAACATCACATAACGATTGTACTGCCAGAGTCCTAGACATACCTTTTGAAGCAATAACAGGACTCTCATCATCTCCGCTCTTTAAAATAGGTAACTTTGGTTAGGTTTATCAGAGGAGGTTCGACAATAGAACATGTTCCACAAACTACTAAACAAAGAATACCTAGCTTGACAAAGTAAATGGAACCAAAAGTTGAAAAGCTTGATATGCAGATGACTAATTGAGCAGTAACTCGTTGTTTAAAATAGGGACAAAAATAGAGACAAGTGATCGAAAAGCTGAATTGGCAAGGGACCTGAGGGTGCAACCATTCCAAGAAGCTACTAGGTTTCAGAGTAAAAGACCTAGGTGGAAATCGAAATAGTTACAACACGAATATCGGATATGTAAAGCAAAAGGAGAAACTACTCTTTCAAGTATTTTTTCCCTTTTATTAGGGGGCATAAAGAGTTCATTTATGCTGAATTAAATGGTCGGCTACAAAATAGTGAGCTCTTACTTCCTTCGTTACATCGAGATACCAAGAATACTGCTAAAGCATAAACTATAAAAGACAGTCAGCAGAAAATAATTGATACCAAGATTACCCCTAGAGCAGGTTATGAAGAGGTGATCTAGACCACTAAAAAGGCAATACAACCTTTACAATAGTAGAGTACAAGCCAAACAATGAAAATAATCCTGAATTTATGCAAATACCCCTAAGTTAGGGTCAACAAATAGCTCAACTCTCTTTTCTATATAAGGAACAATATGGGAGAAACAATTTAAAATTAAAATAGAAACAAACTCAATAATTAACCATGAATAGTAAGAAAATAACAATACAAGAAGAAATCAGAACAATTTATCCAATACCTTGACTGCAGTCCACATGTGATTTAACTTTTCTTCCTTAACGTGACTCCATGATGATACTCCCAAGGGACACATATTATGATCACGAACTATTTTTCCCAAGTGTCTTGAGAAAAGATTACTATTATTTCCAACGGTTCGATTATTGTAAAATGTTACTTTTAGCTTTTGTCTAGCTTCAAGAGATGCAACTTGTTTGCACTTGTTACTTCCTCGAACCTTTTTATCTTTTTCGGTAGCACATGAACTTGCATCTACTTAATTACTAATTGTAGAGAATATTGTACAAATGATAAAATTTTAATCAAATAGATTTGTGAAACAAAATAATACTTGTTTCAACTGTTCGGCTGGCCTGTTTGACTTGGTCAACAGGAGCATTTGGAATGTCAATTTGCTCTGTTTCTTTCTCATGAACCAAAGGAGGATTCTTTGTTGTTTGTAATTCTTGAAAGACACCTAGTAAAATAAATCATATCAATCAAAATATTGAAATTAAATAAAGTTCAATTCTTAAAAAAAAATATTTGAGAAACCATACTTGTTTCATATGTTTGGGTTGACTTTGTAATATCACCTGGAGAAAGAAAATTTGAACATCAGTTTGCAGATGCTCTTTCTCACGAACCAAAAAAGTTTCTTTCATTGTCTCCAATCCTTGAGAAATAGGTTGCGTGTTGGATCTTAAACTCTTGAGAGGTCTTGACAAACCTTGACAAGCATCACGAGCATTTTGGTTGAAGGATCACTTTTCATTTTCAAAATCTTCAAAGGTAGGCACAGATGTAAGTCCTGGCACATTTCTTTGAGCACTTAGTAAAAGAAATTAAATCAATAAAAATACAAGTAGTAAATTAAACTCAATTCAAAATATAATATACTATAGATCATACTTAGGGAATTTGCTTGGATTTATTTCATAACTTCATCAGTAGATGAAAAAGATGGAACATGCCCTTTCTCAAGACCGAAGGGAGTTTTGCTGCTTGTTCTCACTTTTTGAACATTAGTCATATATGTTAGACATCGTCCTCGTCCCTTTGCTACAATACCTAGCGTAAGAAAATTAACATAAAAAATTATACCCATTTCAGGAGATTGAGAAAATAGAATATCAGTTCTAGACACCCCTAAAGACCACATAGATCTAAGCTCTCTTCCTCGTCCCTTTCCAATAGCTCCTGGTGCAACAAATGTATATTTAGAAGTAGATTTCACCTTACATGCCACCTCATTTTTATCCTTTAATGGTTTCATATTAAACCTGCAATAACAAAATTAGGACAATATATAAAAATAATACATAACCAAAAATATTAAAATATACAAAATACTAAATTGATAAAAAAATATGTATCAAAATGTATAATAACGAAGATGCTAAAGTATATGGAGATACTTCATCTCAGTCGTTTCTTTTTCTTTTATTTTGTGTAAGATTTTTTAAATCTTTAATATCATTGTCTATTTGTTGCACAAGTTCATAAGTATCACGATCTTGTATCTTTCGTGCTACGCACCAACCCTTATTGGAATTATCATAAGCATAAAATACTTGAGATACTTGATTCGCTAATACAAAAGGCTAATTTATTTTCAAATATTATCCCCAATTTACATCACAATGCCATACTCATCAGTTTTCACTCCTTTTGTTTTGTCATATACATCAAACTAGTTACATTCAAACAAAATCACTCTTCTACTCAAGAATTGCAATTCAAGAACATCGGTTAAAACTCCATAATAATCAATGTTCTTACTATGTTTATCAATCTCACCCACAACCACCATGCCAGAATTTTGAGTCCTTAAGTTTTTATCATAATCGTCTATGTGAAATCTATATCCATTGACAATATAACCATTATAATGCAATATATATTGGGTAAGACCACGTGAAAATGCGGGCCGATCTTCCATGTTTCGACTATCATCTTCTTTATGCAATTGTGCAACCTATCAACAAGACAAAGTTGATTATTTTAACTAAGTTTAATATTAGATTTTAAATTTGATGTCTATAGATTACTCACCCTCTCTTGAAATCACTTGATAAATTATTCCATTCATCATCGGATAAATGTTGAGAAACATCTACATGAATTTGTGCAAACTATTTAAATTGAACCATATCTATTAGAAATGAGAGACAATCTAAATAAACAAAAAGTTAAAGTATCTATGATATGAAATTAAATTCATACTCTAGAAATAGTAGAGCTTCATCACTATTCTTTAGTATGTATATATGTGCTTGCTCTAATTCATTTGCATCACGATCACGTCATTTTGGAGCCCTTAATGTTCTTCCAGATTTGCAAAATAGAGATAAACCTCCACCAAATTGCCTTACGCCACCATCATAATTTTGTTCTGGCTTATTGAACTTTGTAGCAATGTTATGCAAATACCTTGAACATAAATTCATACATTCATTTGTAAGGTAACCCTCAACTATACAACCTTCTGGACAAGCCCTATTATGAATGAGTGTTTTCAAGAAATATAACCATCATTCTATAAGATAAATCCATCGATACTGAACAGGTCCACCAAGCTTAGCTTCATTTGTTAAGTGAATAGGCAAGTGTACCATGACATCAAAAAATGAAGGAGGGAATATCTTTTCTAACTTACAAAGAGTAATAGGAATTTGATCTTCAATTTGCTCCAAGTCATCAGTCCTTAATAACTTGGCTCCAAGCATATTACAAATTAAAGACAACTCAATAATTAGTTCACATACTGCTTTGGATAACATACCATGTACTGCAAGAGGGAGCAAATATTGTAGAAGAACATGACAATCATGACTCTTTAGGCCAAAAATCTTGTGATCTTTCAAATTAACACATTGAGAAATATTGGAGGAAAATCCATCCGGTACCTTTAAATTCTTCAAAAAAAGACATACATTAGGCTTTTTTTTTGGAGATAATGTGTAACATCCGTTGGAATTTCATATTTTTACCTTTTCTTATTGGATGCAACTCAGACCTAATATTCATTTCTTGCAAATCTAGCCAAGTTTGTATGGTGTCCTTAGTCTTTCCTTTGGTATTCATAATTGTCCCCAAAATACTATCTTATATATTTTTCTCAATATGCATAACATCCAAGTTATGTTGCAATAAAAGAGACTTCCAATATGGAAGATCAAAAAAGATACTCTTCTTATTCCAATTATCTTTTTGACCATCATGTTATATTTTGACCCTTTTTTTTGGATCCTTTGTTAATTGTAAACGTTCCAAATCTTGAACTTGTTCAAGTAACTCAATACCAAGATGCTTTTTTGTCGGAAGCTTTTTCTCTTTTGTTGCATCAAATGACTGTTTATCATTCCTCCATTTTTGATTAAGAGGAAGATAACGTCGATGACCCATAAAACACTGTTTCTTATAATTGGCCAATCTAATTGAGGAAGTGTCTTTGTTGCAACATAGGCATACTAATTTTGCTTTTGTACTCCATCCAGATAAATTTTCATATGCTGGAAAGTCATTGATGGTCCATAACAAATAAGCATGTAACTAAAAAGTTTTCCTGGTTGGTCCATCAAAGATCTCAATACTGACCTCCCATAACTCCTTCAGTTCCTCTATCAAGGGTTGAAGATAAACATCTATTGCATCTCCTGGATCATCTTGACTGGGAATAAGAATGGACATAATAAAATTTTTCTATTTCATACACAACTAAGGTGGTAAATTATAAAGAATAAGTACCACAGGCCAAATGTTATATGAGGTTTTTGAGTTTTGAAATGGCTAAAAACCATCAGTCGCAAGTCCAAGTAGAACATTATGAGGGTCAGCCATTGAAAGATTTTCGTACCATTGAATCAACTAGATGCCTCATTGTACCATCATCAACTCTTTCATCATGATACCATATCATTAGATAAGATATCTTTGAAGAAATAAACAACCTTTGAATCCTAGGCGTCAACGGAAAGAAGCGTAAAGTCTTTACTGCTATTTTTTTTTACCCTTTTTATGCTTTTATTCCCCAATATGTTTATTAATTTTCCATTTAAAAGCACCAAATGCTTTACAAGAATCAAGTAATTTATCCTCCTTCCAATATAACATGCAATCATTTCGACAAGCATCAATCTTTTCGTAGGAAAGCCTAAGGTCCTTAATTACCTTCTTTGCCGCATAATATGACTTTGACAAATTGGCTCTATAAGGCAACAACTCATCTTTTAGTATTTTCAAAAACATCATAAATGACTCATTACTCCAATGACTCATACTTTTTATATGAAGCAATTTGATCAAAGTTAAAAGCTTTGAAATTTTTGAACCTTCATATAGTGGCTTCTCGAAATCTCCCAATAGGCTATAAAATTTTTGGGCTTCAATATTTGGTTCCTCTTCAAGAGAATCATCATTAGAAATATATGCATTATTTTCATAATGATTAGGATAGATATGTCTCAAAATTTCTCATATTTCATCCTTGCGCTCACAATCATTGACTTCATTATGATCTCCATCTTCACATTCTGATTGTGGCTCACCTAAGACTTCTCCATGATGATACCAAAAGGTATAATTTTTAATTATTCCATATACTAGCAAATGTATTTCAACTGTCTCACGTGTTCCTAATGTTGTATTACAACATTTGACACATGGACATCTTATTTCATATAATTCACCTATCTTTTGAAAAGCATAATTCAAACATTTTCGTGCACCGACTAAGTAGGCTCCATTAAGTTGGTCATGAACAAGTTGCATCCATTGCTTACTTGGTGCCATAACCTTGGATTATAAATAAAAGTTAAATTGGTACAATTTTAGAATAACAAATTAACTAAGAGACACATAACGTTTTATTAAATATGTCAACTAATCTTAATGATTTATAGTAAACAACTAAAATAGACTACTAATATTGAACTTTTGCATTGAACTTGTGTTACTACATTAAAACTAAGTGGACTTGACATATGTAGTAATCAAAATATAAAAGTGAGCTTCAAATATATAGCATTATGTATGCCCAACCTATGATTAGATGGGGAGGGCTTGCTCCTGTCCTTTCTCGCGAGATGGAATAAAAGTTGAGAAACTTAGAGGCGTGGAGTAGTGAAAGTAATGTTACAAAATATGGGACATAACTGCTGGTTAAATAAAAAAGGTAGCTACCAAGGTACTAGGGGTTTCGAGAGGGATCTTTGGTGGAAGTCAGGGCGATTGGTGGTGGAATGATGAGGTTCAGATAAAGTGAAAGATAAGAAGTTCGCTTACACAGAGTGGTTAGAGTGTAGAGATGAAGAGGAAAAGCAAAAGCTTAAGTTAATTTATAAGACGGCCAAGTTAGTAGCAAAGATGGCAGTAACGAATGCTAAGTGAGTAGCGTTTGAGCGCTTTTATGAGGAGTAAAGCGATAAAGGCAGGGACAAGAGATTGTATAGGCTTGATAAAGTAAGAGAAAGGAAAGCTCGTGACTTAGACCATGTGAAGTGCATCAAGGATGAGGGGGGCAAGGTATTGGTGGATAGAACTTCCATTAAATTAAGGTGACTAGCTTACTTTCATAAACTCTTAAATAAAAAAGGAGATAGAGATATTGTGCTGGATGAGTTGGCATACTCTGATAACCATCGAGATTTTGGGTATTGCAGGCAAATCAGAGTTGAGGAGGTAAGATGGGCTATTAGTAGGATGAAGAAGGGGAGGGCGATCGGGCCCTATGAGATTCCGGTAGACTTCTGGAAGAACATGGTCAAGGATAGCATTGAGTGGTTGACTAGTTTGTTCAATGCTATTATGACGACTGCCAAGATGCCTGATGAATGGAGGAAGAATACAATGGTTCCATTATGCAATAATAATGGAGATATTCAAAACTATAATAATTATTGGGGTATCAAGTTGTCAAGCCACACTATGAAGGTCTGGGAGAGAGTAATAGAGATGAGGATGCAAAGCATAGTATCTATCTCGGAGAATCAGTTTGTATTCATGCTGGGGTGGTCGATTATTAAAGTAATTCATCTTGTTCGAAGGTTAGTGGAGAAATGTAGGGAAAGAAAGAAGGACCTTCATATGGTGTTTATTGATCTCGAGAAGGCATATGACAAAGCCCCAAGGGATGTCTTATGGAGGTGTCTAGAGGTAAAAGGTGTCCTAGTGGCATATATCAGGGCGATTAAGGACATGTACGATATACCCAAAACTCGAGTAAGAATGGTGGTTGTAGACTCAGAGTATTTTCCTGTTAAGATGGGACTCCACCAAGGATCTGCGTTGAGCCCTTTCTTGTTTGCCTTGGTGATGGATGAGCTGATGCGATCTATCCAAGAGAAGGTACAATAGTGTATGTTATTTGCGAATGACATAGTACTGATTGATGAGACTCGTACTAAACTTAATAGGTTGGAGGCTTGGAGACACGCCTTATATTCCAAAGGATTCAAATTGAGTAGGACCAAAACTAAATACTTGGAGTGAAAATTCAGTGTTGAGAGGGATAAAGCAAACTTTGATTTGAGGCTTGCCACTCAACCTATCCCCAAGAGAAAAAAATTTAAGTATCTGGGGTCTATTATCTAGAATAGTGGCGATATTAATAATGATGTCACACATCATATTGGGACAGCATAGACTAAATGGAGGTTTGCCTCTAGAGTGTTATGTGAGAAGAAGATACCACTTAAACTCGAAGGTAAGTTTTACAGAGTGGTGGTTAGACCATCATTGCTGTATGGAGTGGAGTATTGGCCAGTTAAAAAGGCATATGTTCAGAAGATACATGTTACAAAGATGAGGATGCTGAGATGGATGTGTGGTCACACCAGGAGTGACAAGGTTAGGAATGAGACCATTCGAGAGAAGCTAGAGGTGGCCTCGGTGGTCAAAAAGATGAGCGAAGTGAGACTACGATGGTTTGAACATGTGCGGAGAAGGAGTACCGATGCTTCTGTTTGAGGTGCAAGAGGTTGGTTTTGGGAGATACTCAAAGGGGAAAAGATAGACCAAAGAAGTACTGGGGGGAGGAGATTAGACATGATATGTTGGAACTTGATCTCACTGAGGATATGATGTTAGATAGAAAGAAGTAGAGGTCGCGAATAAGAGTAGCAGGATGATGGTAGGGTTAGGTATTTTTTTTAATCATGTGTTCGCATTATTAGTTGTATTATGTGTTTGCATTATTAGTCATATTATGTGTTAGTTTTATCTTATTTATATATTATTAGTCATTCTTTCTGTTTCCTTCCTTTCTTTTCTGTCATATCTAATTTTTTTCTACCTACGGTTGTTGAGATGAGGGTTGCCAAGAAACAACCTCTCTACTTCTATGTTAGTGGTAAGGTCTGCATACATTCTACCCTTCCTAGACCACACTTAAGGGATTATACTAGGTATATTGTTGTTGTTGTAGTCGAGATAAACATAACATTATCTCTAGGAAATATGTATTAATTATTAAATCACCTGAAAGTTTCTTCCCTGAAAAGTGTCCACATAAAAGTTCCTTGCTAGGCAACATTTAACTTTTTAGCCCCCAAAACTTCAATATCATAGGAAAATTTTAAATAGTCAAAAAGATTCAAGAACATAAGGCGTAAAGGCCTGGGCATACATTAGATCACACCAAGGCAAAGTATTCATGTATTTTTGACTACTTCTCTTTGAATTTCCAAATGTACAGACAATACAAGTCACAAAATGCTGATACGTTTAAACACAATAGTTCCAAACTTACTGCTTTAACTGAGGATATAAGGTATTCTTTGTCGGGAAGGTTTAATACAGTGGATGGTACTCTTATTCTGTAAAAGTCATCACCTTCCAAGAGTTTCTGCATCCAATAAAATTCATAAATCATAAGTCAAAAATTACAACAAACTCATTATGATTGTAAGAATGAAAAATTCAGTTACTTTGAAACCCTTCTTCTCTGTTTCAATAAAAGAATTTTTGGTGAAGCGAAGCTTTATCAACATTTGCATCTCATGAAATACATAAACTAAAATTACAAATTCTGATGATAAAAATACCCAACCAGATCATCATCTAGCAGCAAATAAATTGTAGTCACTAAGAAATTTTGGCACTTCAAGCAACTTATAACAGAAAAAATTATAAAATAAACTCTTTAATGTCTCCTCTTTTACCCTTAAAACCCTAGTTTTATAGCCAATACTAGCTTTACAACCAATACTATCATTTTTAGTCCTAAACCAATAGTATCTTCAAGAGTCTAATAACAAAATATTCAATCCTCCAAAAAGAAAATTGTTGAAGTTTTTTTAGATTTTGCTAGAAAAGATGAAGAATGAGATGAATCAAATAAAGAAGAAAGAAACTTACCAGTGGTAGCTGAAAAGTTTAGCTAACACTTCATGATTTCTTTTATGGGTTTAGGAAATTTTGCAAAGAAATTTTTTTATGCTTGATCCTTCACTATAGATTGTTGATGCTGCACTACACAAATTTTTGATGCTGCGCTACACAGATTGTTGATGTTGCTCTACAGATGGGGACTAGCTAATGTATTTGACATTAGAGAGAGGGTGAGAAAATAGAGATTTGGGGGATTTGAGATATATATATAGAGAAAAAAACTTTTAGTCTTTTTAGTGAAATATTTTTCACTCCCGCTATTCACTTATATTTTCCACTGAAATTTTAGTGCCAGCGACCATGTAATAGTGTTTTTAGAAAATAAAATAATAAACTATAGACCAGTATATAAAATCATTCCTATATGTATATTTTAGGGACCATATTTATAACTTGTCCCTGAATTTTGGTCTTTAATAAGTGTTTTTGTTGTAGTGGACTCTCTATGCATCTTTGCGAAATAGCTTGTAGGTGTTTCCAGCAATCCTCAAATGAGTCTCCAACCATACTAAAGTCATCCATGAAGACTTTCATAGTAACTTCCATCATATATGAGAAGATGGACATCATGCATCTATGGAATGTTGCTGGGGCGTTACACAACCCGAATGACATCCTCTTGAATGCGAAAGAGACGTAGGGACATGTAAATATCATCTTCTCTTGGTCTTCTTGAGAAATGGTGATCTAATTATAGCTTGAATATCTGTCAAGAAAATAGTACCACCCCTTTCTAGCTAGTCGATCCAATAACTTATCCATGAATGGTAGAGGAAAGTGATACTCCTCTATTGAATCATTGACCTTTCTATAATCCATGCATATCCTCTATCATGTGATTGGCTACATCGGGATCAATTCATTGTTTGCATCAGGTACCACTTTGATACTTCCTTTCTTTGGGATGCACTATACCGACTCATGCATTTACTATCGGTGATCAGGTAGATTACTCCTGCATCTAATTATTTGATGATCTCTTTGTACACAACTTCTTGCATAGGAGGATTGAGATACCTTTGGTGCTCAATACTTAGCTTGTATCCCTTGACCAACTAGATTTTGTGTGTGTATACCTCAAGAAGGATACCACTAATGTCTCTAATTGTCCATCTGATGTCTTCTTGATTTGTTTGAGCATCATTACAAGGATATCTTCTTGCTCATCATTCATATCCATAGCTACTATGACTAACAAAGTATTGTTGGCTCCCAAATATGCATACCTCAGATGTGCTTGAAGGGCCATAATTCTAACTTCGATGGGTCTTCTTTGGAGGGCTTTATGGGTGGTGACTCCTAATTCTACAAATCTAGCACTAGCTTAGTTTGGAGCCTAGGACTATAAGACACCCCTAGAGCATTCATTGTCTCTTTATGGTATGGGATACTATACTGTCGAAGTTCATCAGCACTGCCTCCAACGTGTCAACACCCAATTATACTTTAAGAGGTACTATTAATTTAGATTCATCAATAACCTCGATAACAGAAACCACTCTCACATCCTTGTCTTTACTTTCTTGCTGAGAAACATTGAACACGACCTCATCTTTCCCAAATTTGAACTTGAGTTGGCCCTTTTCTATATCCACCAAGGTGCTCCGGTGGCTAAGATGATAGGGACTTCAACATTGATCTTATAATCAAGGATCATAAAGTCCGCAGGGCGAATACAAACCTCTCAACTTTCACCAACACATTATATAGTATCCCCACAAGCTTCTTCACTGTGTGATCTGCCATCAATAACTGCATGCTAGTTGGAGCAGGAGCTCTCAATCCAAGCTTCATGTAGACAAAATGAGGCATCAGATTTATGCAAGCACCTAGATCACAAAGTGCCCTTGCAAAATCTATATCTTTAATAGTGCAGGATATGGTAAAAGCACTTGGATCTTCACGCTTCTAAACTAAGGGACCTCATATCAATAGCACTATAATGTTGAAGCTTTTGAGAAGGCTCTTGACTCACAGTGCAATTTTTGGTAACCAAGTCCTTCAAATATTTTGCATATCCTAGTATCTTCTCTAATGCCTCGATAAGAGGGATGTTGGTAGATAGTTGCTTTAGCATGGAGAAAAAGTGGTTGAACTTGCCTTCCTCCTCCCTCTTTTTTATTCACTTAGGGAAAGGAGGAGGAGGCATAGAAATGGGCTTAAACCTTTTGGCGCTTCAGCAACTTCACTCACCCAATCCTTGCGATGATCATCTCCTTCATCCGCACCCTTAGCTGCAACCATCTCCTCATGAACATCTTTCGTATCAACCAGCTTGGGAGGATCAATAGTGCTCTTTTCACCATCGTCATTTTTCACCATGAGTAATGACCACCGTACACTACCCTTTATTTTTAGGATTTTGCACTGTATTGCTAGGCAGTGTACCCCTCTAATGATGATTAAGCTAAGTCGACACTTGACCAAACTGTTGTTTCAGCTATTTTAGCCATAGAGTTAGACTATATTTTCCAGTTTATGCTTGAAATTTCTGATTTCATGCCCCTTAGAGTCTCAGCCTTGTTTACAGGCGATCAAACATCTTCTTAATTTTTGAATTTCCTGCACCTGCATCGCGGTTGTATGGTGGCATATAAGGACCATTTCTAAATCCTTCTCTACGACACCAATCTGCATCTAACACCTTGTTCCTATCATAATAACCTCTGAGATTGTCACTGTAAGCTCCATCTCTAACAAAGTTCTGACCTTGGTTTTCTTGACCTTGGTTCCAATAGTCCTGACTGGATCCTTGAGTTTTGGTCTGAAAACTCCCCATCTGATCAACAACAAAACATGTATCCTTATCATAATATGGTTTCTCGTACATGGGTTCACGTGAAGGTTAATGAACTACTGCATTCACTCTTCCTTAGCTCTCCTTCATTATCACCTCTATACCTTTGCAAATTTGAGCAAACTGCTACATGATCTCTTCATTAATTTTGGCTTGCTCTGGAAGCACACTGAAAACACATGAACTCTTTGTGGAAGCTCTATCCCATTGCACCTATGCTTGATTTGTCTTGATCACTTTTTGCATTCGCTCTGCAATCCTTGCAAATGGTTGATATGAAGCATGCCTCCTTTGAAAATGTCAACACAGGCCTGACTGTTCTCATCAAGGGCACGGTAGAAGATCCCCACCAAAGCATGATCGACTATCTTGTGGTCAACGATGCTCCTAATATTGTTTCTGAACCTCTCCCAAGTAGTGCTTATTGAATCACCAGGAAGTTGCCTGAAATCGGTGATCTGGTCCTTTAACTTAAGCTTCTTTGATCTAGGGAATTACCTCTCCAAAAAGGTCTTCTGCAAGTCTTCCCAACTAGTGATTAAACATTGTGAGAGCTCAAGTAGCCATAATGCAGCATTGCTCTTGAGATACAATGGGAAGATGTGAATTCCCACATCATCCATAGATAGATTTTGTGTTCCCATCATACTCTTATAGAAAAATACCACATTATCTAGGTGGCTATATGGAACCTCTGATGGTAAGCCTGAAATGGCCCACGATTCTATAACATTTGAAGCAAGCCACTCGAGACTATGAACTTTATGTCTGCCAGTAGTGGTGGCAAAATAATAGCTCTAGTCACCCCATATCCATAGGATTTAACCTATATTGATTCCATTGGTAATCATTGGCGTTGAAATCCTAAGGCTACGAATTATCCTCCAAAGGAGGTGGGTTTTTATTAGCATTATTGTTCTTATTCAGAGCTGTATTGGCCACGTTATTAGAGTTGTCTTGGTTCATTCTTCTTAAGGTTCCGTGGATTTGTAGATCAAATGGAGATAAGGGATTGGCTTGACTCTGAGTGATGGGGATACACAACTCGTACACCATGAAAAAGAACAAAAACAACAAACAAAATTAAAATAAAGGGACTAACGATTAACACTCAAACTACTAATTAATTTACTAAGTCTAGCCATAGTCCTTAGCAACGACGCTAAAATCTTGATGTTGCCCAATTTATACCTCTTTTTTAGAGGATAAAGTGGTTATTGTCAAGATAAAAAACCTAACTAAGGTTAAGTTCAATCCCACAAGTAACACATAAACTCAAGAAAATTCACCAGTATGTAATCTGAGTAATTAACTGACTTAATTCCCCAAAGAGGGGGGAGGGTTGCAATAATCAATGAGAAAATAAAACTATCACGAGAGAAAAGTTAATAATGGAGAGCAACTACGGTATTGTGTTCCCCATGAATTCCCAACTCAGTATCACTAGATAACTTAATTCTTGTCTATTATATAACATACATGATGGTAATTTAAGTTCACAAAGCCCTATGATCAAAGAGGAGAGGTGAATTTCACTATGTGACTTGGATCATGTCTATAGTGTGCATTACTAACCATTTCCTATTATTCCCAGTACAACCTGCCCTTGGCCCAGTTCGATAGATTAGACGAGAGCACATCAATCAAATCCTGTTAATTAATCTCTTTTCTATTCATTACTACCTTAGTTGAGTCAGTAACACTAGGCGAGTTCTAATGTTGGCCACCACTAGAAAACATGTACAATGAATAGAGTTAATTAAATACATGCATATACACCTTCAAAGAATTTTGAATTATCCAGTTTTACTTTGTTAGTTCTTCATTGTACTCACACTATGTGTAGATGAAGAGATTATGAACTGAGAAGACATAATTAAACACTTCCACAATAGATTTATGAACAAGCAATCCAATATCAATAAGAATCACAAGTTTTATGATTAAATTCAACCACAAGTGTTCTCAAAGACTAACTTACAATTTTCTCTTTCAAAATATTGTGTTCTTTGAATACTAGCCTAAAACTTATGAAAACTAATGGGAACTTCTAAAAAATAACCTAAAAGACCTATTTATAATAATTAAAGTTCAAATCCTAAACAACTTAGAAGAACTGGTTCGCAAGCTCTTATACATTGTTGCTTAAAAGCTGGACTTCCTCTCTATGACACACTTTTACAACTCATAAAATGGTTTACGACCCATAAAGAGGGTCTTGTCTAATGAACTTTCGAAAGCCTTCATTCTCCAATCATCAGGGCATGAAACATCTTCTACGACTCGTAAATTAATCTATGTCTCATTTGAGTGTTCATAGAATTAACTTCAAAAACTTGGCCCCTTACTAGAATTCCTTATGAAACCTCCCTACGGCTTGTATAATGGTACGACCCGTAAGGTGTCTCATATAACAACAAATCTGGTATGACCCATAAAGTGTCTCATATAACAGTAAATCTACAATAACTTCTACAAGTTTCCGCAAAATCATTTACAACCTGTCATATTGCAAAGACAGTTGCAAAAACACATAAAAACCACTAACATCACATTAAACCACATAAAATTCCAAGTCTTAAGTATCAAAAATATTGTATTTTGGCAGCACATCAATTAGTACTTTGAATATACTAAGTATGTGAGTAGTTTGCATAAACAAACATGAAATAACATGAAACATGAATTATGAGATGCAAGAACAGTACTTAAGTAAAACATGAGAAGAATATGTAAGTAAAACATGCAGTTAATGCATAAAATTCATAGAAATAAAGCTTGTAAACCCTTAGTTATCTTGTGGCATGTCAATTTCAACCTACAATAAGACCATGCGTGATATAACAAGGAATCTAATGTAACTCCCACATCGAGAAGAGAGAGTCTACTTTGCCAAAGTAAATTTTATGAGAACTTTTGCAGCAACATGTGTATCCACTTGCTAGGCCAATAAGGCAATATATAGGGGTACGTAATTATAGGCTTGAGATTACTACTAGGATTTCCTTAGAAAACATCCTTTGTCTTTTGAACCGAGCCCCACCTCAAGAACTCTCATGCTAAGTCAAATCGCAATGGAATAGAAAATCATAAATAAATAAAATATATCATAAGCTTCAAATAATTAAAGTATCATCATAAATAAACTAGGTCATTAAAATGTTGATGATTTAACCAATGTGACAATTATGCTTATCACATCTTGAATGTACAAGTAGGTGAAAAAATATTTTCTCCATATTTTATTCATTCTTAAATGAACTTTTTCATGAAACTTAGGTGAAGTCGTTATACATTCTTGATCATAGTTCATAGTAAGATTAGGGTAACTAGCATGCCTTCATCTTAAATCAACTTTAAAATATGTTATTCGACGAAACCATGCATAATCATGAAGATAATATAAATTGAAATCATAATTATAGGAAGCTGTTAATATGCTATCACAATACATCACTTTTGATACTTAAAACTTGGAATTTTTCATGTTCTCAATGCGATATTAGTAGATTTTATGTATTTTTGTGTTTGGTTTATAGAATTTCAGGGTTGGCATTGATTTTGGAAAGAATATACAGAAGTTACTAATTTTGAGGACTCACGAGACACTTTACAAGCCGTACAATATTCTATGGGTTGTGAAGGAGGTTTTGTGTACAATTTTAGTGAGGGTAGATTTCTGAAGTATGTTCTACGAACATGCAGACGGGTCATGAAATATTTTATGACTCCTAGATCAAGTCTCGTGCCCTGAGGATTAGAGAATAAGGACTTTCTCAAGTTTCATTAGATAAAACCTCCTATAGCCCGTAGAGAGGTATCATAGAAGACAAGTCTAGATTTGCAGCAACAAATTATGAAAGCCTAATTATGGGCCGTAAAACACTATACGTCCCATAGAGTATCTCGTGAGGCGTGCTGACCTAATTATCCTATTTTGTTTAGAACTTGTAATTTCAACATTATAAATAAGTTTTTAGGTTATTTTTTAGAGAGTTCGGAGAGTTAGCAGAAAAATAGTGAGATAGAGTAGAGAAAAAGATTGGAGAGTTTTAAGAAACACTTGTACACTTTGATTTGATCTTCTATTTACAATCTTGTGATTCTCATGGATGCTCAGATATACTTTTGCTTAATTTAAATATGTAAGTTCTCTATTATTCTATTCAAATTCATAAGTCTTGCATCAACTTAAATCATGAGTAGCTAAATCCACAACTAGGGTTGTGGGAACCATAAAGAACTAACAAGATAAAATTAGATAATTCATAATTTGTAAAAATTGTGCATGCATAAATTAATTAATTCTTTTCATTTTGCATGTTTTCTATTGGTGGACAACATTATAACCCACCTAATATTACTAACTACACCAAGGTATAGTGAGTAGGAAAAGTTATTAATTAACAGGATTTAAGTGACGTGTTCTCGTCTAATCAATTGAACTAGGTGAAGAGGAGGTTGTATTGAGACAATAGGTAAGGGTTAGTAACATCACACTACAGGGATGGACTAAGTCACATAGTGAAATTTCTCTCTCTCCTGGATGAAAGGGTTTTGGTAAACTTAACTTATCATCCTGCATGCTACATACTAGAAAAGAATTAAGTTGTCTGGTGATGCTAAATTAAGGAATCATAAGGAACACAATACCCTAGTTTCTCTCAATATTGGTTTAAACAGTTGTTTTGGTTTAGCTTTACATGCATTAGTTATTATTAAAACCCCTCTGGGGAGATAAGTTGGTTAATAACCCAAATTGCATAATTGAATTCTTCTGAGGCTACCATATTTCTTTGGGTTCGACCCTAACCTTAGTTAAGTTCTATTTCCTGACAATGATAGCTTTAGCCTAAAAAAAGAGGTGTCGCTTGGGCGACATCAAGATTTTAGCACTGTTGCCAAGTAATAAGGCTAGACTTTTTTAATTCAACTAATTCAGGAACTAATCCTTATTTTCACCATTTTTTTTATTCTATTTCATTCCTTTTCAGGGTGTAAGTGTAGTATGCCAAACAAGCAAAGTTGAGGCAGACTCTTGTCTTCGTTTGACCCAGAGATCTATATAACACTGAGAAAAATGGTCCAAGATACCACCAATAACGCGGCAAATGCAACTCTAAACTAGAATGAGAATGAGAATTTTGCTAGTGAAAACCAACCTCATCTTGAGTATATTGCTCCACAGCTATAAGACTTCATTGGCAACGTTTATCAATGGAATCAATACCGACTGAATCCTATGGCTATGGAGATGACTGTAGCTATTGTGTTGCCACTATTACCAGCTGACGCAATATTCATGGTTTCAAGTGGGTTGGTTGAGATACTATAGAGTCATGGGTTATTTGCAGGCCTGCCATTAGAGGATCTATATAGGCATCTATACAACATTACATTTATCTGCAAAAGTGTAATAGGAACATAGAATCTATCTATGAATGCTGCGGGACTTTGTTTCTTCCCATTATCACTGATAGGTAATGTAGTACCATGGCTATTTGAGCTCCACAAAGTTTGATCACCAGTTGGGCTGAGTTGCAGAGGTTTTTTTGGAGAGGTACTTCTCAAAATCAAAGAAGCTCAAGTTGAAAAATTAGATCAAAAACTTTGAGTAACTTCCTAATGACTCGATTAGTACTACATGGAAGCGGTTTACTAAGTACTTGACGAGTGCCCCAGACCAAAAAATTGTTGACGATGTCTTGGTGGTCATCTTCTATCATGCCCTTTATTAAAATAGTCAAGCCTGTGTTAATACCATTATGGGGGGACATATTCTTAGATCAGTGATTTACAAGGATAGCTGATAGGATGGAGAGAGTGGCCAAGATAAATCATGCATGGAGGCAAAGACACAAAGCATCTATCAAACATTTGTATGCTATTAGTATTGGTCAGACCAAGCTAACATAAATGAAGAGTTATGCAAGAGCTTACTTGAATCCATACAGGTATGAAGGTGATGATGAAGTAGAATCGAGAATGAGTCAATGCAGTTTCCCGTCAGCCTCCACGCGCACATATATATGATCATCCTTACTATGAGGAGGACACTTGTTTTATTACTTATCCGATAGGAGGTTTCTGGACTAGCACCCAAGGGTTCAATCAGGACTATTAGCGCCATGGTCAAGGAAACCAAGGTCGGAACTTCAATCGAGATGGATCTTTCAAAGGCAACTGCAGAGGGTACTATGATAGGAATCAAGGCCAAGATAGAGATGTATATTAGGGTCACAGAGATAGTTACAAAAGTGGTTCTTTTGAGTTACCACACAACAGCAAGATAGGTGCAAGTAGCTCAAGAGTTAAGGATATATTTGATCATCCATTAAAGAAAGCTAAGAAATAATATGAGACTCTGAGGGGGATGAAATTTGAGATCTCCAATATAAATCAAAAAATTGAGTCTCATTCTGTTGCTATCAAACAGCTTGAGGAATAGTCCTGTCAAGTGTGGACTCAACTATGGGGTACATTGCCTAGCAATACTATTTAGAATCCTAAGAATGATGAGCAATGCATGGCAGTTACTACTCATAGTGGCAAGAGCATCATTGATCCTCCCATGCAAATAGAAGTGGATGATGTTTAAGAGGAGAAAGTTGAGCTAAAAGATACAGATAATGGAGATGATCGTGCCAAAGATGGGGTGAGTGAAGCTATAGATATGCCATAGAAGTTAAAGCCCATTCCTAGGCCTCCTACTTCCTTCCATTAGATAATTAAAAGAAAGGAGAAGAAAGGTAAGTTCCAAGTATTTCCTCTCCATACAGAAATAACTCTCCATTAATATCTCTCTCACCTGGGCATTGGAGAAGATGCCAGGGTATGCAGAGTATATGAAGAACATGGTGATGAAGAAGTACACTGTGAGTCAGGAGCTCTTCGAAAAGCTTCAACATTACAGTGCAATTTCTACGAGGTCCTTGGCTTGAAAGTAAGAAGATCTCGATGCTTTTACCATACCTTGCACCATTGGAGATATGGAGTTCGCAAGGGAATTATGTGATCTAGGTGCCAACATTAATCTAATTCCCTTGAGATTCTCAAGAAGCTAGGATTGGGAGCCTCTACTCTATGAGCACACAATTATTGATGGCTGATTGCATAGTAAAGAATCCTGTGGGGATCTTGTATGATGTGCTTGTTAAGGTTGAGATGTTCATATCCCCCACAAACTTTATGATCCTATATTGCAAAGTTGACTTTGATGTTCTAATCATCTTAGGAAGACCATTCTTAGCCACTGGTCGAGCAGTAATGGTTATGGAAGCCAGTCAACTCAGGTTTAGATTAAACAACGAAGAAATGGTCTTCACTATCTGTTAGTCTATGAAGAGGCCAGATGATTTGAAGAATGAGGTTTGGGCATTTTGTGAAGTCTAAGTAACCAAGTTGTCTAACTCATGCTGCGATAATAAATTAGGAGCTACTTAGGATGCAACCCAAGGTTTCTAATGTAATAAGTGCAGTTATAGCTTTGTTTTTAGTTGTAGGATTTATAGGTAATTCATTTTCTTGTATTTTTGTTGTAATTTTGGACTTTTGGCTGGTTATATATAAAGTAACAGTGTGTTTTGCGAAGAATGTGCAGGTACATGACTAAGTCATCCATTCATGGCTGAAAAGTCATTAAAAAGTGCCACAATGATTGGTTCTTTAGGTTGTATATCACTCTACGACCCATGCAACATCACATAGACACTTCTAGTGAGCAAAAGATTGTGCACTCTGGTCCATGAGCCAACTTTATGATCTGTGAATAAAACTAAAGTCCGTGAATTGGGCTTATGGACCCTATGTATATTTTTTGAGCTTCTGACTAAGTATTGGCGTTTCAATGACCAACTCTATGAGTCGTACTTTATTCTATGACTCATAGACTAGTCTGTGAAACCAAGTCCTTAAACTAAGGTTTGGACCTTCTAAGAAATCATAATTCATAGGCCATAAAATAATCTACGTCCTATAATCAGGGTCTCATAGAGTCTTAGCCTATGCCAGAGATGTTCGGCCCAGTGCCACCCCCTAAGATTCCACCTACCACCACCACTGTTTCTTCCACAAAGAAGAGGCCCCCACAGATTGAGGTAGGTGAAGATAGGGTGCGTACTACTACTATTTCTGTACCACAGGCCACTTCATCACAGACATCACCCGCGAGGATGGTTTACGTGTCTAAGGCAACTATCATGGACATGGCATAGAGATTGTCACATGTTAAGTTGCAGTTGACTCAGTTAGTAAAACAAATTAGGCTCTGGGTCTGCCAGGTAATACGTGTCAGAGGGTCACATGCAGGCGTAAATGATCGCTGCTATTTAGGACCATTTTTCTATAATCGATGCCTTTATTGATTCCTTTGAGAAGAGGATGCAATAGAGCTTGAGTAGACACGACCAACAGATATGACAACCATACAAATAGAGATCTAGCAACTCTGGGTTGACATGACAACAACATTAGCAACACTGGTGACACTATTAAAGACCACACTCTCGGTGTTGGTGGAGGATCTGTGTGCTCTTGAGGAGCACACATAGCCTACCATGGGAAGATGCCCTACCCAGATGAAAATCTAGATATCATATGATGACATATGGGGTTGACAGAGCTGGAGGAGCTTGAGCTTATCTTGAGACAATGGAGGCAAGAGGAGACAACAATTGAGAGTTAGAGAGGGTAATGGGTGCTGGCCCCTCTAAATATGGTGCTACGACTGCAGATGCCACCACGCAGGTTGACAGTGGTTAGACTCAACCATATACTGATGCTTAAGTGCCCAAGTATGTTTTTTTTACCCTTGATACTTTATTTTATGTTGATTATGTGCATTGAGGAGAATGCACCTGTTGTTTGAGGGTGTGTGGGTAGTTATTGGCCACAGTAAATTCTGATTAGCTTGGGCCAATAACCACCCTAATTTTTGAATCCTAGGTATTTTCTTGATTATGTTATTTTCTCATGGATATTTATTTTCTGTTGAACAAGGATGTTTGGGTAGTATTATTAGCATATAGTGTTAATATTTATGGCATATGTATATTTTTGTGTTTTTTGTGAAAACGGTACCCACCAAATTTTTGAGTAGTTAGTCTAGATAACAACCATGCATGTTTAAGTGTGTGAGGATAAATTGAGTAAAAAAGCATGATTTGAGAGTCTTTTATTGATAATGTAATCAGTGTCATGTGAGTGTGAGCTTAATTTCATAAATTCAAGTGTTGTGTGTCAATTCAAAACTTGTCCTTTTACTCTAATTTAGACTGTAGATTAATTGGAGTAGGAAAGCATCATAGGTCATTGTTCTTAATGTCAAATTCACAAAATATCCCTTGATCTTATTGTTTAAGCCTGGTATGTACCTCTTCTTTGTAACAACCTAAATGACCTAGCCTTATTAGTTGTGAAATCCTAAAATTGGCCCTGGTCCTTCCTTGAACATTATACACCTTGACTAAGCCAAAAATCCTATGTTGGGGGTGGCTACCAAAAGTGGCCCTGGTTTTGAAAAAAGATAATGTACACCTTAACTTAGTCCAAAAGCCTAAGTTAAGGGTGGCTAGTGTAAGGGTAAAACACAAAATAAGGGGGAAAGTTAGTGGTACATGGAAAAGGAGAAAAATTATTTATTTGGTGCAAGAAAAATAAGTGAGGCCTTAGTTATGAGCTAAAAATAAAAATGAAGTGTAAATGAAAGGCAAGAAGTTGAAAAATGAAAAGAAGACACTCACAAAAACTTGTAATAGGAGAAAGGGGATAACGAAATGAAAGTAATAGTGTTGATAGGGCATAAGTGTAGAAAACAACGTAGTGCCGAGGAGGTCCTTTACTCACTATGTTCCTAAAATATCATACCAAATCCCCTTGAGCCTATGTTACAAGCCCATGACGTTCTAAAGTGATCCTAGTGCAAGTGGTCAAAGGTCTTAGTCATAAGTATAGGGGCAAGCCTATGATATTGGGCATGATATATGAATATCTTCTTTGAGAGTGAGTGATTTTGCTTAGTGAAAGAATCATTTAGAGTGAGATGTGGGACTTCTTTTTGTGAAGGCACTTACATCGCATTGTTAGCAATAGACTTATTCAGTTGTTGTGGCTTGTTGATAGTACCTCACTTGTCATAGTTGTATTGTCGCATGCATTAGCCTGTATTAGTTTGCTAGATAGTTATCTAATTATGTTTTGAAAAGTGGTGCAGGTATTTATGCTTAAGTTTGATGAGATGTATGCCACTAGATAGAGTTCTGTGTGTGCTGTACTGCTTATATAGATTGAGTTCGTTGCTTGAATACAAGCAACAATTTTATGTTGAGCGTGTTGATGTACAATTAAACTACAATACTTTTGATGCTTAAAACTTGGAATTTTGTGTTTTCTCAATGTGATGTAAATGGGATTTATCTATTTTTGTGTTTGGTTTGCAAGATTTCAGAGTTGGCATTAATTTTGGGAAGAATATGCAGAAGTTGCTGATTTTGAGGATTCACAGGACCCATTAGGGACAGTAAAGCATTCTACGGGCTGTGAAGGAGGTTTTAAGTACAATTCCAATAAGGGGTAGATTCCTAAATTTTGTTCTACGAAAATGCAGCTGGGTCATGAAATATTTTAAGATTCGTAGATCAAATCTTGTGCCCTGAGGACCAGAGAAGGAGGACTTTCTAAACTTCATCAGACAAAAGCCCCTACGTGCCGTAGAACCTTTTATCGGCCATAGAGGGGTGTCATAGAAGACAAGTCTAGATTTGCAGTAACCAAGTAAGAAAGCCATATCACGGGCCGTAAAATACTATACGGCCTATAGAGCATCTCGTGAGACTTGTATTATAAACATTGTAAATAGGTTTTTAGATTATTTTTCTTAGAGAGTTCGGAGAGTTAGCAGAAAAATAGTGAGATAGAGTAGAGAAAAACATTGGAGAGCTTTGAGGAACACTTGTACACTCTGATTTGATGTTCTAATTACAATCTTGTGATTCTCATTGAAGCTCGAATTTACTTGTGCTTAATTCGATTGTGTAAGTGCTCTATTATGTTATTCAAATTCATAACTCTTGCATCTACACAAATCATGAGTACCCAAATCCACAACTAGGATTGTGAAAACCATGAAGAACTAACAAAGTAAAATCGAACAATTCATAATTCTTGAAAAGTGTGCATGCATATATTAATTAATTCTTTTCCTTTGGCACGATTTCTTGTGGTAATCAACATTAGAACCTGCCTAGTTTTATTGACTTGACCAAGATAGAAATGAATAGAAAAAGAGATTAATTAATAGGATTCTTATTGATGTGTTCTCGTCTGATCAACAAAACTGGGGCAAGGGGAGGTTGTACTGGGATAATAGGTAAGGGTTAGTAATATCATATTATGGGGATGAACCAAGTCACATAGTAACATTTACCTCTCGCTTGGATGAAAGGGTTTGGTGAACTTAACTTATCGTCCTGCATGCTATACACTAGAAAAGAATTAGATTATTTGGTGATGCTAAGTTAGAGAATCATGAGAAACACAATACCTTAGTTTCTCTCCATATTGGTTTAAACACTTATTTTAGTTTAGCATTACTTTCATTAGTTATTATTAACCCCCTAACCCTCACTTTTGTGGAGATAAGTTGGTTAATAATCCAAATTGCATAATTGAATTCTTTTAAGTCTACCATATTCCCTTGGGTTCGACCCTAACTTTGGTTAGGTTCTATTTCTTGAGAATGAATACATAAGCCTAAAAAAGGAGGTGTAGCTTGGGCGACATCTGTCATAATAAAATTCATGAATACTATATAACACTATAGAAATTTCCACATAAAATATCAAAATTATGCAATTAAAATCAATTCATGTTTAAGTAGATTAATAATCATAACAGAAGACATAATTCATTCAATTCAATGTAAAACATTAAATCCCATAAATTTTATACATGGAATTGATTAAAAATGTTGAGAATTCTTTAGGCTTCATTTGTGAAAGGGACTAAATGAATGAATACCTACATACCCGGAGTATGATGTTTGAAGAATTCTAAGAAATTGATAGAGAAACTTGGAAACCTTAGCTTGAGTTTCAATAGGTGTTAGAATTTTGAGAAGAGGATGATCTTTGGAAATTGAGGATTTGGATTAATGATGTAGAACAGGGTCGGTCTTAGTGAATAAAAATAATTATGGGGTAGAAATAGGTCCAAAGACTATTGTTTACGAGTAAGAAGAGTACGAAATGACAAAAATATTCCTAATTAATTTTTTCAGACAAGGAGTATGATTGAACCTACAGTTCATAATGAGTTCATAGATCTTGGATCCAAAATCACTCTCTCAGAATCTCAAGTATGAAACCCATCTATGAGCTTGTCCTGTCTATTACATTAAAACTAGTCGTAGATGAGGTTCTATAGCTATTTAATCACTAGACCAGATGAAAATTCCTAAACCATAACTTGTGGAACTTTTGATGATTCCTAATTGGACTTCATGAATCTCTTCCATACACATCAAAATTTTCATTCCCAAGGACCAAATTTACGATCCATTTATGGCTCATAGAATTTTCTACGGGTCAAAGGTCCCCTTTTGTACATCTCCTAATTTTGTCCAAAATAATTTTAAGTCCCAATGGGTTTATAATCGTAGTTTATGGGTCATAGAAACTTTAAGGTCTATCCTGCTTGTTCATCATAGATATTGAGGCTTGTCATTTTGTCTAACTTCTAGGTCCCTTGTATGACACATTTATATATATTGTATTTTCATCTATGGTCTGTAGTATTGACCTATAGAAGTTACCATTTTCCAGGAAATTTTCTTATGTCTGAGATGCACTCTACGACACTGGTCTACTACTTGTTGATATATTTACGGCTTGTAGATTTGTCTCATAGTCACTGGGATAAACACTATTTTTTCAGCTTTTCTCCCTTACTGAAACTTTTAACTTTTGAAGTATTACAATATCTCTCCTTGGGAGCATTTATCCTTGAATAAGATAAAAGCTAGCCTAAATAGATTAGTATGGATATCTAACAACCCAACAAGAGTGTAATAATTCAAGTTAGATGCAAAAATTCATCAAATTTCAAAACTTACATTAAGCATTGCTTAAAACAAGTTTCATGAACATGCGTGCATGTGAAATGACATGAAAAAGTTGAAATGTAGAAATTTAGAGAAGAAGATATTAAATAACTAAACGCCTTGGGTTGAAATGGAGGGAAAGAGGTAAAGATAATGCTTCGTCATATTCTATTCATCTTCTCAATCTCTTTGTTCCTCAAAAGAACCTTAATGGATACAACTTTCTTATTTCTCAACCTGTAGACTTATTGGTCTAAAGTTTCAATCAGAATCTTTTTATAAGTCAAACTTTCTGTAACACCCACATACCTTGATAAAGAATTAAGAGGATATTGGATGAGCTTAGCTTTAACTTTTTTGGACTTCAACGAATTTCTTCGTTGAGGAAGAAGAGAGCCTTGGGAGAGTGAATTTTGTATTTGGTGACTAGAGTGTGAGTGAAAGACTTCAGATAGGTCAGGGTAGTGAAGGAAGGATAATTTAATCCAAAATTCACCTAACAGTGGAATTCAAAATTAGGAAAAAGACTCAAGTACCCTTTTGAGCAAAAACTTAAAACTTAACTAGATAGATCCTTCATAGAGGTCCATCAGGTCCTATGCTGGGGACCATAACTGATGGTGGGAGCCATGGTGAGGAACCAAGTCTTCCTAGGTTAATTACTCCCCTCTAGGAGAACTACCATGGCCTATGAAGGGGATCATAACCCGTGAAAGGTCTCGTGTTGTGGTTCCTTGGCATATGGGGCACTGAGGTACCTCCACGTTACCCCACCACATATAGTGGAGAACAAAACCACTCCCACAGGTTTTAATAGTGTAATGACCAAGTGTATTGTACAATGTCATCAAAATTTGAATTTTTCATCTTGGACAAAATTTGGATCAAGTGTCATCTCAAGGGAGACCACGCGGCTAGTGTGAGATTACGTGGCTCGTTTGACCTCTAGTGATGCAACACTTGGCCTTAATTTTGAATAGGTGGAATTAGTGTGGTTTTTGAGCTAAGACACATCACACTTGGACCCCATACGAGCCATGTGACACCTCACGGACCATGTCAAGGGCCATATGAATAACCTTGGACTTGAACCAATAATTTTTTGCTGAAGTGTTGTGGTACGTCTAGCCATATGATCCATGTGGTATGGTACTGGCCATATGATCAGTCATATGGCCTCAAATATGGCGTGAGAAGTGTTTTTGGGCTAAGGTTGGTGCCATGGCCCTTCCCATGAACCGTGTGAAGGCACACAGTCATATGGCAAACCATGTGGCTCACTATTATGCTAAACAATTCCGAGTGTCAAGCCAAGGTTTCAAACTCTAAACTGTAATGACCCCAAAAAGTGTCCCAAAAGGTGATCCAGTATTTTAATTTTCGTATATCTTAAAATTCATTGACTATTTCTAAATTCTAACTTCATATTTGTGATTACGGTTTTAAAATTAGGTGGAAAAGAGTCTAACCCCAATTTATGAGCAAAAGATTAGCAATTATAAATTTTTAAGTGACAATTTCCAGTGAGGTTTACGAGTTCCCTCCGTTGATGTGCCATGGGATCACTTTAGTGTAATTCCTTCTTTGCATCGTGTCCGCGATGCAGAGAGGTGTATTTTACCTAATAGTGTTTTCCTGTGCAGCCCAAAATATTCTAAGTATTGGGCCCAAGTTTCCCAAACGTGTTTTTATCTATACTTAGCCAAATTTCACCCTTATATCATCCTAAACATTTCCCAATTATTCCCCATTACACTTAGCCACATTTTCACTCCAAAATTCAAGACTCAAAATCCTCATTCGAAACTAAGGATTTTCTTCAAGCTTCAAGCCTCCATTTTCAAACTTCACTAAGAACTTCTCCAAAGCTAAGGTATGTGGTATTGAACTATTGGGTCCTTCTACCCATGGTGCCTTAGTCTCCTTTTTACTAATATTGCATGAGTTAAAGTTGATTTTACATGTGGATCTTATATATTGAGAAATTACTGCACAGTGATTTTAGTTCATGAAAGTGTGAATGTTTTAGCATGTTTTGAGCTCCAAATATTAGATCTAAGGTGGAATTTGATGAGGGGTTTTGATGTGAATGTCTTGGGGGTGTTACAAGATGTTGATTGATGGTTTATTACAGATTTTCTTGCATAATTTCATCTCTAAATTGTATGATCTTTTATCCCCATTACATCCCCCAAGTGTTTGATAAAATGTCCTACTAGGGTTTCTTGTGCAAATGAAAGTCCAAAGCATGAGATATAATATGATTAACTATATGATGATACGATAAGATTATGAACATGATGAATTTTATATAAATTGTTACATTAAACCATACACAACTTTGTGAGGGGTTTGTAGCACACCACCTAGGATGATGGGGTGTGACCATTATCAATCGAGTTGGGGGTTTGTACTCATTAACCATGTGAATGGTTTGTACTTCACCAGCTAGGATTATTGGGGTGTGACCATCATCAACCGAGTTGGGGGTTTGTATTCATCAACCATGTAAGGGATTTTTACTTCGCCACCTAGGATGATGGGGTCTGACCAGCATCAACTATGTGAGGGGTTTGAACCACACCACCTAAGATGATGGTGTGTGACCATTATCAATAAACCAAGTTTAGAGATCTAGCTTGGTCTATTATTCACTTATGATATCTTATATGAGCATGAGTTATTGAAGTGTGTTTTAGCTATGCATTGATCTTACATGACATATTCCTATATCATGCCTATTGTTTATTGTTATGCATGTTAATTATGAAGTTTATCACTTGTTGCATTATATCTCACATACTTAGTATATTCAAACGTACTAATAGATACTCTTGCCTATATGATATCACCATGTTGGAACCAGTTCTCAAGTTGATCCTCCTCCTCCTCACATGGCTAGATTAGTCCTACTCAAAGCTAGTTGGTGAGTCCTTCACTCCGGGGACCTTAGTCTATGTTGCTATTATCTATGTATTAAGACTCTTTATTATGTTCTATTTTGATGATAAGGGTGAGCCCGATTACTTTGTCTTGTCCTCGCTCTATCTATGTATCTAGAGATATTTATTGGATAAGTTGTCCATCTATGATATGATCTAGGACTTCTTGGACTTTATTGATGTTATTTTGCAAGCAAATAGGGAATCAGAAGGAACCCCAATAAAGACTCTCCACTTACCATTACACATCATTGGTTGCAGAAGCATATAAAAGATATAAAACAAGTATAAGGGGCAAAGGGGTCTAAGGAATATCTTGCAAAACGACATCAATAAGGTCTAAGGAGTCATAGCCTATGTCATAGATGCACAAGTTGTCTAACAGGCACCTCTAGATACATATATAGAGCGGGGGCATAGACAAAGTAATTATACTTACCCTCATCATAAAAATAGAACATAAGAGTCTCAATACATAGATAATAACAACATAGACTAAGGTCTTCGAGTGGAGGACTCACCAACTAGCTTTGAGTAAGAATGATATAGCCACGTACAAGAGGAGTATGATCAACTTTAGCACCGATTCCTACATAGTGATATCATGTTGACAATAGTATGCATTAGTAAGTTTGAATGCACTAAGTATGTGGGATGCAATGCAACAAGTAATAAGCTTCATAATCAACACGTATAACAATAGACAATTTGCATGATATAGCGATATGTCATGTATGATCAATGGATAGGTAAAACTTGCTTAAATAACTCATGCTCATATAAGATATCATAAGTGAAGAATAGACCAAGCTAGGTTTCTAACCTTTATTGGTTGATGATGGTCACACCTATCATCCTAGGTGGTGTGGTACAAATCCCTGACATCGTTGATGATGGTCACACCCCAATTATCCTAGGTAGTGAAGTACAAACCCTTTACATGGTTGATAAGTACAAGCCCCCAACTTAGTTGATGATAGTCACACCCCAATCATCCTAGGTGGCAAAATACAAACCCCCAATTCGGTTAATGATGCACATACCCCATCATCCTCAGTGGTGTGGTACAAACCCTTCACATGGTTGTGTATGGTCTAATGTAATACTTTATATAGAATTCATCATGTTCATAAGCTCATTTCATCATCATATAGGCAATTATATCATATCTCAGCTTTGGACCTTTATTTTTATAAGAAACCCTATTGGACATTTTATCAAACACTTGGGGGGTGTAATGGGGTAAATGATGATGCAATTTAGAGATAAAATCATGCAAGAAAATCTATAGTAAAACCTATCACGCCCAAATTCCCATTAGGGTGGACTGGTACCCATTGCCGATGAGGCTCGGGAGAACCAACCTGTATCTATGCGTTTTCTATACATATTATAAGGAATTTCTATATTTGACATGCCTTTAACAAAATAAACAATGATAACAAGCTAAAAGGAAATGGATATAGCTAGGCCATTGGGGCCACGGTGTTTAAAGTACGAGACATGACCACACTTTAATTTACATAGTCTACAAAGCCTCTAGATAAGAAAAAGTATATAATAAGGGTCAGGACAGGCCTTGCCTTGACTAACTGTACAATACAAAAATATAAGCTCTAGACACACAAAACTCCAAAGTAACCTGGAGCTTGGTAACAACAACTAGATATCCTGTACTCCTACTAGGGAGATCTACTAGCACCTGTACCTGCAACATAAAATGCGGGTCCCCTGTAAGGGACATCAGTACGAGAAAATATACTGAATATGTAAGGCAGAAAATACTATATATGAAGTAACAACTCAAATGAAACTATGCACTGGTGTAGGATAAGAGACTACCTTTAGTTGTACTGTGGGATTATGTACTTGATGTCCTTTTTATTACTCTACCTTTACTATATAATCTGTGCACAATATATAATACAAATGACTAGCTGATAAGTGGTAAATCTATATTAGGATTGATCCTGAATAGGCTTTTTCTTTAACCCCTCGGGCTACCCCCATGATAGGATTGACCCTGACTAGGTGATTCTTCCACCCCTCGGGTTGCCACCTATCAATAAGCAATATACTTTGTCTTTTAATTACTTTTGAGATAATTCTTTTGGTGGTCATAATATTGGAGATATAGGACTGTAAATACAACATATGAAATGTAAATTATTATAAAAGAAAATACCATAATGAAAGGAGTAGATTACACAAATAATGAAATGCATCAGAGGTAGAACAACACATGGACTTTATTTAGTAGAACGAATTTGTGTATCTTGGTATCCAAGTATGTATGAAGATTTAAAGGTGACTATGTAAGGGAGCATATGAACATGTGAAAGAGTGGAGACACAGTTAATAGTTGTGTTGGAGTTGGTAAGTGCCTTTATGTGCCAAGGAGGGATCTATGTTTCATGCCAAATAATATGAAATCAAGTAGCCTTACATACCTCACTATACGACCTCACAATTACCTCGAGATAACCTTCCCTTTCTTAGGATATGTATCTATAATATATTAGGTGATAAAACTAGCATTAGCAGCCAATAGATACATCTTGGAATCCCATTCTCATAAAAAAACATACGGGCAGCAAGCGGGTAATTATAAACCCGAGCATATTCTTTCAACCTTTCTGCCCCTAATTGAATTTTCTAATAACATTATCATATACATATCATTTTAATCCTATTTAAGTACTATAACAGACTTACACCAGCCCACAAATCACAAGACATAACAATTCTACACAACATACAAATAGGCAGCATAACATTACCTCCCTTCGCTACATTATGACGTTGTTCCAAAACTTTACCAACTTCAATCAAACTATTCCCACAACATTTATACATATAAACAACCCTAAAACATTTCAAAAACAATCCTCAAAATAGGTGGAGGACGTGAGACTATATCCCCCAATCAATCAGCCCACAAGTTCCTATCACGAGCACAATTACGATATCACACAAGAACTTACTTTGGCGGACTGTTAACATGGTGGAGCAGCCTTTATACACTATTATAGAACAAATAATCATTAATAAAAGTAGCCTACCTTCATATTAAATCCAACCAAAAATAGAAAAGCTTTCAAATAAACAAGAAAAATGTACAACAACTTTTAGAACACATGTTGTCCAACAATTTCAGCATAGACATAACCAACATAGTATCTGGTTTTGCATACGAAAACCATACTAAACACACAAATCTAATCACTTACCTTTACTTTCAAGGCTTATAACCTTCTTAAGAACCCTAAAATATCTTTTTGGCTACTTTACAAAGTTAAGAAGTGTAGAGAGAAAGCCTTAAGAAAATCTGATTTGTTTTGTTCAAGTTGAATGACTTGAGTGAGCTGATTTTAAGCCACTTTTAAAGGAGCACCTGGCCAACTTAACTTTCTAATTTTAATACTTATTTTATCAAGAAATCAAAGTACCATTTTCCCCTTTCAATTAGGCCTTATTAGGTTCAAATTGGTTGGGCCTTTGCTGCCTATTTTGTTTCCTTTCTCTTAGTTAGTTTTGGCCCAACTCACCAAGTGA
>JAOTQJ010000049.1:7478868-7492152 GCA_025642045.1 Solanum sejunctum
CGCAGACAGTTTAAACAATCATTTTGCTTTATTCCATCATACTCTAAAGCCAAAAAATAGTCAATCTTTGACTCCATCCGAGATTGATGGAAAGGCCTTCTGATACATCAGATGCAGAAAAAAAAGGTAAATAAGAAAAAATCATGAAACAAAAGAACATGGAACAATCTCATGGAACATTTACCCAAGTATGAAATTCATATGTGAATCGTGTCAGTGATTAATTTATTGCAATGGAAAAACTGTGTTATATCTGTACATTACAGATTACACATGTCAATAAATAGACATTTGATACGAGACTCAACAAAATGACCACTACTCTATTACCTAGTGAAAAGCATACATCCCAAATATTGTCTCTCTCACTGGTTTGTTCAAAATTCAGGCAGTAATCATTGGAAAAAAGAGAGAAAGGGGGTTTCATACAAATAAAAGGCGAGCGGAAAAAACATTTGAAAGAATATTTTTTTTAAAACTGGTAACTGAATTTGAAAGAACATTTATGGTCGACCTTCTTCTCTGCATCAGTTGCTTCCTGGAACTTCATGTTCAATGAATCCTGTTCCTCTGTGCTAAGTTGGTCAATCAGATGCTTCTCCAATACTGGGACACTAGGCTTTTGTTTACTAGGCTGCACAGCTTCATCAGGCTGGGGAATGGGTACTGGACGTGGAGGCTTCCTAGGAGCACCAGAAGCCGCTTGTCGTGCACCACTTGGCCCCTGTGTTTGCTGGAAACCTGAGGAAGAAATGAAGAGAGTAACTGAATAGTGAAAAGCTGGATGCAAGTGAGATTCTTGATATAGATACTTCATAAGAAGTACCCAAGGCCTTGGTAATTGGCATGTTAGTTAGTTCAATCTTGTAATGCCTTTAAATTGTAATATCAATTCTTCACCATGCAAAAGGCATCTGAAAATATTATTTAAGGTTTAGCTTCCTTCTCAAATTCAATCACATAGAGATTGATTTGAGAGTCTAACCTGCCTTAAAGAATACAGCCAAAGCCATCTACTGCATTCTCCTTAGACATTCATCTACTATGTTCTCTTTAACAGATGACAGAGTATTGCTCTAGTACAAATAAAACTGTCACCATTAATTTTCTACTTGATTCCATCGACATTGTTAGAATAGGAATAGGAGTATATAATCCTATTTAGAATTGGAATAGGAGTAGTACATTGTTTCCAACTTGTACTTGGATCATATTGTAGTGTCTATAAATAGGGTCTCTATGTAGTAATATAAATACACAATTCAATATTATTTTTCTTCAGTATTTCTCATATGGTATCAGAGCATTGGTGAGAAGAAAAAAGAAAAAGTCATTGTTCCTGTGGCTGTTTTATGTCACCTTCATTTCTGTGGGTGTTGTCCGAAAACCAACACCATCACTAGGCTCGGGAAGCTCGGGCGACCACAGCCCAACTAGAACCACCGGAAAAAAGTCCCCCACGCACCGCTCCTGTGAGATCTAAGTCACGTGCCAGCGCGTGTGGGTTCTCTGGTGACCTTTTTTTTCAATTTTTTTCTTCTGCTGGGGTCTGCCAGTAATTCCGACCAAACCCTAGTCATTTTTTTCCAGATTCGATCGCCAGAATTAGGGTTCTGACGACTTTTTCAGTGTTTCCAGGCAGTTTTCCGACCAATGTTTTCCCTCATTGAGATCACTTCTGTATTCCGAGGCAGACCACATATACTTTTTTATTATTTTGACCAGGCTTTGACTACAAAAATTTTGATTTCGATATGTTTGGCTCCAAAAGTACAGGAATAGAAAGTTCAAATCCTATGATTACTTCAGAACCATTAAATGTGTCTCAAATGTGTCTTTCTTGGTTACTCTCGAGTTCAAAAGGGGTATCGTTGTTATTCCCTTGACCTTAATCGACATCTTATGTTCGCTGATGTCATATTCTTTGAATCACAACCTTACTATATATCATCTGATCGCCCTGATATCTCTGAGGTCTTACCTCTACCTTAGGTCCTACCTGTACCAACTTTTAAGGAATCTCCAATTGTAGTACCACCTCTGACAAAACCCAACAAACCTCCACTTCTCTTGACTTATCATCACGCCCACATCCAGCACTAGTTCCAGATGATTCATGTCATGCGCCAGATCCTGCTCCTGCTGCGGACTTGCCTGCTTCTAGCCAATTGAGTGCACTTCAAAAAGGTGTACGGTCCACTCGAAATGCTAACCCACATTATACTTTCTTGAGTTATCATTGTAACACATCATCCTATTATGCTTTTGTATCATATTTATCCTCTATTTCCATTCCTAAGACTACAAGTGAAGCACTTTCGCATTCTGGATGGAGGCAGGCTATGATTGATGAGATGTCTGCTTTACAAACGTGTGGTACTTAGGAACTTGTCCCCCCTCTTCCTGCAAGTAAATCCACTGTAGGTTGTCGTTGGGTTTATGTAGAGGTTGATTGACTTAAGGCTCGCCTTGTTGCCCAAGGATATACTCAGATATTTGGGCTAGATTTAGTGATCGTTTGTTCCTGTGGCTAAAATGGCATATGTCCGTCTTCTTCTATTTATGGTCGTTGTTCACCATTGGCCTCTTCATCAGTTGGACATTAAGAATGTTTTTTCACATGGTCGATCTTGCGGAAGAAGTCTATATGGAGCAACCACTAGGTTTTGTTGTTCAAGGGGAGTCTAGTAGACTTGTATGCCGGTTGTGCAAGTCACTCTCTAGTCTGAAACAATCTCCTCAAGCCTAGTTTGGAAAGTTCAGCATAGTAATTCAATAGTTCAGCAAGACTTGTAGTGGAGCTAATCACTTTATATTTCATTGGCATTCTACACCAAATTTGTGTATTTACTTGGTTGTTTATGTCGATGATATTGTTATCACTGGCAGTGATAAAGATGGTATCACTGGTTTGAATCAACATCTCTTTAAGCATTTTCACATTAAAGACCTTGGCAGATTAAAGTATTTTCTAGGTATTGAGGTTGCTCAGTCTGGATCGGGTATTGTTATTTTTCAATGCAAGTATGCCTTAGACATTCTTGAGGAGACATGAATGATGGGATGTAGACCCATTGACACTCCTGTGGATCCAAATGTTAAACTGCTTCTAGGACAGGGGGAGCCACTCAGTAATCTTGAAAGGCATAGATGGCTAGTAGAAAAGTTAAATTATCTCACAGTGACTAGACCTGGCATCTCATTCCCTGTGAGTGTCGTAAGTCCGTTTATGGCTTCCCCTTGTGATAATCATTGGGATGCAGTTGTTCGTATTCTACGATATATAAAGTCCGTGCCCGGAAAAAGAGTACTCTTCAAAGATCAAGGCCATGAGCATATCACGGGATACACAAATGTCGAGTGGGCAAGAACACCCTCTGATAGACGGTCTACATCCGGATGTCATGAAAGAGCAAGAAACAAAATATGGTTGCTCAGTCAAGTGTAGAGGTAGAATATCGAGCAATCACTGCAGCAACTTGTGAGCTTATTTGGATCAAACAGTTATTGAGGGAGCTTAAATTTGGCGAAATTGGTCAGGTGGAACTTGTGTGTGATAATCAAGCGGCCCTTCATATTGCATCAAATTAGTGTTTCATGAAAGGTTCAAGTAAATTGAGATTGATTGTCACTTTGTCAGAGAAAAGATACTCTCAAGAGATATTGTTACAAAGTTTATGAAGTCAAGTGATCAAGTTGCAGATATCTTCACCAAGTCTCTCACTGGTCCTTGTATTAATTATATCTGTAACAAGCTAGGTGCTTATGATTTATATGCACCAGCTTGAGGAAGAATGTTAGAATGGGAATCGGAGCATATAATCCTATTTAGAATTGGAATAGTAGTATGTTGTTTCCAACTTATACTTGGATTATACTATAATGTCTATAAATAGGGTCTCTATGTAGTAATGTAAATACACAATTCAATAATATTTTCCTTCAATATTTCTCACAGACATGATATAGTACACAAACATAAAATGCAAATACATGTGTGCTTATCATGTACTTGAATAAGTTGACATGAACAAAAAATGTAAAGAATATAAAATCTCATAAATTTCGTACTTGCTCAATGGAAGGTTTTATATTAACAAAATTTAAAATTAAAAACCACAAAAATAATATTTCTTTTAAAAGTCTAAGTCACAATAATGATGTTACCATATTAGATCAAAGAACAGAGTTTATTAGTCAAACTCCAAAAAAAAAAAAAAAATTAGCATCCCATTTTGTTAATTTTACCTTTAGGATTAATATTCTCAATAAGAAATAAAAACATAGAATTCTCTTGCTCATAAAAACTCTAAGACTATGACAACTCCTCCATGCACACCAACATCCTTTCAAATCCTCCTTCCTTTGTTGAAATTCATCTTTTACCTCCGATTGTGTTAAGTAATTAACATGATTTTAGGAGACTTCATTATTCCTTTTCCAAACATAATTATAGAAATTTAATATTTCATTTTATTTTGTAGCTGATTGTCTTTCCTTAATTAGTGAAGATTCACTTGTATAAATACTTCTACTCATGGGATTAAAGATATACTAAAGTATAGAGAAGCCTTTTCTTATTTCTCAAATTTTGCATGGTATATGTTAGAATAGGAATAGGTATATACAATCCTACTTAGAATAGTAGCAGGAAAAGAAATAATGAATACTATTCTACTTAGAAAAGGATTGTATTATAGTTTTCTAGTTGGAAAAGGAGTCTACTATAGTATCTATAAATAGCGTCTCAATGTAATAATGTAGACAACAATTCAATTATATTTCTCTCTAATTCTCACATGGTATCAAAGCTTCTACGGTCCTAGTCGAAAATCAAAGAGCTTCTGTTGTAGGCAAATAGCTGGACCCATATATGCCACCCGTTTGGCCAATGATTATGTTAGCAAAAAAATTAGGTCACCGTGTTCTTTTGGGTGACTATTTACTCATATCTAATTTGTGTAGCACCATCTTTCTGGTGACTACTTTCTCATATCCGATTTGTATAGCAACGTGTCATCTTTTCGGCGACTAACATTATATTCAATTTGCGTAGCACCGTGCCATCTTTCCGGTGACTACTTTCTTATTTGTGTTGGGTCGTGCCATCATTCCAACCCTATCCATACAATTTCGCTTTTTCAGTAGGGTCGTACCGTCAATATAATCCTACCTATATAATTTCTATTTTTCATTAGGATCGTGCAATCATTCCAACCGTACCCATATAATTAGCTTTCTCAGTAGGGTCATGCCATCATTCAGACTCTATCCATATAATTTTACTTCTCAATTTATGACTACTTTCAGCCGATAATCTAATAGTTTGGTGCATGAGAAAATTTCAACTAGTTTTATAGTGACTTTCTTGGAGCGATTTCAAGATGATCCATATATTTTATATCCGATTTTGAGCACTTTCTGTTTCAGATTTACTTTTTCCAAAAAAAAAAAAAAGTTGGACAGCAAGATGTTTGCCTCCACAGTGATCTCGAGGAAGTAGTCTGTACGAAGCAACGCCTAAGTTTGTTACCCTAGGAAGTCTGGAAACGTTGTATGTCGACTGTGTAAATCACTCTATGGTCTAAAACAGTCTTCTCAAGCTTGGTTTGGGAAGTTTAACAATGCAATTCCAGAATTTCATAAGAAGACTAAAACATTGAGGTTGATTGTCAATTTTGTGAAGTCGGATGATCAACTTGCACATATCACAATATGCCTGTCATCGGTCCTCGTATTAGTTACATTTGTAACAAGCTAGGTACATATGTGACTTATATGTAACAGTTTGAAGGGGAGTGTTAGAATAGGAATAGGTATATACAATCCTACTTAGAATAGGAATAGGAACAGTAGTAAGAATAGAAATAGTGAATAGTATCCTACTTGGAAAAGGATTGTATTATAGTTTTCTAGTTGGAAAGGAGTCTATTATAGTATCTATAAATAGGGTCTCAATGTAATAATGTAGACAACAATTCAATAATATTCCTCTCCAATATTTCTCACCGTATCAGAATCATCCCTGCTGTTTGAGGTGAGCTTTTCTCTTGCAGCATTAGGATTCCTTTTCTTCCAAAAAGAGGCCGAGTTTTCTCCTTCACTGAAGTGGTCCCCAACTACAACACTATTTTTGTCAGTGTTTTAAAAATCAAATGCCATCACATGTTCCAGCTCACAGCGAAGACCAAACATCAGTTTTCTACAGCCGAAAACGACACTAGACATGCCATCACACGCCACCAGAAGGTTTGGTTCCCACAACACATAACCATCACATGTCGATGTGTGAGGCTACTTTCGCCATATTTTTTTTGAGATTCTTTCTGGCTTGACTTTGCCTGTTAATTCCGAGCCCACCAAGTTTTGGATTTTTTGGGCCTATGGAACTAGGGTTCCGTCGAGGAAAACCTGGTTTTCTGGTGAGACAGATCTATCCGGCGATTTTTTTCTCTGAGGGCGTCTGAAGATAAGCTCCTTCTAAATTCAAGCCTATTTTTGTTCTAGAATCCTATTTAAACTACGAGAACACAAAGGTGGTAGATAATAACTCTCACAAATCAGTGTTGTAAAAGGATATGAATATAGCTAAACAGCTGCATCACAAAGAACAAAATGCCAAAAGTCAAGGTGCATAACGGTCTTGGGTTGATATGTACCTTGGATGGTCAAATTGCATCTGCTTTTTGTTAAACCTGAACTACTAATTAGGTTAAATTTTCTGGAGGAAAGAAAGGACCCATTGTGACAAACGATAACAATGGTCAATGGGATGCTAATAATTCTGTTGTTATAACATGGCTTTCGAATATTAATACATCCCCAAATCTGTAAGCAATATCTAATTATTTTATTGCTTGACACTGTCAAAAATACCTGGAATTCAACTCGGTGAACTTACTACGCAAGTGTAATGATGCCAAGATCTTTGTGATTTGAAATAAAATTCATGCCACTTAGCAGGATGAGTTGATTATCACTGATTATTATTCTGAGTTAAAGGGTTCTGGCAGGAGATTGACTAATACCAGGATCTCCAAGCAAAATGTACCGATGATGCAATTTTCTTTCCATGTGACATGTTGTTGGCCGGTTTGAACCAAGAGCATGATTATATTAGGGTTCAAGTTCTTAGCAAAATTCATTTTCCTTCTCTTGCTGAGAGCAATATTTATTCAATCAAGATAGTGATGTCCAGATCTTTGACATCTGAAATAAAATTCATGCCACCAAGCAAAGTGAATTGACTATCACTTATTATTATTATTCCGAGTTAAATGGTTATGCAGGAGATTGACAATAACCAGGATCTCCATGCAAATTATACGGATGATGCAATTCCCTTTCAACAATTGATCGAATAGAAAAAAAATCTATGATTTTCTGGCTGGAATGAACTAAGATTACGATTATATCAGGGTAAAGTTCCTTTTTCCCTCTCTTGAGGATGCACACTCAAATATCTGACTCCTATGTTCAACATGAAGAGATCTGATGAGGTGTCATATTGTACCAGGCTCCAATTGAAAAGCTGGGGTTAACTGGTTCTCATGATCAACTAAATATTTGACTATGTTCATCTGCATTCCTAAATTCATGGGAACTGCAACTGTAGCATCCTGGATCATCAATTTCTATTGCTTGTTATCCATTTTCCACCCATGGGTTATCCATTTTATTAGGGAATCATATGGATATAGGGTGTGTTTGATATGACGGAAAATGTTATTTTGGAAAATAAGCAATTTTCTTATTTTATTATCCTGGGTTTGGCATATAAGCTAAAAATATTAGCCCAAAAACATTTGTATCTAGTAAACACTATAGGTGTTGGAGGTAAGGGGTAGGGGTGGTATGGAGTGAGCTATGAAGGTGGGGTGGGGTGGGCTGGGCTAGAGTGCGTTGGAGGATGAGAGGAGATAATTAGTGCATAATGCCATTTGGGGGACTTGTTTTCCCTACTTCCGTTAGGAAAGTCATTTTCCTCATTTTTTAAGAACTTATTTTCCAAGAAGAAAATGTTTCTAAACATGAGAAAATTGAAAAACATTTTTTATCCGTTTTTCACAAATCAATTATCCAAATTCCACCCATTTTAATTGAGCGAGTTGGATGAGATACTTGCCCTTTTTATCATTTTTCCAGCATTAGACGAGGCCTAATCCTTATGGTAGAGAAAAAAGATAATACAACTACACTGCCACAAAACTGAAAACAAGCTCCCCATTCAATCAAGGAATTTTAGCCCCAAATTAGTTTCTCTCCTAGTAATACTGATAAAGATCACTGTATATTTCCTCAAATTAGTTATTCAAATTTTAGTAAATTACTAATCTAAACCAATATGAATATCTCATCTGTAACTGTATATAAAGTGAGAAAGAAAAAGTAATATATCAGTTAACGAATAAATTTTCCACATGCATGTGGACATGATTGGCTCACAAGGCATGTATGTGCATAGTGTAAAAAGGGTGAAGTATATACCTGGTGTGTTTCTCCAAGCTGTAGTACCATGTGATCCTGTAGGCTGGCCAGAAGGCGGCAATGGTAACTCGTCAAAGATAAGATTAGCTGGAAGGACTGAAGGAAGAGAGCGACCTTCTCTGTGTCGCTCCATCAGGTACAGTGCAATGCAGAATTCCCTCAAAGAAAGCATGCTGTCATTATCTTGATCGGATAAATCCCACACCTGTTTTAAGACCTCTGGGAAACCAAAAATAAACTGCATTAATGTCTCAAAGGACCAAGTAAAAAGCAGCTTGGCTTTAAGATAGAAAACAAGATAATCTAAGATAATTATAGGAAAGATACTCAAAAGAGTAAGAGATATGCTACCACACTCTAAGTAGGTTGTACAAACAATGTCTCAAAGCACCAAGTGACCAACAGCTTAGCATTGTGACAAAGCAAATACAATGCCTCAAAACAATTGCAGCCACAATTCTCAAAGCAATGAGAACGATATGATCTGCCACTACTCCTTTTCTCTTTCATCTTCAATACTGTATGCTCTATTACTATTTACTATCATTGTCAGTATTAGTTACATCCTCTCTATCTCTATGAAGTAGTGGTAAGGTCGGCGTACATTTTACCCTCCCTAGACCCCACTTGTGGGATTCATTGGCTATGTTGCTGTTTGTTTGTCAGTATTAGTTACAAAAGCTACTTGCTGCTGAATGGAAACAGCTAAGTCTTTGGAAACCTAAAGTCATAACTCCAACCATGAATCTTCGTTGTTCAAGGAAGAAATATAGTTGATGAATTTCATTATGTGCCCTGTTTTTACTCTATAAGACAGCTTTGTTATTATCATAAATTATATTTCATATTTGTTTTTTGTGGTATTAGATGTAATTATGGTAATTGCACTAGGGTTCAGATAGTTGGTCACTTCAATAGCAAACAAGGGTCCAAATGTGTCTTTAAAAACTTAAGATCAAGATTCTAGATTAAGGTTGTTATCCTCAAGCCTCACTTTTATTCGCAATCCATTTGCAGCTTATTTCCAAAATTCGTCCACAGTAAGGTGCTCAAACAGTATGAACTACACCAGGTTGTTCTATATTATAAACCAGTGATAAGTCAACAACTGAACTTATTAGAAGTAACTATGCAGTGTCTACAATCTACAGAACCAACTCTAGATACAAAGGAAAACAATTGTTTTCTTTAATCTCTATAAATATGTCCGGGAACTCTTCCCATGTCCAATATGTAAAATTTGATCAGAGCACAAAGTGATTTATCTTCTTTATTATAATTTATGAGTTATCAAGACTTGTTGAGATCTAGTTGTGTAAAGTCTTTATCACTAGTTGTACAAAGTTTCACATATATTTGAATATCGCCATTCACAGAACATAACTAAGATCAATTAAATATCCTAATTTACATAAGGTAAGCTGCGTACATCACACCCCTTAGGATACGTCCCTTCCTCAAACTCTGCATGCACGCAGGATGCTTAATGCACTGGGTTGCTATGTTGCTTGATCTCTCAATAAATGATGCCGCACCCATGTCAAATTCTCCAAAAATACACAACTATTTTTGGAGTACCGGACACAGGTGCAACAACATTTATTTTTGGAGTATCTGACATGCACCCATCTATATTTTTGAAGAGTCCAAGCAACATAGCCGGCTTGCCTCTTTTTTTAGTAGTGTAAATATTTTTTGGGATAAGGTCCTCCTAATAGAAGTAAACTGCCAGTGTTAGCATTTTAGAATTAGAATCTATAAACTAGGGGATGTCCAATATTTTCTACTCCCTCCATACCAATTTTATGTGGCATTTTTTGGATTTTGAAATTTAAAGAAGTCTATCATGGACCACAAATTTTTCATGTCTTTTTTTACAATTTATTCCTCTTTTTAGTGACCGTTCTAGTAACACCAATCTCACATTCAATGGTCGTCCGAGGGATGATAAGCTTAGTTGTAGTAATTGTTGAGGCTGCAACATGCCTATTTTTGGTGATTGTCCAACACATCCACAAAACGAGTGTTTTGGAGATATGGATGATAAAATGGATGTGTATTTCTAGAAGGTGCAAGTAGTATGTTAAAAAGAGGATAAGTTAGACCTAAAATCGTATGAAGAAAATTGTCTCCATGAACCTACATTTTCTTAAAATCCAGGCAGACTTGGCAAAAGGTAGTGCACAAAGGGAAAAAAGATCTATATAGATGATATCAATCAGTTGGGGCTGTGTTTAAGCCATGTTAGTATGTTTACTTTAGGTCGTCCGCTTTCTATAAGTCTTTCAACCCTATCCGGGATTTTTAGGCCTTTGGAAAATATAGAGAACCTTAGGTACATTTTATTTTTATATTTTTTTGTTGTTGTTGTTCCAACAGTGCCACACCTATTTCTCAATTATAATTCCAACAATCCCGACTTCATCCTACTAACACGCCGACCAATGATCCAACAGCGAAAGTTTCATCAAGGTTCTAGAAATTTTAATTTCTTCCATGAGATTTCAACTAAAACTTTCCAGCAAGATTCCAGCCATCCAAACTTTTCCAACAACTTTTCAACTCAGAATGTTTGTTTTCCTATATGAGCAAACTCTAGTTAATTTCCCTAATGTTGAATTTGAGCGGTGTGTTAGAAGTATAGTGTTATTGTAAGAAATAAAAAATAGATAAATAAATATTTTTTATAAATGGAATATTAGAAAAGTTAAGTTAATAACTTAGATATCTTTCAGCTCAAACAAATATTGTGTAATATATTTTACACCTAATAGGTGTATCTTGTATTCATCATGTTACCATACATATTCCCTTCACAGTTTCATCTGACATCTATAGGCATTTCAATTGGAATACACCCCATCAACTGAGCTCTAAAGTCTATCACTTCCTATACTTAAGTCTATCCTAAGAGTAAGATTATCAACCACCATCAACACAATACATTACAGCTATTACTAATGCATGCTAAATGCTCCAGACATAATTGAACTCTCCTACACCAACCTCAACTTCAAAGTTGTACCTAAGACAAGAGTGAATATCAAGAAACAAGGAAAAACTAATAAAGAGAAAGTTTGAGCTAATAGAAAAACTAATAGAATTACACCATTTGCAGAAGTTTGAGCTGGCATTTTGAATTCAAGAAAAAGTTCAAGAGGCGTGTATCAAACCTAATGCTTATTCTTAGTACAAGAAGGATCTAACAGGATGTACATGGAATCTCAAAGCTATATCAGAGACAGAAAATCACACCTCGGGGAAGCTTCCAACTTATAAACAAGCTCCGTGCCTCTGCGCCAGTAATTTTTCCATCTCTATCTTTGTCCACAGCCATAAAAACTTTGTTATACTTCTGATAATCAGACTGCGTAATCCTTGGCCATGGAAGCTGAGGTTGAACAGGAAGAGAATTTCTAACTGCATTAGGATTTGCAGCAGAAATCTGCACTGGGACCTGTTGGTTCGGTCTCATAGTCAATTGAGCTTGCTGATGCTGGTGTACCGGCTGCTGAGGAAGTGTAGTCAGCGAATCAACTGAATTAGCCTTTACAGGAGATTGGAAACCTGTAGATGCTCGGTCTGTGACTGATGAAACTGCTAAGCTGCTAGCTGACATTATAGTTGGTGCAGAGCTTTGCTTTGGTTGAACTGATGCAGCTGAAAAAACATCTCCAAAAAGTGAATCCGATGGAAATCCATTTCCAGCGGCTGAAACAGCTTTCGGAACCTTGGCATCGGGCAGGTTACCATGCGGCAAAGTGGCATTATTTGATTTTGACAGATCTGTTTGCACTGATGACGTGGTTGCTTGTTGGGTTTGTTGTGCAGAAGGTGTCAATACAGAAAGACCAAATGCATCCTGTCTTCTAGAACTAACACTTGTATTAGGAGCTTGGGAATTGGCACCTGCTTGTAAGCCATCATTCCGACCAGCATGCACATCAGTGGAAATGAGAGGGAGAGAAGCTGCAATAGCACTTCCAACTAGCATTCCTTGACTGGAAACATTTGGTTGAGATTGGAAACCAGGGCTAGGATTTGAGGGCGTAGGAGGCCTCACATAAATTTGCTGAGCTGGTAAGCCTTGTTGACCCCTAACGCCAAAAGTTTGCCCTGCTGTTGGAGTAGCACCAGCACTAACTGTAGGAACTGTAGAACCAACCTGATTAGTTGGCTGAGGACCTGGTATGCCTGCAAGGTTTATTTGAGGGGCAGGAATTTTGGCTGAAGCTGGAGTGTATAGTGCAGCCTTCACTATTTCTGGAGTCAACTCTCGTTTTTGTGCTACCGTAACAAGCTTGAGAGCATTATAAAATTCTTGGCGACTAAGGAAGCCGGTACGACTCTGATCAGCATATGTCCATATCTACATAATGGAAAAGAAATGTGAATTTTAGTATTAAGAAAATAATAGGAGATTGATAACTCCAGATATCTAACAAGAGTCACAGAGACTATATAAACTACTACTTTCCCATCTTGACTATGTTGAACTTGATATTTATACCTGACTTCAGGCAATCAGCATATTTATTGTAGAGATAATTAATACATCACCTGCTAGACATAAAGTCATGGTTCATCAAGCACAGGCTGAACCATAAAGCTATTTACTATTCTTTTTCCTCTTCTCAAGTAGCTCTAATATCATCATCATCATCAACATACCCCAGTGCCTCAAAAGGCTCCCGCTCATTGCGGGGTGAGGAGGGGTCGGACGTACGCAGCCTAACCCCTATGTTTAAAAACATAAAGCGGTTGTTTCCAGATGACCCATGAGGAGCGTCGAAAGTT
>JAOTQJ010000049.1:7507254-7565363 GCA_025642045.1 Solanum sejunctum
TTCACAAATGAAAAAAGCGCAGATAGTTTAAAGAGTCATTTTGCTTTATTCCATCATACTCCAAGGCCAAAAAATAGATACAAAAGTATAAAATAGTACCCTCATCGTTCCATGTACATATATTCGAGAGATTATAAGAAATTAATCATTTTTCACTTGTATCCCAAAAGAACATTATCTGTAAATATAGGAAAATAACTTGAGAATCGCACACAGAGAAGGGTAGGCACAGAACAAAAGTAATATACTAAATACTTCTACATGTTTATGTGAAATAGTTGCCCATCTCAGAAAAGAGATTAAGAAACAAGTGGCTGTGTGAACAACAATCTTTAAGGAAGCAGAAACAAAATGATAGATCCAATGCCAGAATATATGACAAGTTATTTGATTTTAAAGCATCTTTTAACAGCAATGAAAAGTAATTTTACAAATCATTTTAAGCAAATAGCTAAACATTCACCTCTATAACAGGAGCAGTAAGTACCTTCCATACTGAGTCTCAAGTTGAACACCAAAAGCTGGCAGAATTAGAACAGACTCTGCCATAAGCAAACACAAGATACACAATGAAATATAAGTTGATGAATACATCCCAGAACCAAATGATACCAGTGTATTCTATTATTCCATCTTCTAAGGAAAGAAGTTAAAATCAATAAAGCATCCACAAAATATTTGAGCATTATCTTAAGAGACAGTCGCTAATTTGATACTTCAGTGGAGTAGTAGTTGAGAGCACGTAGTACATTAACTGCACTGTGATATGAATATTCCTGACAAAGTAAAAAGGCAAGTTTTGCAGAAAAACTGTGAGACCAGCAATGCGATATCGGAGGTGATATATTGGACATTCAAGGCCAAACAAATCCACAAGAAGAGCACAGTAGAAATAAGGATTTCTAGATAGACGTGGGATCGTATAAGATAAAGACCAGAAACGATCACATTAATTACAGACCGCAAATGGACAAATAGATAATAAAATGTAAGAATATTGTTTGAGATAGTTTAGGCATGTCTTACGTCAACCTCTAAATGCACTTGTCCATAGGTGCAACACTATGTTGCTTGAAGGTGCTAAGAAGGACAAGGTATACCTACAACTACATGGGAGTGAAGTTGTCTTCAAATGACCTACAAGCTCTAGGACCAGTCCGAACTTAATAAAGAAGAACATAATTTTGGTAATGGATCTATATAAGAAATAACAAGAAGTTAGGATTAAGGTTTAGTTGCTCTTTATTACACTAATATTATGTCCTTTCAGGGGTAAGGGTGATTCAGAAAACCTTTAGTTTCAAGAGAACCTGTAATCTGCCTTGGAAGAAAAATCTCTTTACCAGATTTAATGAAATTATCCCAAATAGAGCAGAATAAACAAATGATGCATAATACACAGACGTGCAACCAACGAACTTGTGACCGAGATATAGTTGATTGATAGATTGTACATGAACCACAAATGAATGTCCCATCATATTGGTTCCCAGGAAATTCCTCTTAGCATATAATTTCTGCATTTGAGCAAACTTTTGATGCCAGAAACAAGCCAGAATTGCATGCACAATCGGTACAAACGCACTCACACGCACATATTCACTCAGCTCCTTTTGGTGGCTTTGGATATTAAGGTCCTGAAAACCTAGTAGATTGGAAATAAATAAATACATACAAATCCTATGTATACTGTTTTTATCATGAGGTAAAGGTCTATTGGAAAATAAATAAATACATACAAATCCTCGTAGACTGTTTTCATATTGAGCTAAAGGTCTATTGTAAATAATTGTTCTACCTTTGAAGTAGAGGTCAGGTATGAGTATGAGTATCTCTACTCTCCACGGACCCCAATTTGGTATGTTGTTGTTGTTGTAGTACATACAAATCCATGCACGCGCGCACACACATATATAAGGATAAGGGAAAAGAATTATGATCCTTAGATCGTCAGACACTGATTATCAAACTTTAGCCAATCATTTGCAAGAAACTAGAACATCATAACTATAAAAATACAGCAACTATCAGTATATGCATTTCTATGATACCATACAACAATCAATTTTGTGCACTTCATATGTTGGGTTTAAACCTGATTAAAGGTTAAGCTATACCCACTACCATATTAAAACTTTGTCAAAAACTTTTACCTTCTATCACAGATAATACTTTCAATTCCTATGGACAAGATAATTCTTAAGTGAAAGATATCATATCCAGGGTACTAACTGAAGTTACTGAGTGAGAGGACATAGAATATTTAATGAGTTTTGGTCTCAGATTTCGACCTTCTTGCACAATGTGCATCAATACAACGTGCAACGGCAGTGATTCCCAGCTTAAAGGACTTCATACCAACTCAATAGCTTACATTCCGATTTAGCTCAATAAATAATGTATGTGATTAAAAATATAAGCTGTACATTTGGTAAATTTATAGAAGTTAACCTCCGTACCTTTCTTAACTGGCTTCTTTAGAAATAATCTCATCAGCAATACCATGATAACTAAGCTCCAAATATGAAGAGTATCTAGCTTCCCCTGCATTAAAAGGCCTTCATCAAATTAGACACAGTTTTCTTACCAAGTAATTCAGGTAAACCAAGTTTTGAGCACAGTAACATCTTCATATGATATTTAACAGACTTAAACCCCCAAAAGGATCAACCACCACAAACTACATACTATAGTCATTGCTAAAGCTACTCAGGATGGAAAAAGTGAGTATTATCCCACACTCTTCGTTTGTTTTTCCTTCTAATGACAGGAAAAAGAGGACTCATAATTGCAATTAACAAGCCTGATAATAAATTCCTGAGAAGTGGCAAGAGAGGCAGTACAAATTGGGGGACAAAATGCAGTTTTCAGAAGATACCCATAAAATAAATTGGTACCGCAAGTAATTACTAGTATATTATCGAAACCAGCAGTAGCTGAAGTAAGAGTTCCATTAGAGATTTTCATTTCTAGGTTGAAACAAGTCTAATTTGAAACGAAATTGACGTTGGAAGGGTACAATTTACCTGCCGGAATAACAGAAGTGTGGGATAGGCAAAAAGTAGAAGAGCAAATAGGCATAAATTGAAACCGTTTTCTCTACTCCTCCTAACGACAATATGGTGGGCGTCAATGGCTTCCGGTGGGCCTTTCCCCACTTCGTGTACGTATGTATATTTTCCTACTGCAATGCCCAATGCCTCCGCCATGACACTGTTACTCCACCAATTGAAGATTTGATCAGCTAGTCAACGAAAAAACTCTTAACGGGTTGATCCCAACCCATCAAACAAAACACTTCTATGGTCTTTAACTCAATAATAAGAAAGAAAAATTACCATCCAATTATTTATTAAAAATGGATACAATTGTATTTATTTGCTTGCCTCACTTTCTCTTTTTTTTATTTCGCGTATGTGATACTACGTTGGTCAACTGAAAACAGTCGTTTTATGTTTTTAAATATAGAGTTAGGCTGTGTACATCCGACCCCCCCTCACCTCGCAATAAGTGGGAGCTTTTTGAGGCACTGGAGTATGTTATTGTTGTTGTTGATACTACGTTGGTCGCGTGTGTGATACTACATTGGTATGTTGATATCATAACAATATTATATAAGCCTAAGCTTAATTCTCTATGATCCTCCGTCAACATATTAATATCCTATAAATGTCATACGGGATTTGACTCTTTTTTAAGAAATAAATAAATAATAATTTAGAGAAAATTATTAAAGTCACAACCTTATTTATTAAATTCTACTATCTATATACTCTAATGTTATCAAGTAGTAATTGAGCAATCTTTTCCTTAAAGTACTCTTAGTTCCTTCTTGATGCCATCAAAGTGTGTGTGTGTGCGCGCGCGTATATATATATATATACCATTAAAATGTGTGTGTGTGCGTGCGCGCGCGCGCGTATATATATATATATTCTAATTGAGTAGTGTTTTCATTGAAGCACTATTTCTTCATTCTTAATACCACGTATATGTACTTTGATGGTGTCAAGCTGTAATAAGCAGTCTTTTTATGAAGCACTGCATGTTCCTCCTTGATGTCATCAGAGTTTATATACTCTAATGCTATCAGATAGAAATCAGTGACTCCGAATGTCAGGAGCTCACCCCACTCTCCAAAATCTACATCAACTCTGCACGACGTCAATCAACAGTGAGGACTCACGCTACGATTTGTAAGAGGCAAAAAGTGTATTAAGAGTACCAAAAAATGATACTCAGTAGACATAAGTCACCTAAGCTTCACAAATAAAGCAAGTATATAAATAACATATTGTAAGGCCCCGTGAGTTGAAAGTGGAAACCAAGGCTTAAAGAGTGGAAATTTTCGAAAAATAGGGGAGGTGCCCCACCAAGAGACCCTTCACAAACCATGGTGCACACAACCATCTGTGAAAGGGTCTCATGGTAGGACCCCTTTAGTGGCTTTAGTGGGGCTGCCTAGAAGGGTGCTCACCACGACACCCTTCACGAGCCGTGGTGTGCACCAGAAGCTGTGAAGGCGTCTCGTGAAATGCACCTCTTTCAAGCCATTTTTTTCTCTTGCTCTTTGTATCCTCCATGACCTTTGATGCACTCCACGAGCCATAGTGGGTTATGTTCATAGGATTCATCTAGGTGAAAATTGAGGGTTTAAGTGGAGGTATTTGGGTCATTTTTTCACTCTTAAAAGTATATTTTAGATAGCTTTTGAACAAAAATACCCTCTATTTATTATCCTAGTTGTATCCTAAATCTTCTATTCACTCTACAAATCTAAAATCACAAGTTCACTCTTCAAATTTACTCTCAAAGGTCTCCTCTCTACTCCAATTGAAGAATTCATTGAAGACTAGCAAGTTCAAGCTACATTCATCCTAATTCCTCTAAATTCCTTAAGTTTTCTCTTTAAGGTATGTGGGTATTCATCCATGGGTGAAATTTCACCCGTGGAACCCAACCTATTTTTCTTATTTGCATTAACTTCAAGTATGTACATTGATGGTTTTTCATAATGTTAGCTTTAAATATTTAAATTATCATATAGATTATGCTTATATACTTAAATATGCATAAATTGATGTAAATTGCATGGATTGCATGATTTACATGAATTTTCTTAAGTATGCTATTCAAGTTTATGAAACTTATGATTGAGTTACTTTAATTTTGATTCAAATGATCTTTAATTACATGATTATGCATGAATCTATGTTAACCTCATGATTTTGAGCTTATTGATTGTGAGCTCATGCTTCTCCTTTAATTTTTAACTCATGACTATGATTGTGTATGTATGAAACGACCATAAGTTCATAAAGGGATTTAGGATCTTTGAAGGTAACCTAATATCCCTAAGGGAGACTTAGGATCCTAAGAGGTGACTTAGATCCCTATCATATATATGCATGGTGTAACGATAATGGGAGCTCCACCTTCCGCTTTACATTATATATGAAATGAGATGCTCTTATGTATGAGATTATGATCAAGCTTATGATTATGTGACAAACATGAATTATGAACTATGAAAAGTATAATTTCAAATCTATATTATGTATTTCATGGGATATTGATTTAGCATTTGGTGAGGCTTGACGTAGAGACTAGACCAAGGGGGTCTTTATATAAAGTTTCTCGTCTTATAACTATGCGCCACTATAGGATTTATGATTTACCAATATGGTTTGCTATTTGATCCATATAACTCATGACATTCACCTAGTGGGGTAGAGTTCTACCTTGGTAAGTAGACTCCCCTTTTTAGGGGCAACACTGGTATTCTGTGTTGTAGTTTACATAGTATCATTGTCGATTATGGTGACTTGCCACATATGTACTTATTATGTGTTATCACTTTATTCATGGAATATTGATATATTGATCCATTTCCTTATTCTTGTTCTATCTATTACATTGCTCGTGTATTACATAGTTTTGTCTATATATTGTATTGCATGTCTATATTATTAGTACATTCAAACATAATAACACATAATTTATGCCTACATTATTTCATCATGTAGGTACATGTGACTATCTTTCTCCCCATCCTCATACCTAGATTTGAATTGCTTCGTATTCTAATTTGGTGAATCCTCATGCTTCAGGGATAAAATCTACTATCTTCTGACTTTTGTTATGTTGAGTTATTTTGAGACTATCTTTTATTTTTTTGGGATGGGGTAGGGATATGTCTTATACCCCCTCTGGTCTATTATTTTAGAGGCTCGTTGTACATGATGTATGGATCCTATGTTATTTAGTACTACTCATACTTTTATGCTTTAGCTTTATGTGTATGTCTTAGTTTCCACTTAATGTTTAATGCTCATTTCCTATGAATGCTTATGATATGCTAAGAAGGCTTGTTTAACGTTCTCTTGGAGATCTTATTCGCCTTGTTGCACGTAGGGTCTAACTTAGATCGTGACACATATAAACTGTAACACTTCTCACACGACTCAAAAAATATCCTATAGTGCATTTCTTGAATATCTTAAAATTTATGTGTTATTTCGCAAATTTGACTTCATATTCTTGTTCAAGAGGCAAAACTGTGTGAAAAAATGGTTACCCACAATGTATAGGTTGCCCGTGTCTAAAAATAATTTTTCAATAAAATTGTGCAAACCAATAGAGTGTGCAACACGAACTTGTCACGTCATAGGTCAAAATTTTCTAAAATGTTCTGTTTTAGCTGAGGGCAATCGGGTAATAAATCAATGTCCATATAGACGATATTCCATCATTATTTAGTCATTTTAAGCCTAAAATCACACAAAACTCACTCAAAACCCTCTTTAGTCTTCACCAAATTCTTCATCCAACTTCGAGACTCTCAAGAATCTTCTTGGAATTTCAAGAACATAAGTAAAGCCTCAAGGATTTTTCTTAAGTTTCCTTCAAAAGATTCCAAGGCTTAAAGTTATGTGGGTTTGATTCTTGGTCTCCTTTCAACCAAGAAGTCCTCTTCGAAAACCTAAATGTTGAATTATAAATTTTCAATCTTTGATTTATGGGTAATTGCATATTAGTTGATATTTGTTTAGATTATGATTATTCATGCATTCTTATGATTTTCTATGAATATTTATCAAGGTTTTACATGATTTGATTCAAGCATTTCAATTTATGTGATTTAATCTAATCTACACTTTCAAACTTGGAACTCTCTTATGGGTTAATATGATTTTGAGCATATATTGCTTAATTGATTATAAGCTTGCTTATGATTCAATTACATGATTTTATGGTTATTTCACAAATATCAAAATTCAAATTAAGTTGATTTATGAATTATGGATCTTGACATTTATGACATGAACTTGAGCATATGATTTTGAACAAGAACAAGAACTATAAGTTTTGATCAATATTGGGTTATTTCAAGACCCACTCAGAATTATTTTGAATTTTTTCTATGGAGCTATACTTAAGTATAAGTTAAATATGTTTTGACAAGCTAAAAGTTTCTGAATTAAGTTGAATTTTGATTATTTTGGTTATGCAATGTTCGTTTTCGTAAAATTTTGACTTAGCACCAAATGAGTTAGGAGTAAGACTCCATTCAAGGGGTCTTATATAAAGGTTCTAATCTCATAACTACGTGTCACTATAGGATATTTTGCTTTTTTCTTTTTTAGGCCTTTCAATTTCGTCTTTTTAGGCGATCCATCTAGATTTCTATTTTCGGAGTTTACCTTGGCAAGTAGGCTCACTCTTTGTCTGGTGTAGATATAACATAGGTATATCATATTATAGCTCATATGATTTTGTCGGTTATGATTTTATTCTCACACCTATTTTCTTATGTGCTTTTTTTGCATTATTATGATATTATTTTACGTTTTATTTTGGAACTAATTATATTGTTAAAGCTTTAGAATTGGGCATATTGGGTATGTATTCTTTGTCATTATATTTCCTTGTTGCATTGCATGCCTGCATACTTAGTACATTCTAAAGTACTAACCACATTTTTCCTATAGGTTTATAATCAAGTAGGTACAAGTGATCTACCTTATCCTTCTCCTCATAACTAGATTGATCATGAAGACTTTGAGCTTTTAGTGAGTTCCTATCCACTGTAATGGAGCCCTTATCTTCTATCTTTACTTTTGATATTTCAGACATATTATGTATTTTCTTTTATGACTTTGTATTAAGGAGTCCACACTTGTATTTTTGGCTTTGTTTTACTGTCTTTTGTTTAGAGGTGTGTTTGGACTACTACTTCACTTTGATTATTTCTTGAACTATTAAGTAGAGCTTCCACTTTTATCCATGATTTCCCCTTAGTCCCATGCCTCATTCCATATTGTCACTCGTATATTTATTATTTGCACCTATGAAGTGCATATATGATCTAAGAGGCTTATTTGGGGACCTTCGATTTCTCATTCACAGCGTCACACCTAGGCCCTAGATTTGGACCGTGAAACAAACAAGGTAAGTACAACACAAGTAACTAGACAATATACAAACTCACGATAGAATAAATAATGAAAGTTAAGAAACAAGATATATAAGGCAAATAAGATAAGACAAGTAGCGTACCAAAAAAGAAATAGGTCTACCATATGCTAGCAAGAAAGATAAGATATAGAGTCTACTCAACAAGGTAAAAATGACAGAAAAATCACCAAGTACATATAGATGACCTAACAACCTAGGGACTAATCCAATTCAACCTAACAGGGAGAGTATCACATTAAAACCAAGTGAGTCTCACTAGTCTAAATCTAGAAGTATAAAACAAGTTAGTATAGTATAGTCAAACAATAACCAATTCGCATTCCACATTACCAGGGATGTCAAACAACAAATAATATACTAACGACAAGTGATACATATGAATGCAAGATATACATATGAACCTCCCCAAATCGCCTATCCACCAGTATGTATACCTACCCTAGCCTGGCTAGCAAGGTAGGACTCATGTGACACCTTCATTTGGTATAATAGTACTCATGACAAAGGTTCCAAGGAGGCAATGGGTACCCATATACACTGCCTAAGTCCAAATCAGGTCTTCTTATTATCTACATCAATGATATTAGAGGAATAATGGCAATTATAACAATGCAAAATAGGCATCGATACGACAGCTCATCAAATCATAAATTAAGGTCATTTGGATACCTTAATAGTTTCTAGTAAAAAAGAGCACATCCTCGACACCTCGAAAGTATTAAAACTCAGAAATCAAGTGATCTAGGTGCTACAACTCTCATGAAATTTAATTTTATATTAATAGTATGAAAACCTTTCTCTCTCTTCGTGCATGATAATAATAAGTCAATGCATGAATCGAGATCATACCATAAAACAAGTGTGAATAAGCAACCAATGTAAAGCATGTCATCACCAACATACAAACAAGACATACAAGACTAGAATATCAAACCATTATCTCTAAATATGAAGCCTGAGAGAACAGACTTATGTAATGACACAAATATTATACGACATTATCAAAGCTTATTTTGGACAAATTTGGACCTAGTGTTATCTCAAGGGAGATCACACGGCCAATGTGAGGTCACACAAGTCGTGTGACCTCCAGTGACACAACACTTGCCCTTAATTTTGAGTGTACAGCCTTAAGCTTGAAGTATCAATTTTTGGCCCAAGCATTGGGCTACAGCCAGTCACACGAGCCATGTGACTTATCACTAGCTGTATGGCCAACTGTATAACACCCAAGGTGGGAAAAATTCTCAGTGTTGCTTCACACTTGGCTCGAAAGATTGTATTTTAGCTAAGGTTGATTCCACAACCCTTCACACAAATAGTGTGAAGGCACACGGGTCGTATGGCCAACTGTGTGGCTCACTTTTGGCTCAAAAATATTCTACGTGTGGGGACCTTTGTGTAAAGTTGAATTTTGGCTAAGTGAGTGGATACGGGCACTCCACATGAACCGTGGAGTGCCACATGGGCCGTGTACCCTCAAGTATAGTGGCTACGAGAAATTTTTCCATCCTTTTCATTAATGACGTTTTCATAAATTTAATTTATTCTAATGACTTTTGGGGACTTAATTCCTATGTTATCTTAAGACTTTTTAATAACCTAAAACTCTATTCAAATTATTCAATTCATCCTCTCATTTTAAACTAACTCAAAAACTACTTTCAAAGAACACTTGCGAAAATTCAAGCTTGGGGTTCAAGGCTAACACAACTCTTCTTCAAATTTCTCATGAAATTTCTTCATTGGGTCTAGGTATGTGGGTTTGATCTTTGGTTCCTTTCAACCAAGGAGACCCAAAATCTTTCTAGCAATTTTCATAAATTGTACTCACTTTAAGGTTGGGTTTTCAATTATCATGATTATTAAATTCAATTAATGTATGAGTTATACTTATATGATGATTTTAAGTTGACTTAAAGTATAATATGATGAATTACATTGGGTTTATGAAATTATGAATATTCATGTCCCTTTTCAAGGCTTGTCTATGCATGGGTGATTATATTATGATTTTAAATGTGGATTTAATTATGTTTTCATTTGAATTTCATATTATATTATTTGATTTTTAGATTGAATCTTAATTACCTGTATTTTTTCCTCACATCATTCATGGCATTTGCATTCATGACATTGGATTATTATGAAAATTATGAAGTTGGTTAAATCCAATTATGTTCTATGACATGATTTTGATAAGATAATGGTTATGATAAGAATGTGATCACATACATATCTATGATTATGGTTCTTTGAGCATTTTGAATGCTTGCACCATTTCGTATATGTGAATGAGTTATTCCAATACATGAGTATTATGACTATAAGCTATGTTTTGGCATTTGAGCTTGAATATAAATTCTTATGAATGGTGATTGGCCTTTAAGGCCAAATGTGCATTGAATGATTTGGAAATGACTATTGTCTCTTTTGAGCATGCATATATATATATATATGTATTCTTGTTGGATGACGAATTAGCACCGATGGATTGGGGCACTAGGGCTATCCCCAATGCCCTCTCCCTTTCCTTGAACAATGTGCCTAGCATAGGATCCTTTTTGAAATGGGTTTGCCCGCAAGGAAAGATGCCTCTGGAATGGAGTTGCCCGTAAGGAGAAGAAATGATTTGATATGATATGATATATGTGAAATCCTATCCGAAATAGGGCCCATAAGAAAGGTTACTTCATACGAAATGGGGTTAATCGTAAGGTGAAGTATAGTTTACCTTTGGCAAGTAGACCACCTCTTTACCAATAAGGGGATCTCATTAGGATTCCAAGTAATAGCTCACTTGGTATTACTAATGTCGGTTAAGGTCACATCCCCACTATATATATGAGTATCATTTTCACTTCATGCATCATGAATTTCAAAGCAACTTGTTATATTACATTTCTTGCTATATATCTCTTTCTATATTATGTGCCTTTGTCATCTAACATTATATGTAGGTTATGGTAAGTTACATGCATTATATTGCACATAATTAGTACAAGTAAATGTACTAACACATATTTTTGCCTATATGATCTCACCATGTAGGGATCGAGGACTTTGATCATCCATCGTACGACGTTTAGCTCATCTCAAGTTAACTTGTAGTGGTGAGTCCTATCTTCGAAGGATGATCCACCATCCTTCTACCTACGTTGACTTTTTAACCTTTTTATTTACTTTTGAGGGTAAGCCTAAGGTATGTCTTGGCCCCCAACCTATCTTATGTTGGAGACATTGTTGCACACCCTTATATGCTAAGTGTTATGGTTGCGATTTAAGTCATGGTTTGTTTATCTATGGAATATCTTTATGAGTTTGGCTATGAGTTTTATGACTTGATTTATGATGTGATGTAAAAGATCCTAAGTCCCCAATTGCCCTCATAGCGTGAGTCAAACTTACCCACCCCTTAGTCTTTATGTGTTATTTGAATCTATGTTAACCCCCTTCCCTATGATATCCCCATAGAATGAGTCCTACTTTTCCATCCCTTCGAACTATGTGTTTACTTTGAATACGTTTACAAACCTATGATATGAAGTTTGGTACTTTAAGGCTTGTTTGGGGACTTTCGGGTTCCCATTCACCGTGTCACTTCTAATTCCTAGGTCCGGATCATTACAAAGATGGTATCAAAGCACTAGAATTTTTAAATAATCATCAGAGTATAATGTACCGCATCAAGTAGAGTCCTATTCATGGGTGTGAAGTGTACCATGACTTTGAGTGGGAGGCTATGATGATGTTTTCGAAATTGTCTCACTTCTTCTTGTCTTATGTTGTGTTATGAGTCATATGTATAGCTTCCTTATCTTAATGGTATTACTGCTGCATTTCAGAATATACTTTATGGAAGACTTTATTTACCAAGACTAGCCCCGGCTAATGAGGGTCAGGCACCCCAAGGGCCTATGAATGAGCGTATCTTAAATGGTGAATTTCGTACAAACTTTGCTATGATTTCCTAGGTGGTGACTACTCAGACTAGGCAGGCCAATCTTCTTTTAGATCTCGCTCCGGCTTCTTGAGTGAGAGATTTCACCTGGATGAATCCTTCGAAGTTCTTTGGGTCCAAGGCTGACGAGGATGCTCAGGAGTTCATTCATGAGCTCATTAAGGTAGTGAATGTTATGGGTGTCATATCTGAGGAGAAGGCTGAATTGGCTGCCTATCAGTTGAAGGATGCAGCCTAGGTGTGGTACACTCATTGGTCTATGAAGAGAGTTTGTGGTGATGCTGTTGATTGGGAGGAGATCAAGCTTGCTTTTTTAAATCATTTCTTCCCACTTGAGCTCAGCAAAGCTAAGAAGACTGATTTTATCAACCTCAAGCAAGGGAATATGAGTATGAGGGATTATGCCTCAAGTTTACTAATCTCTCCAAGTATGCTCCGATACTTGTAGCTGACTCTCGTGCAAGGATGCACAAATTCATTCCAGTATCTCTAACCTGCTTATCAAAGAATGTCACACCGCCATGCTCATATAGGATATGGATATTTCTAGACTCATGGTGTATACTAAACAGATTAAAGGGGAGAAACTCAAAGAGAGGAGGATACATGATCCTAAGAGGGCCTGTCTTTATGGTGGATTCTCTGGCTCTCGGGGTGGTAGTTTTGGTCGTTTCCAACAAGGACAAGGTTCAGGTGCTCAGATTGCTAATGCTAGAGTACCTCCTCCTAGGGCACTGATTTGTGATGGACAAGATTATCCTCCGCGTGACAAGTGGGGGAAGCCCCACAAAGGTGAATGTTGGAAGAATTTGGGCACTTGCTTTGGGTGTGGTGATAAGAATCACAAGGTCCCTGACTGCCCCACAAATCCTCAAAAAGGTCAGGGTCAGGTGGCTCGAGGTGGGAAAGGCCAACAAAGTGCTCCACAAGGTGTTTCCCAAGGAACAACAGGTTTTATTCTCTTCATGCACGTCAGTAGGTTAAGGAGGCTCTGAATATTATGACTGGTATATTAAAGGTCTTTGATTTTGATGCTTATACTTTACTTGATTCGGGTGCAAACTTGTCTTTTGTGACTCTTCTGTTGGTTGTTAAGTTTGGTTTGAGTCCGAAAATTTTGAGGGATACTTTCTCAGTTTATACTCTCATAGTTGAATATGTTGTTTCATATAGGGTCTATCATGGGTGTCCTATTTTGACGTTGCATACGATTTTCCCGTGTGATCTTGTGAAACTTTAAATGTTTAATTTTCATATGATTTTTGGGATAGATAGATTGCATACATCATATGCCACTATAGATTGTAAGACCCGGAAGGTCAAGTGCCAACCACTCAGTGAGCCCGTTCTTGAATGGAAGGGTAGTGACTCCACTATAAAAGGTCAGTTTATTTCCTATCTTAACCCATGGAAGATAACCTCCAAGGGGTGTATATATCATATTGTAAGGGTTAAGGATGTGAAGTCCAAGTTACCTACTCTTGAGTCGATTCCGATAGTGAATGAGTTTTCCGAGGTGTTCTTCGAAGACTTGCTCGGTATTCCTCCCAAAAGGGAAGTAGAATTTGGCATAGATCTTCTCTTGGATAATCAACCTATCTCTATTCTTCCCTATCATATGGCGCTGGTTGAGTTAAAAGAGTTGAAAGATCAGTTGAAGATTTGTTGGAAAAGGATTTTATCAGGCCAAGTATATCTTCAAGGGGTGCTCATGTGTTATTTGTAAGGAAGAATGATGGATCTCTTCAGATGTGTATTGATTATAGGCAATTGAATAAGGTGATCATTAAAAATAAGTATCTATTATCTAGGATCAATGACTTGTTTGACCAACTTCAAAGGGCTACTCACTTTTCAAAGATCAATCTCCGTTATGAATATCATCAGTTGAAGGTTAGAGAGTGATTTGATATTCTTAAGATGGTTATTCGGACAAGGTATGAGCACTTTAAGTTTATGGTGATGTCATTTGTCCTAACCAATGCATCGGCTGTGTTTATGGATCTTATAAATCGAGTGTTCAAGTCATTCCTTAATAGCTTCGTGGTTGTCTTCATTGATGATATCCTCATTTATTCAGAAGTGAGCGGGAGCACATGGATCATTTAAAGTTGGTTCTGTAAACCTTGAGGGAGAATAAGTTGTATGCAAAGTTTAGCAAGTGTATTTTTCATTGGGTGAAGTTGCTTTTCATGGCCATGTGGTGTCCGATGATAGTATAAAGGTGGATCCAAAAAAGACTGAGGCAGTGAAGAATTGGCTTAGACCGTTGACTCCTTCGAGCATTCGAAGTTTTCGTGGGTTAGCTAATTATTATAGGAGGTTCATTGAATGGTTCTCATACATTACATCTTCATTGACTAAATGGACCCAAAATAAATCTAAGCTTGTGTGGTCGGATGAGTGTAAAAAGAGCTTCCAAACTTTGAAGGATCGGCTTACATCAGCCTCTATGTTAACTCGATCGAATGGTTTGGATGGGTTTGTGGTATATTGTGATATTTCTTGGATTGGGTTTGGTTGTATACTTATGCAACATGATAAGATTATAGCTTAGGCCTCAAGGCAATTAAAGGTGCATGAGCGTAATTACCCAATTCATGACCTTGAGTTAACGGCAGTGGTATTTGCTTTGAAAATTTGGAGACATTATTTGTATAGGGTGTATGTTGATATTTTCACTGATCACAAGAGCTTGCAATATGTGTTCACTCAAAGAGATCTTAACTTAAGGCAAAAGAGATGGTTGGAACTTTTAAAGCACTACGACATGAGTGTTCAAGATCATCCCGACAAAGCGAATATGATAGCCGATGCTCTTAGTAGGCTCTCTATAGGAGGTGTGGCTCATGTTTAGGAGGAGAATAAAGAGTTGGCAGGGGATATCCATCGTTTGGGTAGATTGGGTGTTAGGTTGGCCAACTCCAATGTTGGTGGCATACATGTGTAGAATGGGGTTGAATCCTCAGGGGTTGATGATGTGAAGGCTAAGCAAGATCTAAATACATCCTTTGTTGAATTGAAGAAATTGGTTGCCGAAAAGAATGTTGAGATTTTCTCCCAAGGGAGAGATGGTGTACTTTGGTATCAAGATCGTTGTGTGTTCCGAATGTGGATGACCTTAGAAAGGTGATCGTGAGCGAAGCCCATAACTCTCATTATTCTATTCATCTGGGATTTGTAAGATGTATCAGCATTTGAAGAAGGTGTATTGGTGGTATGGTATGAAGAAGAACATAGCTAAGTTTGTATTCGAATGTTCAAATTATCAACAAGTAAAGGTGGAGCACCAAAGGCTCGGTGGATTGACTCAAGACAATAAGATTCCTACTTGAAAGTAGGAGGATGTGAATATGGATTTTATGGTTGGTTTGCCTCGGACCCGAAGGCAATTTGACTCCATTTGGGTTATTGTTGATCGGATGACTAAGTCGGCTCACTTCCTATCGGTTAAGACTACTTTTGGTGTCGAGGATTATGCAATGTTGTACATTGGAGAGTTGGTAAGGTGGCATGGTGTGCCTAGGTCTATCATATTGGATTGGGGTACCCAATTTACTTTTCACTTTTGGAGGTTGTTTCAAAAGGGACTTGGTACTAAGGTCAAGTTGAACACAACTTTTCATCCTCAAGACGATAAAAAAGCCAAGAGGACAATTCAAACTTTACAGGATATGTTAAGGGTTTGTGTATTGGAGTTCAAGGGTAATCGGGATAGCCATCTTCTACTCATTGAGTTTTCTTATAGTAATAGCTTTCATGCTAACATTGGCATGGCCTATTTGAAGCACTGTATGGTAGGAGGTATAGGTCTCCGATGGGGTGGTTTGAATTAGGAGAGATGGCATTGATTACCCGTACTTGGTGATGGAGGCTATGGAGAAAGTAGAGTTGATTAGGGAAATATTGAAGACGGCCCAAAGTCACCAAAAGTCCTATTCAGATAAAAGGAAAAAGGATCTTGAGTTTCATGTTAGAGATTGGATGTTTGTTAAAGTCTCACCTATGAAAGGAGGGATGCGCTTTGGCAAAAAAGGCAAGCTAAGTCCCTAGTATGTAGGCCCTTATGAGGTATTTTGAGCAGATTGAAAATGTGGCTTATAGATTAGAGTTGCCTCCTGATTTGAGTTCTATCTACCCGGTCTTCCATATGTCTATGTTGAGAAAGATGGTTGGTGATACTAGCACTATTGTGTCCTTGGAAGGTATTGAGGTTGAGGAGAACTTATCTTATGAGAAGGTTCTAGTGGAGATTTTGGATAGACAAGTGAAACAACTTCATAACAAGTATATAGCTTCGGTAAAGGTATTTTGGAGGAACTAATATGTGGAGAGTGCTATATGGGAGGTGGAGTTAGATATGATGAAACGATATCCCCATCTTTTCCAATCTACTCAAGCCTAAGGTATTAGGTTCTTCTTTTTCTAATTGGTCCTAATCCTTTCATTCTTGAGTCCCATGTCATGACATACTAATATGTGCATTAAAATGATTTATATGATGTTCTGAATGATTTTATTATGTTTCGGGATGAGTTTTAATGACTTTATAATTTTCAAATGATGAATTATGTATTGCATCTTGTGTTGGAAGTTTCATGAATTAAGTCAAGGCTTTCAAGCCCTGTTCTTGTACATTCGAGGATGAATGTTCCCAAAGGGGAGATGATGTAATGACTCAGATATTGTACGACATTATCGAAGCTCATTTTAGACAAATTTGGACTTGTTGTCGACTCAAGGGAGATCACACAGCCAGTGTGAGGTCACACGAGTTGTGTGGCCTCCAGTGACATAACACTTGCCCTTAATTTTAAGTGTACAACCTTAAGCTTGAAGTATCAATTTTTGGCCTAAGTATTGGGGTACGGCCAGTCACACGAGTCGTGTGAGTTATCACTAGCCATATGGCCAGTCATATGGCACCCAAGATGGAAAAAATTCTAAGTGATGCTTCACACTTGGCGCAGAAAATTGTATTTTGGCTAAGGTTGGTGCCACAACCCTTCACACGAATCATGTGAAGGCACACTGGCTGTATGGCCAACTGTGTGGGTCACTTTCGGCTAAAAAATATTCTAAGTGTAGGGACCTTTGTGTAAAATTGAATTTTGACTAAGTGAGGGGGTACGGGAACTCCACATGAACCGTGGAGTGCCACATGGGCCGTGTACCCTCAAGTATAATGGCTAGGGGAATTTTTTTCATCCTTTTCATTAATGATATTTTTGTAAATTTAATTTATTCTAATGACTTTTTAGGACTTAATTCTTATGCTATCTTAAGACTTTTTAATGACCTAAAACTCTATTCAAATTATTCAATTTATCCTATCATTTTAAACTAACTCAAAAACTACTCTCAAAGAACACTTGCGAAAATTCAAGCTTGGGGTTCAAGGCTAACACAACTCTTTTATTCAAATTTCTCATGGGATTTCTTCATTGGGTCTAGGTATGTGGGTTCAATCTTTGACTCCTTTCAACCAAGGAGACCCAAAACGTTTCTAGCAATTTTCATGAATTGTACTCACTTTAAGGTTAGGTTTCCAATTGTCATGATTATTAAATTCAATTAATGTATGAGTTATACTTATATGATGATTTTAAGTTGACTTAAAGTATAATATGATGAATTACATTGGGTTTATGAAATTATGAATATTCATGTCCCTTTTCAAGGCTTGTCTATGCATGGGTGATTATATTATGATTTTAAATGTGGATTTAATTATGTTTTCATTTGAATTTCATATTATATTATTTGATTTTTAGATTGAATCTTAATTACCTGTATTTTTTCCTCACATCATTCATGGCATTTGCATTCATGACATTGGATTATTATGAAAATTATGAAGTTGGTTAAATCCAATTATGTTCTATGACATGATTTTGATAAGATAATGGTTATGATAAGAATGTGATCACATACATATCTATGATTATGGTTCTTTGAGCATTTTGAATGCTTGCACCATTTCGTATATGTGAATGAGTTATTCCAATACATGAGTATTATGACTATAAGCTATGTTTTGGCATTTGAGCTTGTATATGAATTATTATGAATAATGTTTGGCCTTTAAGCCCAAATGTGCATTGAATGATTTGGAAATGACTATTGTCTATTTTGAAAGTATGTATGCATGTATGTATGTATATATATATATATCTATATACAAACACACACACTTCTGACAAGTTTTAAAATATATATGTATATTTTCTATGCATGACATAATTTGTTAGTTAAGCTGTCTTTAGGTGCAGTTTAAAGTAAGTATTCTACTTTTATTATGTTTTGACCATCTTACATACCGTACATTTCATGTACTGACACCTTTGGCACTATATCGTATCATGATGCAGCTGCAGGTGTTTATGTTAGCAGATGATCGATAGGACAGTCCCCATCAGCAATCGGTGAGACCTCTTAGCATCCAGAGGAGCTCAAGAGTTTCATTTATTTGTATTTTATTTTGTTGAGGTACCTATGAGTCTATTCTGATGCCCTATTCAGAGTCAGTACTTTAGAGGCTTCGTAGACTAAAAAGATAGTATATCCAGTTATTTCTTTGAAATATGTGATGTAAAGTTGTATACTTTACTAAGTTTCATAAATTTTGAACCTATTCTAGTTCATTGTAATATCAATGTCTTCAGCTAAGTAAGTTAGTAAGACCAAGCGGTATGCTTGGGGACCAAAAATAATTTTCGAGTGCTGGCCACGTTCAGGGGGTAGGCTCGAGGTGTGACAATGACATAAATCCCAACCATAACACTTAGCATATAAGGTAAGAGAGTTTTACAAGGTGTCTGACAATGCCTCTAACATAAGATAGGTCGGGGGCCAAGACATTCCCCAAGCTCACACTCAAAAATAAATAAAGAGATAAAAAGGCAACATAGGTAGAAGGATGGTGGATCATCCTTGGAAGATAGGAGTCACCACTACAAGTAAACTTGAGATCTGAGCTAAACATCATATGGTGGATGATCAAAGTCCTCGGTTCCTACATGGTGAGATCATGTAGAAAAAAGTATGTGTTAGTATGTTTGAATATACTAAGTATATGGGAAGCAATGCATGTAACTTAGCATAATATGCATACAATGTTAGATGTTAAGTGCACATAATATAGAAAGAGATATATAGCAAGGAATGTAATATAGCAAGATGTTATGAAATTCATGATGCATGAAGTGCAAATGATGCTCATATATATATATATATATATATATATATATATATATATATATAGTGGGGATGTGACCTTAACCGACATAAGTAAGACCAAGAGAGCTATACTTGGAATCCATATAAAAAACCCTTATTGGTAAAGAGGTCGTCTACTTGCCAAAGATAAATCATACTTCACTTTATGGGCATCTGCATTTCATACGAAGCAACCTTCTTTACGGGCATCCCCATTTTGAAAAGGATTTTAACATATAACATATCATATCACATAGTTTCTTCTCCTAACGAGCATCCCATTTTGGAGGCAACATTCCTTATGAGCATCCCTATTTCAGAAAGGAGCAAATGCTAGGCACGTAGTTCAATGAAAATGAGCAGAACCCTCATTCTATCGGTGCTATGTCATCATCCCATGAGACTTCTTATATATATATATATAAATATATATATGTATGTATGTATATGAATGCTTTCAAGAGACAATAGTCATTTTCAAAACCATTTCAATGCAGTCATAGGCTTAAAGGCCAAAATATAATTTCATAGTCAACATACAATGCATAGGACTAGCCCATTTATATACAAAATGGTGCAAGCACCCAAAATGCTCAAGGAGATATATTCAACAGACATATATGTGATCACATCTTGTCATAGCCAATATCTTATCAAATCATATCCTATAACAAAATTGGGCTTAACTCACTTCATAATTTCCATAATGATCCATGTACATGAATGCATATGTTATGTATAATGAGAGAATGACACGGGTAATTAGGATTAAATCTAAAATTAACAATATAAGGTGAAATTTATGTAAATACACCATTAAATCCATATTTAAATACTACATAAGATTACCTATGCATAAACAAGTCTTACAGATGACATCCATACTTATAAATTCCATAAACCCAAAGTAAATTCTCATATAAGGATTTAAATCGCCATAAAATCATCAAATAAACACTACCTATACATAAATAGAATTTTAGGAATCATAATATTAAAAACCCTAATTTAAAGTAAGCTAGAAATTCATAAAATTTCTTGAAAATAGTTTGGGTCTCCATGATTAGAAGGAAATTAAGGATCAAAACCCATACACCTTCACTAAGATGAAGAAACCCCAAATAAATATAAAGGAGACTTAAAATCCCAAGCTCAATGTTGAAATCCCAAGAGGTCTTTTGTGGAAAGCCATTGATAGTGTTTTCAAAATATGAAGAGTGATTTGGATGTTTGAAATAGGTATTAAGTCTTTAGATGACCTTTGAATAAAATAGGAATTTCCAAAAGGCCACAATAAATTACAAAATTTATGAAAACGCCATTAATGAATCGGAGTAATAATTTACTGGAAGCCACTAGACTGGAGGGTAAATGGTCCATGTGGCACTCCATGGTCCGTGTGGAGTACATGTGAAACAACACTTAGAAACTATTTTGAAAATTTCGATCTTGAACCAACACTTAAAAATTTTTTCGCACGAACCACTAAACAGAACAAGAAATGGCCCGTGTGGAGCCACAGAGTCCGTGTGATGCTCCCGTCTCCCTAACCTTAGGAACTTTTGGTAAAAAAGTAATGATACAGTCATTCTATACTTAACATATTTTCACTCTGGAAGCTCCACAGAAGGCTAAATGCTCTGTCACCTACCACAAGACCCGTATGACTAGTCGTGTGGCTCCACTAAGCCCCAATTATGGGGCTTTCAAGCCTAGGCAACCCCATGGCTCCTCCACAAAGATTGTGAAGTGTCACACAGCCTGTGTGTGGTGCCAGTGAGGCATGCCTTATCCCACAACTCCACCCCAAGGATAACACGCAAGATTTGAGGCGAAGTGTGGTCTCACTTGAGGCCACACGATTCGTGTGACCCCACACTAGCTGTTTGATCTCTCTTGAGAAACACTTGGTCAAAATATTTAGCCGAAATGAGATTTCCCAAGGTCCAACAATGTTGTATGATATTTGGGTCATTACATCTTAGCTGCTCTGAGGGATTTATTTCCAGCCTTCTTTGCATCTAATATATCCCGAGCATCATCTTGATATTATCTCAGAGACAACCTTTTGTGCTTCTCTTGGTTTCTTATTTCCCAATAATTGTCAGCATACTTTTTTATGACATTGGTTCTTACAAAACTTGTAATAAAACAACAAATTAGCATACACAATTTTGTGAAATCGCTTCATAGTTTTTTTTTCATTTTTCTCATTGACATATGGAATTCACATTTGTTGTGGCAAAGTAAAGTTTAACTCTAGTCGTGCTAGGTCTCGACTTCTCTTGAGTGGCTTTATCAACTGTTATTGGCTTACTAGTGTCATGACCCAAACTAGGGCGTAGATATGACATAACAAATAGAGAACCTGAAGGAACCCCAAACAAGTCTCTTATCATATCATACACACATCATTTGTCACAAAACCAAGAATAAACAACAAGATAAAACATAAACAAGGAAAATAGGGACTAAAGGACATCTTTCATATTATAAAATATCATAGAGACAAAGAGAGTCAAGGCTCATAGCATCGTTACATAACTTGTCCAACAACACCTCTAATCATTGAACTTAGCAGTGGCCAAGACAAGCAACTGGGCTCATTCTCATAGTTAAAGCATGTGATAAAGGAAAGAGAGTTTATACGTAGGATAAATCAAGTGAAGTATGTCCTTGAAGTTTAGGAATCACCAAATTTCTTTGAGAGATATTGTACTAACCACGTGGAGAAAGAGGATGATCAAATGGGGATTCAGTTTTTACATAGTAAAATCATATATTCATAGAGCATGTGTCACCACATTTGGATGTGGTAAGTATGTAGGATGCAATGTAACAAGAGATAGGCAACATAGGAAAAATGTATAATCATAAGCAAATAATAGCATATTAACAACATGGTATGTATAAATTATACTTGAAGTAAAAAATATGTATAATGAGCATATTACATGTGTAGAAAGAGATCATCAATTGATCAATGGGTTTAGCACCTCCCATCCTAGGTGATTAATGTATCAACCCCTCAATTTGGTTAATGGGTTTACCCTCCCCCCTAATCCTAGGTGATTGAGGTATCAACCCTTCAATTTAGTTAATGGGTTTACGTAAACCCTAGCCCCCCATCGTAGGTGATTGAGGTATTAAGGTATCAACCTCTCAATTTGGTTAATGGATGTACCACCGTTATCTAGGTAATTGAGGTATCAACCCCTCAATTTGGTCAATGGTCAACTTGCAACACTATAGATACTTTTCAAGATATTAACACATATATACCATCCTTTCACCATCATAAAGTCATTCAAGTGATAGGTTATGCAAAGAAGCATCACCGGCTTAAGAACCCTAATCCGAATATTTTATCAAAAACTTGGTGGGTGTGTAATGCTTGTGTAAAACCATGCAGTTCGAAAGTGGAATCATATAAGAAAAATCAATTTAAAACCACCCACTAATATTTGGTAATATCCTCATGCAATATACATCAAAACCCTTCATTAAATCTCAAGATAGATCATAAATTCATAGCTCAAAAAATACTTAAACATTCAAACTTTTATGAAACCACAACATAGTTCAAAATCAAATTCATAATAAGTACGACCCATAAGCAAATCAACTTAGATACATGAAATTTATATATAAAAAAAGGAAGATTGGATACCAAGGGTGAAAGAAGCCAATGGTTGAAACCCACATACCATAACTTTAGAGAATTCCTTGATTATTATGGCGATGATAACTTGATGCTTGAGTGATTTCCTTAAGATACGGAATGAGATTTGGCACTTGAATTTTGAGTAAAATATTTGTCTAAGTGTTTGAGAGAGTATTGAGGAATGTCTTGTATGATATGAAGGTGAAATATGGCTAAATATAGGTATTTTTACGCATGGGGACGCAGGAAGAGAAGGGGTACTGAGGCCAAGAGGGCCCATTTTGATGGTAAATTCCAAAGTCCCAAGGTTAGAGGGTTCGCTAATGACAACCCAAGGGTCCAAGGTGATAGTGGTGTGATGCCTAAGGTTATGTGCCCAAAATAAGGTAAGATTCATAGAGGCCCATGTTTAAAGGACACCAATGCTTATTTTTGTTATGGTAAAGAGGACCATAAGAGGAAAGGTTGTCCTCGTATTCAAGGCAAGGGTGAAGATGTTCGTCCTCAAGGTGGTCAATGCTCTATCAGTAGAAACCATTACAAGCATGCCGAGGTTAAGAAGTCATTCATGAAACCTATAAACATAGGCAGTGTATTAGACCAACCAATCCCACCATGACTCAAAATTCTCACTCCTAGTCTGAAAAGACACTTGGGAATACCACTTACCCTCATCCTCACTTGGGAACGAAATTCGAACCGAATATTAATCATAGAGAAGTGACTAACCCATTATAGTTGACCAAATATATCATTTATCCTTAACTATTACATAACAATCTTACAGGTTATACACTTATTGGAAGCATGATATACATGTATCTAAACAACCTCAAGACCTCTAACCCATCAAACCAAATTCAACCAAGATCACAAGACAAGACTCTATGCAATAAGAACATGGAGCAACCTTTATAAGCCTTTCTAGCTCCAATGGAATCACATATCCAAATTTTACTAGCAAACAAAGGAAAAAATAAGTCACAGGGCGGGATAAGTCCATGTCACTAATCAACATAGCGGATCGGCACTCCTCATTCACCAAATCGGATACACCTATCACAAACTTGTTCATTCTAGACCTGGGTTCAAGAACCAAGTGTGGAGCATATTTAGAGAGTTGGTTGAACTTGACGACATACTCCCTCGCACTCATAGACCCTTGCTTCAAATTCATGAACTCTACCATTTTGGCCTTCCTAAGCTCAAAAGGAAAGAACCAGTTGAGGAAAGTTGTCTTAAGCTCCTCCCATCGAACAGCATTATTGTTCCCCTTCTCCTCCTTCCATTGAGTGCATCATATTTGAGCTACACCCTTGAGTTGGTAAGCTGCCAATGCCGCCTTCTCTTCCAACTTCATACCCATAATGAACAATACCTTGTATACCTGATCAATAAATTCTTGGGGATCCTCATCCACTTTAGACCCATTGAACTCTGGTGGGTTGATCCTTATGAAGTCCCTCAGTCGAGATGCTGAAGTAGAAGTATGAGGGGCTTGGGCCCCTTGATTGACTTTATTAGCCATGACTTGAGCTAGCAAAGTTAGAGCATCCTGGATCTCTCTCTGAGTCGATTGTTCCTTAGGTATGCAGGCTCTTCTTCCTATTGTGTTAGGCATGATCAAGCATATCAAAGAACAATTGTTAGGGGGTAAACCTTACCTTAACTTCTATAGCATGACATAGAGTAAGAAGAATAAAAACATTTCCTAGAATGTCTCGCAGCTCTTACTCAAGTTGTGGTGCACAACATAACCATAAATAAGACTCTAATCAACGCAGTGTGTTGGATGCAGAGGACCATCAACAACTTAGTGCTCTGATACCAAATTGTTTATGACCCAAACTAGGGCCGAGATGTGACACGACGAATGGGGAACCTGAAGGAACCTCAAACAAGCCTCTTAGAATATCATTCACATATCCTTAGTCATGAAAGGAAGAATAAACAACAAGAGAGAACACAAACAAGGGAAATTCGGACTAAGAGACATCTTTCATATCATAAAACATCATAGAGTCAAAAAGAGTCAAGGCTCATAGCATCATTACATAACTTATCTAATAACACCTCTAATCATTGAACTTAGTGGGGGCTAAGACAAGCAATTGGGCTCACCCTCATAATCAAAGCATACAATAATGGAAAGAGAGTCTATACATAACATAAATCAAGAGAAATATGTTCTCGAAGTTTAGGACTCACAACTTACTTTGAGAGATATCGTACTAGCCACGTGGAGGAGGAAGATGATCAAAAGAGGCTCCAGTTCCTATATGATAACATCATGTAGGCATAGAGTATGCATTAGTACATTTGAATATACTAAGTATGTAGGATACAATGCAACATGGAATAGGCAACATAGGCAAAATTCATAATCATAAGCAAAGAATAGCATACTAAAAATATGACATGTATAAATGATACTTGAAGTAAAAAATGCATATATTAAACATATTACGCGATTATAAAGAGACTATTAGCTGATCAATAGGTTTACCACCCCCCATCCTATGTAATTAAGGTATCAATCCCTCAATTTGGTTAGTGGGTTTACCATCCCCCCATCCTACGTGATTGAGGTATCAACCCCTCAATTTGGTTAATGGGTTTGCAGACCCCCCCTAATCCTAGGTGATTGAGGTATCATATAACACCCCACATCTTACAATACTAGTACTATGCAAATGAAATATAATATGGCTTTTCAAATTAGCGCCTATTTTTAAAAGTGCTTGAATTTCCAATTAAAGGGCGATATGTATGTCTAACACTGAACAGGGTCGAGTGTAAAAACGTTTTAAGTCAAGTTGAGGAGATTATGACCTTAACTAAAGTGAGAGAAGTAAGGTTCTTATAGGACTTAGGAAGCTATCATGTGAGTCACCTACTTGCTTAGCTTAAATTTGCTAGCTAAACGGAGACGAGGCCCGACGTCGAATTTGTTCAAGTCCAATAATGAATAAAGTTCGTATTAAGAATATAACCTTACCCATGTTTTACCATTGTAAATGGACAATACTTACAGAAAATATGAATAATAAAAGGGCCCAAGTACATCACAACCCACTTGACTAATTCGGCCAAAATTAAGTGAAGAGGAATTAAAAAAATGGGCAGCCAAGGCCCATCAACTTTGAGACCCATTAAGGCCCAAGTATGAGCGCCCAGCTGCTGAATAACTAGCTTATTAATATGTGTTAAAATGTTATCAAAATTTCAAGATAAATTTGGCCAAAAAGACCCTTTAAAAAGGGCTCAAAATAGCCCCTTAAGTCATTTCACTTTGGAACAATTTTCAGCTTTCCTAAAGACTCCTTTTTTTTCTCTTTACTTCACTTTACAAGGCAGCCAATACAACCCTATAGGGTTCTTGAAGGAAACCTGAATCTTGAAGTCTAAGGTAAGTGGAAATATCTATGTATTTGTTATACTTATCCCATGATAAAAACGAAATATATGCTAGTTATGCTTGCTGAAATTGTTGGACAGCATGTGTTCCAAAAGTTGGTGTACATTTTTCTTGTTTATTTGGAAGCTTTTCTCTTTTTGGTTGGATTGATTATGAAGGGATGCTATTGTTCTTAATGAGTGTTGGTTATTTCATGATGTATAAAGGGTGATACACTATTTTTATGATCCGCGAAAGTGAGTTCTTGTGTAATATCGTAATTGTTCTCGTAATAGGAACTTGTGGGCTGATTGGTTGAGGACTATGGTCTCACGTCCTCCACCTATTTTTAGGACTATTTTTGAAGTATTTTAGGACTGGTTTTATGTATGTATGTGGTGGGTATATTTTGGTTAAAGTTTGAACAAGTTTGGAATTGTCGACATCAAAATGTAACGAAGGGATGTGACGTTATGCCGCCTAATTGTATGTTGCATAGAATTGTTATGTGTTGTGATTTTTGGCCTTTTGTAAGACTGTTATAGCACTAAAACAATATACACATGATATTTATATGAGAATGTGTATTAGAAAATATGATTAGGAGAAGAGAGGTTGAAAGAATACACTCGGGTTTATAATTATTCGCTTGCTGCCCGTATGTTGTTTTTTATGAGATAGGGCTAATAAAATGTATCTATTAGATTCTAATGCTAGTTTTATTGCCTGCTATGTTGTAGATAAATATTTGGAGGAAGGGAAGGTTATCTCAAGGTAATAGCGAGGTCGCACAGCGAGGTATGTAAGGCTACTCGATTTCGTATTACTTGGCAAAAAATCTAGATTCCTCCTTGGCACATAAAGGCACTTACCAACTCCAACACAACTATTAACCGTGTCTCCATTCTTTCACATGTTCATATGCTCGCATGTATAGTCACCTTCAAATCTGCACACATTCATGGATACCAAGTTACATTGGTTCTTGTTTCTTAATAAAGTTCACGAGTTGTTTCATCTCATACGCATTTCATTATTTATGTAACTTACTCCTTTCAATATGGTGTTCTCTTTTGTGATTATTCACTTGTCATATGTTGTACATATAGTTCTATAGCTCTAATATTACAACCACCAAAAAAATTATCTCAAAGGTAAATGAAAGATTAAGTAAAATATATTGTTTATTAATGGGTGGTAACCCGAAGGGTGGAAGAATCATCTATCCAGGGTTGATCCTATCACAGGGGTTAGCCCAAGGGATTAAAGGAAAAGCCTAGCCATGGCCGATCCCAATATAAATTTATCACCAATCAGCTAGTCATTTTGTATTACATATTGTGCACAGATTATACAACAAAGATAAAGTAATAAAAAAACATAAAGTACATGATCCCATAGTATAACTAAGGGGTGGTCTCTTATCATACACCAGTGCATAGTTTCATTTGAGTTGTTACTTCATCTATAATATTTCCTGACTTATAAATTCAATATATTATCTTGTACTGATGTCCCTTATCGGGGACCTACTTTTCATGCTGTAGGTACAGGTGCTAGTAGGTCTCCCTAGTAGGAGTACAAGATATCCAACTTCTGCTTCCAAGCTCCAGGTTATTTCGAAGCTTTGTGTGTCTAGAGCTTATATTTTTGTATTATATAGTTTGTCAAGGCGAGGCGTGTCCCGACCCATATCAAATACTTTTCCTAATCTAGAGGCTTTGTAGACTATGTAAATTAAAGTGTGGTCATGTCTCATACTCTAGACACCATGACCCCAATGGCCTAGCCATATGTATTTCCTTTTGGCTTGTTATTATCATTTGCTTTCTTAAAGGCATGTTGAATGTTTAAATCCCTTATAATATGTATAGAAAGTGAATAAATATAGGTTAATTCTCCCAGGCCTTATTGGCAACGGGTGCCAATCTACCTTAATGGGACTTTGGACGTGATAGAAGTGGTATCAAAGCGGGTCATCCTAGGGAGTCTACAAAGTCATATCTATATAGAATCTTGTTTATCGATGTGTTGTGCACCATATTTATAAGTAGGAGGCTATGTCGCATTTAGGAGTATTTACTTTTTTTTCATTCTTTAGATCGTTCCATAGAGTCAAGTATAATAGGTCCATTGTGTCTAACACCTAAATTATTTTGTACAGCAAGTATGCTAGAAGCTAGGAAGAACAAAGGTAAAGGGCAGGGAGTAGAAGTGGTTGTTGGTATACACAACCATGTGAGATAATGAAAATTAGGTTCAAGAGAAGTCTCTATCACAGACAATTCCAACTCCTCCAGCTCCTGATGAACCCGGAAGTAGTTAAGTTCCCCTAAAACCACCTATCGATGATACCGTACAGGATCTGAGAAATGCAGTCCAACTATTGACTCATATAGTTACTGGCCAAGGTCAAAGACAGGAAGGTCAAGTCATAGGTGCAGGTGGTGCAAATAGGATAGCTGACACGAGGATATGTGATTTCCTTAATTTGGACCCTCCTTCCTTCACTGGGTTGAATCATAATGAAGATCCCCAAGACATTACTGATCAGATTCAATGCACTTTAGATGTTAGGCATGTGAGTGATACAGAAGCTGTCGAGTCAGTGACATATAGGTTGAAAGGTGTGGCTATACTGTGGCATGAAGCTTGGAGCAATCTAAGGGTATAGATGCACCTCTAACTACATAGAAGGAGTTTAAAAAGGCATTTCTTGATCAATACTTGCCATTAGAGATCCAAGAGGCCCGTGTAGATCAGCGTTTGAAGCACCACCAAGGGAATATCAGTGTGAGGGAGTATAGCCTTCAATTCAATTCCCTGGACAAGTATGCTCCTAATTTTGTTGCTACTATGGCAGATAAAGTTCATCAATATGTGGATAGAATAGATAAGTATCTGGTCAGAGGTTGTACCATTGCTTCCTTGAACAAAGACATGGAAATAATGAGAATGCAAGCTTTTGCGTAGAAATTGGAGGATCAGAGGCAAAGGAGAAGGACACAAGAGTTAGAAAGGGCGCAGTCTAAGAGGGCCAAGCCTACAGGGCAGTTTACACCAACCCAAGGTGAGCTTAGGCCTCGATTTTCTAATAGACTGCCTAGGTCATCATCATCCTACTCTACAGCCAATGCTCCACCATAACTTTAGGGGTCTAGGAGAAATCAGCTTGGTCCAAGAAGTGAAGGGCAAGGCGCGCGGACAATGGGATATTCAGTAGGACAGCAAATGACCCCTATGAAGCCTTGTAAATAGTGTGGAAGAAGTCATTCAGGTATATGTCATATTGGGACAGACACTTGTTATTAGTGTGGTGCGCCAGGGCATATGATGAGAGATTGGCCGAGGAGACATATGTGTGATATAATACAACCTACTAGATCAGTTGTTACATCATCATCGTTAGTTCTTCCATTAGGTAGGGGTCGACAAGCACCTATGGGTCATGGCAGAGGTATTGGAGGGGCAATTAGCTCTAGTGGAGTCCAGAATTGCACTTATGCTCTAGGGAGTCAGCAAAATTTAGAAGCTTCACATAATATAGTCATAGGTATATTGTCCATCTTTTCACATAATGTATATGCATTAGTTTACCCTGGTTCTACACTATCATACATTACCCCACTAATTGCCGGGAAGCTTAACAGAACACCCAAATTATTGAACAATTTATTTGAAGTGTTCACAACAACTAGTTAATCTATTATCGCTAGAAGGGTTTATTATGATTGTGTAGTAACTATTTGTAATTGTGACATATTGGCTAACCTTTTTGCGCTAGAAATGGTGGAATTTGATGTTATAATAGGTAGGAACTAGTTAGCTTGTTCTTATGCCACCGTTGATTACCGAACTAAGACAGTGTGCTTCCACTTTCCAAAAAAGGTAGTTCTTAAATGGGAAGGCAATGTTGGGGCACTAACGAGTAAGTTTATCTCTTATTTTAAGGCAAGAAAGATGATATCTAAGGGGAATATATGTCATTTAGTTAGAGTAAGGGATTTGGAGCTAGAATCACCAACTCTTCAATCAGTTCCTATAGTGAATGAATTCGTTGATGTGTTCCCTGAAGAACTTCCTGGATTACCTCTAGAATAAGAAGTAGTTTTTGGTATTGACTTACTTCCAGGCACTCAAACTATTTCCATCCCTCCATATAGAAAGGGCCCGGTAGAATTGCATGAATTAAAACAGCAGTAAAAAGACTTATTTGGGAAGGGTTTTATAAGGCCTAGTGTGTCCCCTTGAGATGCACCAATGTTATTCATAGGTAAAAAGGATGGAACCTTAAGAATGTGTATCGACTACCGACAATTGAATAGGATGACAATTAATAATAAATACCCCCTTTCCAGGATTGATGATCTATTTGAACAATTACAGGGTGCCAAATGCTCAAAAATTGATTTGAGATCAGGGTATCACCAAGTGAGGGTGAAGGAGGAAGATAAACCTAAGACTGCTTTCAAAACACGCTATGGTCACTTTGAATTTCTTGTTATGTCATTTGGACTAACGAATGCACCAACGGTTTTTATGAATCTGATGAGTAGGGTATTCAAGCCATTCGTGGATGTGTTTGTGATAGTATTTATAGATGACATTTTTATATATTCAAGATCAGAAGAGGACTACGCAAATCATTTATGACAGGTGTTACAAGTTCTTCGTGATCGACAGTTGTATGCCAAGTTCTCTAAATGTAAATTTTGGCTAAAATTAGTGGCATTCTTGGGTCATATTGTGTCTGATAAGGGAATAAGGGTTGAATCACAAAAGATAGAAGTTGTGAAAGATTGGCAAAGACCAATAACACCCGTAGAAGTTCAGAGCTTCCTACGTTTGGCAAGTTATTACAGGAGGTTTATTGAAGGTTTTTGTTCTATTTTTGTACCTCTAACAAAGTTGACACATATGGCGACCACATTACAATGGAATGATAATGTGAAAGGAGCTTTTACAAGCTTAAAAATAAGCTAACTTTTGCACATATGCTAGTACTTCCAGAAGGCACTGAGGGGTATCTTGTGTATTGTGATACTTCAGTACTTGGCTTAGGGTATGTATGGCTTAGGGTGTGTACTATCACAATATGGCTTAGGGTGTGTACTGTCACAACATTGCTTATGCATCTAGACAGCTACGACCACATGAGAAAAACTATCCAACACATGATCTTGAGCTAGCAGCGGTTGTGTTTGCTCTGAAAATATGGCATCATTATTTGTATGGGGTTCACGTTGACAGATATATCGATTATAAGAGCCTGCAATACATCTTTAAGTAGAAAAACTGAAACTTAAGATAGCGTAGATAGCTATAGCTAATAAAAGATTATGATGTTAATATACTTTACCAACTGGGGAAAGCAAATGTGGTAGCCGATGCCCTGAGTCATAAGGCAATCATGAATACTAGTGTCCAGGCCATGGTAAGTCAAGGAATGGCTAAGGATCTACAACAACTAGATATTTTAGGAGTTCGCCTTCTTGAAACTTCAAAGGAAGGGGTTGTTCTGCATAATATTGCGGAGTCTTCATTAGTAATGGACGTGAAAGAAAACTAGTTAGAGGACCCTAATTTACGATGACTTAAGGAAAAGGTGAGTTAGGGTACGCTGAAGGGCTTTGAAATTACACAAAATAGAGTACTTTATTTCCAAAATAGATTATATGTACCTGATATCAATGGATTAAGAAACAGGATAATGTAAGAAGCCTATCATTCCCAATATTCCATCCATCCAGGATCAACTAAAATGTACCATGACCTGAAGGGAATGTTTTAGTGGGAAGGCATGAAAAAGGAACCTTGCAAAATTTGTGGCTCAATGTCCAAATTACCATCAAGTGAAAGTAGAACACCAAAAGCCAGGAGATTATATGCAGTGTATAAAGCTTCCAGCATGGAAGTAGGATATGATTAATATGGATTTTGTTACAGGGTTGCCTCGCTCATTTTAGAAGCTTGACTCCATATGGATAATAGTTGACAGACTCACAAAGTCAACATACTTTTTGCCTGTTAGGAGTAATTATACAACTGAAGAGTATGCCAAGCTATACCTTAAAGAGATAGTTAGACTACGTGGAGTCCCAATCTCTATTATTGCTGATTAGGGGGTTTAATTCACTGCAAAGTTTTGGAAGTCCTTCCAAAGAAGCTTAGGGACACAAGTGAATTTGAGTACAACATTCCACCCTCAAACAGATGGTCAAGCAAAACACACCATTCAGACACTTGAAGAAATATTGCGAGATTGTGCATTGAACTTTAAAGTTAGTTGGGTGGAACATTTTCCACTTATTGAATTTGCCTATAATAATAGCTGTCTCGCGAGTATCAAGATGGCACCGTACAAAGATTTGTATGGGAGGAAATGTAGATCACCAATTGGATGATTTGAACTAGGTGAAACCATCTTGCTTGGGCCAAATCTAGTACAATAAGCCATGGAAAAAGTTAAGATAATACATTAGAGTCTAGAAATAGCCTAAAGCCATCACAAATCATATGCGGATGCTAGGAGGAGAGGACTGGAATTCTCAGTAGGGGATTGGGTATTTTTAAAGGTGTCCTCAATGAAAGGGGTTATGAGATTTGGTAAGAAAGGAAAAGTGAGCCCACGTTACATAGGGCCATATAAAATTATTAAGAAGTTTGGGAAGGTTGCATATGAACTAGAGCTACCCCCAAGAACTTTCAATGGTTTATCCAGTTTTTCATGTCTCAATGCTTCAGAAATGCATAGGTGACCTATCCTGTATCACTCCTATTGAAGACGTGCTAGTTACAGAAGATCTCATATATGAATACGTACATATTGTTATTCTAGATCTTCAAGTTAAGAAACTAAGCAATAAAGAAATAGCTTTAGTAAAAGTACTTTGGAGAAACCATCAAGCAAAAGAAATAACATGGGAGGCCAAAGATGCGATAAAATCAATATCTTACTTATTTAAAGCCAATGAGGAAGTCCAACATGCAGAATTGGGACACTAATAGGTACGTGTGATTGAATACTTAGTGTATTATCAAAATTTTGTGTAAGTAAAGGTTTAAACTTGGTTAAGCTATCCAATGGTGCTAATATTTGAGGACAAATATTACTAAGGGGGGAGTATGTAATAGCCCACATCTTATATTACTAATACTATGCAAATAAAACATGATACGGCTTTTCAAATTAGTGCTTTTTTTAAAAGTTCTTGAATCTCCAATTAAAGGGTGATATGTATGTCTAAGGCTAAAGACGGTCGAGTGTAAAAAAGTTCTAAGTCAAATTGAAGAGTTCACAACCTGAAATGAAGTGAGAGAAGTAAGGTTCTTGTAATACTTAGGAAGCTAGTAGGTAAGTCACCTACTTGCTTGGCTTAAATTTGCTAGCTAAACGGAGACGAGGCCCGATATCAAATTTTTCCAAGTTCGATAATGAATAAAGTCTGTTTAAGAGTGTAACTTTAGCCCATGTTTTACCATTGTAAATGGACAATACTTATAGCCAAGATGAATAATAAAAGGGTCTAAGAACATCACAACCCATTTGACTAATTGGGTCCAAACTAATGAAGAGGAATTAAGAAAATAGGCAACCAACGCCCATCAACTTTGAGACCCATTTAGGCCCAAGTGTGAGGGCCAAGCTGCTGCATAACTAGCTTATTAATATGTGTTAAAATGTGGTAAAAATTTCAAGAGAATATCGGCCAAGGATACCCTTTAAAAAGGGCTCAAAACAACCCCTTAAGTCATTTCACTTTGGAACAATTTTCAGCTTTCCTAAAGACTCCTTTTTTCTCTTTACTTTACTTCACAAGGCAGCCAATACAACCTTCTAGGGTTCTTGAAGGAAACCTGAATCTTTAAGGCTAAGATAAGTAGAAATATCTATGTATTTGTTATACTTATCCCATGATAAACAAGAAATATATGCTAGTTATGCTTGTTGAAATTGTTGGACAACATGTGTTTCAAAAGTTATTGTATATTTTTCTTGTTTATTTGGAAGCTTTTCTGTTTTTGGTTGGTTTGATTATGAAGGGAGGCTACTGTTCTTAATGAGTATTGGTTCTATAATAATGTATAAAAGTTGCTATATCATTTTTACAGTCCACAAAAGTGAGTTCTTGTGTGATATAATAACTATGCTCATAATAGGAACTTATGGGCTTATTGATTGAGCACTATGGTCTCATGTCCTCCACCTATTTTAAGAACTATTTTTGAACTATTTTAGGACTAGGTTAATGTGTATATATGATAGGTACAGTTTGGTTAAATTTGGAATAAGTTTTAATTGTCGACGTCAAAATGTAATGAAGGGATGTGATGTTATTCTGCCTAATTGTATGTTGCGTAGAATTGTTATGCATTGTGCTTTATGGGCTATTGTAAGACTGTTATGGCACTAGAAAAGGCTGCACATGATATGTATATGAGAATATGCATTAGAAAATATGACTTGGAGCGAAGAGGTTGTAATGCTTGGCGGGTGTATAATGCTTGTGTAAAACCATGCAATTCAATAGTGGAATCATACAAGAAAAATCAATGTAAAACCACCCACCAATACTTGGTAATACCCTCATGCAATATAGATCAAAACCCTTCATCAAATCTCAAGATAGATCATAGATTCATAGCTCAAAACATGCTTAAGCAGTAACACTTTTATGAAACCCCAACATAGTTCATAGTCAAATTCATAGTAAGTAAGACTCATCCGTAAATCAACTTAAAAATATGCAATTTATATAAAAAAGGAAGATTGACCACCATGGGTGAAAGGACCTAATGGTTGAAACCCATGTACCTCAACTTTGGAGAATTCCTTCATGAAGATGGAGATGAGAGCTTGAAGCTTGAGTGACTTTCTTTAGATTCAGAATGAGATTTGGTAATTGAATTTTGAGTAAAATATTTGTCTAAGTGTTTGAGAGAGTATCAGGGAATATCTTGTATGATATGAAGGTGAAGATGTAAGACCCAAAAGCCTTAGATGTAACATCCAAAAGCCTTGGACCAAGTGATAAAAACTGTGCAAATTTAACACTAGGGCACGCCCAAGCCGCATCTCACTAGGGGCGCGAACCCTCTCTAGAAATTGCATTCTTGGAAAAATAAAATTGTTATTCGGTCGCTCTAAAATAGGGGTTAGACTTTTTTCCACTTTATTTTACCCCTAAACAAGAATATGAAGTCAAATTTTTGATATCACGCACAGATTTTGAGATATGTGAAAATTACAAATTCGGCCACTTTCGAGGTACATTTTTGGGTACTTTTTGGGGTCGTTCCAACCAGCAACTGAGTACAATAAGGATTCTTTTGCAAAACACTATGACAGAAATTTTTGAAAAGATATCCAAACAAATTATAAAGCTCTTCTTGTGTCTTTTTTCTAATTGAAGCCAATTATCCATGGAAATATCTGACAAAATTGATCTAATACAAAACAAATATGAAAAAATATTGGTGGTAAAATGCGATATCTTACAAAAGAACATCACAAGGGTGGCCTACCATTACAACAAATGAACACTAGAAACTTAACACAACTTGCTTAACTAGTTTTGAGAACTGGTAAGATTTTAGACCGTCTTTGAATATCTACAAATATTTGAAGCCACGACCTAACATTTTTTTCTTTATTTAACAAATAATCTTGAATACAATTATCAATCTCTTTAAATATAAAGATAAACTACGTGGTGATGTACACTTTGGAAGCTATTGATTTTCAAGCTGAAATTTCTAATATTAATGAGAATGCAACAATGAATTGGAACATACTTGCACCAAAAAAAGCAAGTCGAAGTAAATCTCCAAGCCTTGAAAATAGATAACAGGTAGCAACTAATCTAATAGTTCCACTTAATGAGGATGTAGTTTGAATAAATTCATTTGAAGTGCTCAAGGACAAGAAAGAAATAGAGTTGGTTGGTTTTATTCCCAAGAAGGAGCATACTTTGGCTCAAGTTCGTTATGATAATTATTTACAATCAGCTAACAAGCCAATAGCATGAGTATGTAGTATGGGGATGGAAAAAAATGTTAATGTTATTTTATAAATAAAACAGAGAGAGATGAGTGCTCCTACGTGGGTTGATTTGGTTGATAAAGAAGAATAGGTTGCACTACCTTTTCTGAATTGCAAGTTAAGCCCAAAAGCCTCAAAATTTGTGCCTAAAAGTTTGATCTCAAAGAAGAATAAATCAGAGAACTGCCTATTAATTTGGGTGATAATTGTTTTGATAAGGATGAAGAAGATACTATATTAGACATGCTTTGATAAAGTTGTTAGGGATGGAGATATCTCACCTAGGTATCAAAGAAGTGGAAGTAGAAAAAATCAAAAGAAAACACATGGGAGGCAGCATTGGGATGGTAAAGTGATGGACGATTTTGTTCCAAGGCATATATCTATGCAACTAGCAAAGCAGAACTGAAATGACCCAAAAAAGTGACCAAAATGTGCATCAAAAGTGCCCAAAATTGTAATTTCCTTATATCTCAAAATTTGTGCATGATATCAAAAATCGGACTTCATATTCATGATCAGGAGTCAAATTAAGTGGGAAATGGATCTAACCCTGATTTAAGAGCAATCATAGAAAAATTTAAAAATATCAAAATGCAATTTCTAGTGAGTAGTCCACGCACTTAGTGCAATGCAGACTAGTATATTTTCTGTCCAATTTTTTTAAATCCAGTCCAAGACTGTGGGTCTTGGGCTTAAGTGTTCCCATGCGTGAAAGTACCTATACTTAGAATTATTTCACCCTCATATCATTCAAGACATTCCCAAATACTCTCTCAAACACTTAGACAATATTCCACCTCTAAATTTCAAGTCCCAAAACTCATCCGAATCTTAAGGTTCTCATTCAAGCTTCAAGTCTCCCTCTCCAATCTTCTTCAAGGATTATCTAAAGTCAAGTTATGTGGGTTTCTTTCATGGGTTCCTTACACAATGATGCCCAAGCCTTCTTTTACCTAAAATTGCATGATTTAAAGTTTATTTATTCATAAGTCTTACTTATTATGAAATTTACTGCATAATATTTTGGGGTTCATGAAATTGTGATTGTTTTAGCATGTTTTGAGCTAAGAATCTAACATCTATTGTGAGATTTGATGAAGGATTTTGATATATATTACGTAAGGGTGCTAGCAAGTACCTATTAATGGTTTTATACTGAATTTTCTAACATGATTCCACTCTTGAATTGCATGGTTTTACACTAGCATTACACAACTACCAAGTATTTGATAAAATATCCGATTATGATTTCTTGAGGAATTTAAGGTCCAATTTATATTTTATGAGTTGAATGATTATATGATGATAAAAGGAATATAAGTATTTGATATTATCTTTATAGTATTGAGAATTGACCAAGCCTCACTCGGGAGGTTGTAGGCTAGGGTAACAATGTTAAGGGGTTTATACCTCGATTGCCTTGCTCAGGAGGTGGTAGGCCCATAAACCATGTCAAGGGTTGTCTACCTTGATAACCATGTTGAGGGGTTCATACATCATCAACCATGCTTAGTTATTTGTACCTCATCAACCAATTGAGGGATTGTACCTCAGTCGCCTCTACAAAGGGGTGATAGGCCTTTGATATTCACTAATAATGGTCACTCCTTACATATGTATTATGTTTTATATAAGCATGGTTTACCACAAGCATCTTTAGTATATACCATATTGTTATATGCTACTCATTGCTTATGTTTATGCATTTCAATTATGTTACTTATCTTTTGTTGCATTGTATCCTACATACTTGTACATTCAAATATACTAACGCACACTCTATGCCTACATGATGTCACCATGTAGGGATCGAAGCCCACTTGATCCTCCTCCTCCTCCATGATGCTAGTACAATCTCTCTCACAAGTTAGTTAGTTAGTGCTCCATTTTGGGGACAACGTTTTCTTTGCTATATTATTTATATGGACTTATTTTCTTTATTGTATATTTTGACTATGAGGGTGATCCCGATTGCTTATCTTGGCCTCCGCTAAGTTCTGTGGTTAGAGGTGTTGTTGGACATGTTATGTATAATACTATGAGCTTTGACTATGTCATGACTCTTGATGTTTATGATATGAAGGTTGTCCCTTAGCCCCATTTATCCCTATTTATATACTTTTATTGTATTTTATTGCTTCTACGATCAAGGATGTGTAATGATATGTTAAGAGGCTTACTTATGGTCACTTCGGGTTCCCTATGCGCCATGTCACGTCTAGGTCCTAGGCTTGAGTCATGATAAACTTGGTATCAGAGTACTACCTTGTTAATGGTCCTCGGCATCCAACACACCGTGTCGATTAGAGTCTTGTTCATAGTTGTTTTGTGCACCACAACTATGAGCAAGAGGCTATTAGGCATTTAGGAAATATTTTCCATCATCATGTTTAAGTTGTGCTATAGAGCTTAAAGTAAGTTTCCCCCCCCCCTAATGCTTATTATTTGCTATGTTAGGTCATACCTAACACAAGAGGAAGAAGAGCCTGCACATCCAAGGGGCAACCAACTCATGGAGAGCTTCGAGATGCTTTCACTTTGCTTGCAAAAGTTGTGGCTAAAAAAGCCAACTAAGGGGCCCAAGCCTCTCATGCTCCTACTTCGACATCTCAGTTGAGAGACTTCATAAAGATAAATCCCCCAGAATTCTATGGGTCTAAGGTTGATAAGGACACTCAAGAGTTCATTGATGAGGTCTACAAGGTATTGGCTATCATGTGTGTTAGGTCAGAGAAGAAGGCAAAGTTGGCAGCCTACCAACTCAAAGAGGTAACACAAATATGGTACAATCAATGGAAGGAGGAGAAGGGAATCAACAATGTGGTATTTTTGGAGGAGTTCAAGGCGGCTTTTCTTAATTGGTTATTCCCTCTTGAGCTTAGGAAAGCCAAATTAGTGGAATTTATGAATTTGAGAAAAGGGTCTATGAGTATGAGGGAGTATGCCCTCAAGTTTAATCAACTCCCAAAGTATACCCCACACTTGGTTGTCGACTCAAGGTCTTGGATGAATAAATTTGTGATGGGTGTTTTCAATTTGGCAAATGAAGAATGCCAGTTCACTATGTTGATTAGTGACATGGATTTGTCCTATTTAATGATCTATGCAGAGCAAATAGAGAAGGAAAAGTTTGAAAAGAGGAGTTATGAGGCCAAGAGGGCCTGTTTTGATGGTAATTCCAAAGTCAAAAGGGTAGCCTGTTCCATCAAGGACAAGGGTCTTCTGATGCATTTTATAAGAGGGTTGCCAATGATTTTCCAAGAGCCTAAAGTGTTGGGGGTGTGGTTCCTAATGGTGGGTGTGTATAATGTGGTAAGGGTCATAGTGGCCCATGCTTGAGAGATACTAATGCTTGTTATAGTTGTGGAGAAGTTGGGCATAAGGTGTTGGATTGCCATCAAAATCACAACAAAGGTAAGGAGGTTCGTCCATAAGGTTATAATATGGTTCCTTTAGGGAGAGGTGGTCAACACAAGGTACATTAAGTTTTATTCTTTGCATGAGAGGCAAAGGGTTGATGATGTGCCTAATGTTGTCACCAGTACATTAAAAATCTTTGATTTTGATATGTATATATTGACTATCCGGGTGACACTCTTTCTTTTGTTACCCCCTTTGTTGCCAAAAAGTGTCATGTTGTGCTCGAATTATTGTATGATTCTTATGAGGTGTCTACTCCTATTGGTGCATCTATTGTTGCTAGAAAGGTGTATAAAAATTGTCTTGTTTGCATTTTTCATAAAATGTTGCCTTGTGATTTTGTGGAGTTGAATATGGTTGATTTTGATGTAATTTTGGAGATGGATTGGTTGCATGCATACTATGCCTCTATTGATTATAGAACTTGTAGGGTCAAATTTCAATTCCGAAATGAACCGCTCTTAAGTGGGAGAGTCATCATTTGGTGGTGAAAGGTAGATTCATCTCTTGCATTAAAACTCGTAAGTTGATCTCTATGGGGTGTCTTTATCATCTTGTAAGGATTAGGGATGTGGAGTCTAAAGTCTTTCCCCTAGAGTTAGTTCCGATTTTAAATGAGTTTCTTGATATCTTTCCAAATGACCTTTCTAATGTTCCTCCCGAAAGGAAAATAGATTTTGGTATAGACCTCCTCCTTGATACTCCACGAATCTCTATTCAACCTTACCGTGTGGCCCCAGTAGAGTTAAAGGAGTTGGAGGATTAATTGATGGACTTATTAGAGAAAGGATTTATTAGGCCTAGCCAATTATCCAAGTGTGCACCGATGTTGTTTGTGAAGAAGAAGGATGGGTCTCTTAGAATGTGTATTGACTACCGGCAACTTAATAGGGTTAACATCAAGAATAGGTATCCTCTTTCGAGAATTGATAATTTGTTTGACCATTTGCAACGGGCTAACCACTTCTCTAGGATTACTCTTTGGTCTGGGTATCATCAAGTGAAGGTGAGGGAGGGTGATATACCCAAGATGGCCTTTCGGACTAGGTATGGGCATTATGAGTGTATTATGATGTCTTTTGGGTTGACCAATGCACCGACTATCTTCATGGATCTTATGAATAGGGTATTTACACCCTACTTTGATTTGTTTGTCGTGGTCTTCATTGATGATATTTTGATTTATTCTCATTTAGAGAAGGAGCATATGGCTCATTTAAGGGTAGCGTTGCAAAGATTGAGGGAAGAGAAGTTGTATTCTAAATATGAGAAGTGTGAACTTTTGTTGAAAGAAGTTACCTTTCTAGGTCATGTCATGTCGGGGATGGTATTAAGGTGGATCCTAAAAAGATGGATGTGATTAGAAATTGGCCTAGACCATTTACCCCATCGAATATTAGGAGATTCTTGGGTTTAGCGGGCTACTATTAGAAGTTTATGAATGAGTTCTCTTCTATTGCTTCTCCCATGACTAAATTGACTCAACAAAAGTCTAAGTTTGTGGGGACCGATGAGTGTGAAAGAAGTTTCTAAATCTTGAAAGATAAGCTTGTGTCCGCTCCTATATTGTCACTACTGAAAGGGCTAGAGGGGTTTGTTATGTATTGTGATGCTTCTAGGGTTAGTTTGGGTTTTGTTATAATGCAAAATGGTATGATCATAGCCTATGCTTCTTCGCAACTTAAAGTGCATGAAAAGAAGTATCCTACTCATGATCTTAAACTAGCCGCCTTGGTATTTGCATTAAAGATATGGAATCATTATTTGTATGGGATGCATGTTGATGTGTTCACCGATCATAACAGTCTCCAATATGTCTTCACTCAAAAAGATCTTAACTTGAGGAAAAGAAGGTGGTTAGAACTTCTTAAGGACTATGACATGAGTGTGAATTATTATCCTGGTATGGCTAATATTGTGGCGGATGCTTTGAGTAGGGTGTCTACAGGTAGCCTAGCTCATGTTGATGGTAGTGGAAAAGAGGTGGCTAGGGAGGTCCATCGGTCGGCTAGACTAGGGGTTAGGTTGGAAGAGGTTGATAATGGTGGCATTGTGGTTGTTGATGGTTCAAAGTCTTCCTTGATTGATGAGGTAAAAGAAAAGTAAGATATCCTTCCTTATTAGAATTTAAGGGCTTGGTGAAAGAGGGTAAGGTGGAGGTTTTTTCCCAAAGGGGAGATAGTATCCTTAGGTACCAATGTAGGTTATGAGTACCTTGTGTTGATGGCTTGATAGAAAAGATTCTTGATGATGCTCATAACTCTTCCTATTCTATCCACCCCGATTTTACCAAGATGTATAGGGATTTGAGAGAGGTGTATTGGTGGGGAGGTATGAACAGAGACATTGCCAAATTTGTTTCTGATTGTCATAGTTGCCAACAAGTCAAAGCTGAGCGTCAGCCCAGGCGGCCTAACCCAAAACATAGAGATTCCTACTTGGAAGTTGGAGGATATTAATATGGATTTTGTTGATGGGTTTCCCAAGACTAGAAAGGGTTTTGATTCCATTTGGATTGTGGTTGATAGGATGACAAAATTGGCTTACTTTTTAGTGGTTAAGACTATATAAGGGGATGAAGATTATGCTAAATTCTACATTCATAAGGTGATGAGATTACATGGGGTTCCCTTGTCTATCATATTGGATCGTGGTTCTCAATTTACCTCAAATTTTAGAGGTCCTTTCAAAAGAGTCTTGGTATAAAAGTTAAACTTAGTATGACCTTTCACCCTCAAACGGATGGCTAAGCATAAAGAACTATCCAAAACTTGAGGATATGCTTTGCGCTTGAGTATTGGAGTTTAGGGATAGTTAGGATGATCATCTTCGGGTGATTGAGTTCGCTTATAACAATATCTATAATTCTAGCATTGGTATGGGTACTTTTAAGGATCTATATGGTAGACATTGTAAATCACCAGTTGGGTGGTTTAAGTTTGGTGAGGTGGCTATGTTGGGACCCTATCTGGTTATGAAGGCTCTTGAGAAGGTTAGGATGATTAGAAAAAGGTTAAAGATGGCCCAAAGTCGCCAAAGCTCCTATGCCAATGTGAGGGATCTTGAATTCAACGTTGGTGATTGGGTTTATTTGAAGGTGTCACCCATGAAGGGTATAGTTCATTTTGGTAAGAAGGGAAAGTTGAGTCTATGATATGTGGGTCCTTATAGGGTAATGAGGAGGATTGGCAAGGTAGCTTATGAGTTGGAATTGCCTAGGGAGATAGATTTGGTTCATCCAGTTTTTCATGTTCCTATGTTGAGGAAATGTGTGGAAGACCCTAACGCTATTATGCCTATTAATATTTTGGGTGTCATTGAACACAATTTAACCTATAAAGAGGTTCCAGTTAAGATTTTGGATAGAAAAGTGAAGAGGTTGAGGAAAAAGGATGTGGCTTCCTTTTAGGCCCTTTAGAGAAATCAACAAGTTGTAAATGCTACTTGGGAGGCCGAAGAGAACATGCAAATGAAATATCCTTACCTTATCCACACCACTCAAGACTAAGGTATTAATGTAAGTCCTCTAGATGATCTCAAGTCTTAAGTTCAGCCCTTATGTCATTGCATACATTCATGTTTAAATTGACAAGTTCATGATGATTTTATACTTATATTGAGGTTTTTAAAATGATATTTAACTGCATTGTTGCATCCTTATGTGGTCTGAAATTGTCATGTTTATGTCTCAAATACATTTCTTTGACATTCGGGGACGAATGTTCCCAAGAGGGAGATTTTGAATGACACCAAAAAATGCCCAAAAATGTGCCTTGGAAGTTCCTAGAATCATAATTTCCATATATCTCAAAATTTGTGCATGATATCCAAAATCTAACTTCATATTATTGATTAAGGGGTTAAATTGAGTGGGGAATAATCCTAACCTTAATTTAATAGCAACCGTAGTAAAATTTGAAAATTGCAAAATACGATTTCCAGTGAGCAGTCCACACCCTTAGCACGAAGTGGACTGGTATATTTTTTGCATATTTTTTTTAATCCAGTCCAAGACATTGAGTCTTAGGACTAAGTGTTGTCATGCATGAAAATGCCTATACTTAGCTTTATTTCATGCTCATATCATTCAATACATTCCCAAATACTCTCTCAAACACTTAGACAATATTTCACCTCCAAATTTCAAGTCCCAAAACTCATCCGGATCTTAAGGTTCTCATTCAAGCTTCAAGTCTCCCTCTCTAATCTTCTTCAATGATTCTCCAAAGTCATTTACTTAAAATTGCATGATTTAAAGTTGATTTACTCATGGGACTTATTATTATGAATTTTACTGCACACTATGTTGGGGTTCATGAAATTGTGATTGTTTTATCTTATTTTGAGCTATGAATCCAAGATCTATTGAGATATTTGATGAAGGGTTTCGATCTATATTACTTGAGAGTGTTACCAAGTATCTATTGATGGTTTCACACTGAGTTTTCTAGAATGATTCTACCTTTGAATTGCATTGTTTTACACTAGCATTACACACCCGCCAGATGTTTGATAAAATGTCCAGTTATGACTTCTTGAAGAATTGAAGGACTAATGCATATTTTATGAGTTTAATGACTATATGATGATGAAAGGAAAGTGTGTATTTGATATTATCTTTATAGTGTTTAGAATTGACCAAGCCTACAACTCGAGAGGTTGTAGTCCCAGGTAACCATGTTGAGGGGTTTGTACCTCAATCGTCTCACTTGGGAGGTGGAAGGCCCATGCAACCATATTGAGGGGGTTTTACCTTGATAACCATTTTGGGGGGGGGGGGTTGTACCTCATCAACCATGTTGAGAGGTTTGTACCTTATCAACCATGTTGAGGGGTTTATACCTCATTCACTTCTCCAAGGGGGTGGTAGGCCTTGGATATTAACTAATAATGGTCACTCCATACACATGTATAATGTTCTATATAAGCATGGTTTACTACAAGCATCTTCCATGCATGCATATTTTTATATGTTACTCATTATCTATGCTTATACATTTGGATTATGTTACTTATCTTTTGTTGCATTGCATCCTACATATTTTGTACATTCAAACTTACTAATGCATACTTTATGCCTATATGATATCACCATGTAGGGATCGGAGACTCGGTTTATCATCATCATCATCCACATGGCTAGTACTATCTCTCTCTTAAGTTAATTGGTGAGTCCTCCATTCCGAGGATAATGTTTATGCTCTTATGTCATGTATATTGATTCTCTTTCTTTATTGTACATTTTGACTATGAGGGTGAGCCTGATTCCTTGTCATGATCCCCGCTAAGTTCTATGGCTAGAGGTGTTGTCGGACATGATATGTAGAATGCTATGAGCTTTAACTCTCTCGTGAATCTTGAAGTTTATGATATGAAAGTTGTCCCTTAGTCACGTTTATCCCTATTTACATACTCTTATTGTATTTTATTATTTCCTCGACCAAGGATATGTAATAATACGTTAAGAGGCTTGCTTGGGGTCCCTTCAAGTTCCCCATGTGCCATGTTACGTCTATGCCCTAGGCTTGGATCGTGACAAGAATCACAAGACAATATCATTGGGTTTGACCAGGTCCAATAAATCCAGGAAGTGGTGATACAAAAAGGGAAGTACTTCAATTTGGTTTAGATGGTCTATCTATCCTTTTAATTCATACATCTGTAAAGAGAATTTTGAGGTTGATAACTCAAGTTTCTTCTTGGATTTTGTGGTTTTATTTTATTTAAGTATCAGCATTTGTATTGTTATCATAGAATATATTATAAACTTTATGATGATCATAGAATACCTAGTTCTCTCTAGCTCTTATATTCTTCATGCTTGTTAATTAGTAGAGGTTCGTTACCTCGTTAGATTTGACAAGGGAAGGTGCCCTTCTTGCTTGTAATATTTTCTACTAAGGTTTTTTATTTAAATAAAAAATTTCTAGATGCTATGTCTAGTAGTATAAATTCATTTTTTAAAAAAAGATAAACTACGTCTAGGCAAACGTGTGATATTTATTTACAATACATCATTATAATTTGAAAAACATATTATTTATAACTATAGTTAGAATTTTGTTGTTAATTTCTCTCTCCTCTCTTCCTCTCTCTCGCTTCTATCTCTATAATCTCGTGCGCCTCTCTACTTGTCATCTCTCCCTTTCCTCTATGGTCCCCCTGTTTATTCCCTCTCTCTTTCTCTCTCTCTCTCTCATGCACATGCCTTTTTGTTCCTCCTCTCTCTCGATACATATACAAATTATTATAATTATTAATTAAACAAATACAAATGTTAACAATCATTTATATAAATACAAATGATAAGTATCAATATACAAATCCTCTTTAGTGATACAAAATGCGAAGAAATATATATTTTGATACAAATTATATTCATTGATACAAATTGTATTTGGATACAAATTGTATTTGTTGATTCAATTATACGAATCTTCTTCAATAATATGTAGTTGGATACAAATTGTTTTCATTGATACAAATTGTATTTTGATATAAATTATATTTGTTGATTCAATTTTTCATTGATACCAATTGTATTCAGATATAAATTGTCACGACCGGGACCTAGGGCCTAGATATGACACAGCATATGGGAACTTGAGAGTCCCCAAACATGACTCAAGATACTAAAACTCACATCATTGATTCGCATAATCAAAAATCAGTACATAGTTCTAAGGGACGAGGAATTAGGACTCACGCTATAGGGACATTTTGGGACTTAGGATCTTTCTATCAACATAAGAGCAAGTCACATATTGATACTTAAAGATAACCAAATACATAACATTGACTCAACCATAAACTCATAGCATATATCATAAAGTGGTTTACAAGGTGTCCAATAATGCCTCTACATAGATGGGTCGGGGGCCAAGACATACCCGGGGCTCACCATCAAGTACAAAGATGAAGAGGCAACATAGATAGATAGGTGGTGGTTCGTCCTTGAAAGATAGGACTCACCACTTCAAGTAAAATTGGAATCCAAGCTAAACGTCAAATGGTGGATGATCAAGCTCCTCGGTCCCTACATAGTAAAAATCATGTAGGCAAGAGTATGCGCTATTACGTTTGAATGTACTAAGTATGCGGGGGCAATGCATGTAACTTACCAAAACCTACTTATCAATGTTACATGACAAGGGCACATACTATCGAAAAGAATATATAATAAGGAATGTAAATATAACAAGATACCATGAAATTCATGATGAATGAAATGCAAATGATGCTCATATTTATAGTGGGGATGTGACCTTAACCGACATGAGTAAGACCAAGTGAGCTATTACTTGGAATCCCGATGAATACCCCTCACCGACAAAAAAGGTGGTCTACTTGCCAAAGGTAAACCATATTTCACCTTACGAGAACACATCCCATTTCATATAAAGCCACCTTCCTTACGGAAACATATCCCATTTCAGAAAGGACCCTATGCTAGGCACATAGTTCAAGGAAATAGAGCACTCCTCCCTCAATCTATCAATGTTAACCGTCATCCCACAAGAATACTTATAATATACATATACATACTTTCAAAAAGGCTATTATCATTTTCCAAATCATTTCAATGCATAACTGGGCTTAAAATCCAAGCGACATTCATAATAATTTATACATAGGCTCAAATGCCAAAATCATAGTTTCATAGTCATAATACTCATGCATAGAAATAGCCCATTCATATGCAAAATGGTGCAAGCACCCAAAATGTTGAAAGAGCCAAAACCAAAGATATACATGTGATCACAATATTATCATAACTAATATCTTATCAAAATCATATCATAGAACATAATTGGGCTTAACCCATAACATAATTCCCATAATAATCCATTTACATGAATGCATATGCTATGAATAATGAGAGAATGGCATGGGTAATTAGGATTAAATCTAAAATCAACAATATAAGGTGAAATTGAAGTAAATACACCATTAAATCCATATTTAAATCCAACATAAGTTCACCCAAGCATAAACAAGCTTTTGAAAAGGAACATGTATACTTGTAATTTCATAAACCCAAAGTAAATCTTCATATAATAGTTTAAATCACATTAAAATCATCAAATATACACTATGCATGCATCAATACAATTTTAGGAATCATAATATTCAAAACTCAAAATTAAAATAAGCGAATGAAAATAATTTTGGGTCTCCTTGATTGGAAGGAATCAAGGATCAACCCAAATATCTTAGATCTTGAGTTCCTTGGAAATGAGTTGGAAAAGAATGGAAGCTTGGAAGTGGGTCTTGGAATCCAAAACTTGTTCTTTAGTTTCCTTGGATTTGTTTTGGGGACTTGGTGCAGGCTATTGAAAGAATTGAGAGTGTATTTGAAATAAGAGTAATTACTTTGATCCTTTGGAATAGGGTTTAAGTCATTTGGGATGGTTAGGATAGCAATGAAAGGCCAAAAAGATCATTAGAATAAAGAAAATTTACGAAAATATCATTAGTGAAATGGAGGAAAAATTAGCAAAGTGTTGCCCCACTGAAGGCTTGACTGGCTGTGTGGCACTCCAAGGGTGATGTGTAGTGCTCATCCAAATGGACTTAGAAAAATAAAAGGGAGTTGGGAACACTAAGAAAAATTTCACGTCTCATCACTTTGAGGGAGCACTTCATGGGTCTTGTAATGCTTCATGATCCGTTACACCACGCTTAGGCATGAAAATGTGTTTAGGCCACTTCATGCCCAAGTGCCACGGGATATCAAACCCCACATGACTCATCAAGTGTGCCCATGGCACAACCCTTGACCAAATTTCCCCAAGTCCAACAAGCTTCCCTTGACATGCCTTGTGCCTATCCACACAGTCAGTGGCAAGCCACACGGTCCGTGCTACTGGCCACATCATCTTCCTTAGTTCCAAAAATGTCCCTTTCCAGTCCCAGCTGACCCAAACGTCCTGTAGGCATCACTGCCTATCAAGCTGTCCGTTTGACACCACTGCACAAGAGGGTCTCACGAAAATGATCATAACTCTTTTATTCAATATTGGAATGAAGTGAAACCAACTGTGATGCAAAGTTAACTCAAAGGACTTCCCATTACTTAGGATAAAAATGGACTTTTCCAGCATAAGCCATCCAAATGGTCCATCCAAGGTCATACTGCCCGTCAAACTATCCGTGTGATACCACTGCATAGGAGGATCTCACAAAAACGACCATAACTCCTTCATTCGATATCAAAATGAGGTGAACCAAGTACATTACAAAGCTAACGCAAAGGCCTTTCATTTGACATGCTTGGGACACCCAGTTCCAAGTGTGCTAAAAGTTATGATCTTTTAAAGTTGACCCTTCTACCGGTACTTGTGTCTAACTTAGCCAACAGAAATTCCTTTGAATTTTGGTTGACGTAGGAGGCCCATGATGACCTTACACAACATACATAAGCGTGAAAAGTCCTGGCCCTTACATCATCACCCCGTTGGGAATATTCATCCCCAAATATGGAAGAACAAGGATTGTAAGGCTTGAATTAGAACATGAAACTTCCAATCACAAGATACAATGCATAATTCACAATTTGAAAATTACCAAATCATTAAAACTCATATCAAAACATATTCAAATCATTTTAAAACATCATAAGATAAAATCATTTTTGTTCACATGTATGCATGTCATGTCATAAGACTCAAGAGCGAAAGAATTAGGAGCATTGAGAATAATAACCTAATACTATGGGCTTGAGTAGATTGGAAAGGATAGAGGTGTCGTTGCATCCTATTTGACTCCACTCCCCACATAGCACTTTTAATATGTCGGTCTCCACTGTGAAGCCTCTCCACTTGCCATCCAAGACATCAATCGGGACTTTCTAAAATCACAAGTTATCCTCAACCTCAACCCCTTCCAAAAGAACAATAGAACTAGTATCACCAACTAATTTCCTCAAATTAGACACATAGAAAACCAAATGAATAAAACTCAAATCCGAAGGCAAATTCAATCTAAAGGCCACATTCCCACATTGGAAAATAATCTCATGAGGGCCTATATATCGGGAAACTTAATTGCTCTCCTTTCTATGATGCATCATACCATTAATAAGTGATACCTTCACATCCACCCAATCACCAAAACCAGACTCATGATCCCTCTTTCAAACATCTAAGTAAGACCCTTGGATGGCTTCAAACTATATTCAACTTTTCCTCAACTAAGCCCACTCTCTCCATATCCTCTAGCAGTAAACCTAGGCCTATAGAAGTCATCTCATCTGATCCAAACCATCCCACCAAAGACCTACACCTTCTACCCCACAAATCCCCAAATAGCACTACACCTGCGCTAGCATGAAAGTTATTATTGTAAACAAATAGTAGATTACCCCAATTAACTTTGAATTCCGACATGCAATACCTCATCATGTCTTCCAAAGTTTGAATTGTCCTGAACATTGAAAGTAGACTCAACTGATGAGAAATGAGCTGACTTAGTCCTCCGGTCAATAATACCCCAAAATGAATCAAATTGCTTTTGGGTCAGACGCAAAACCTATCACATAATTTATGTTTACCTCTTCACACTTCCAAGTAGGAATTCCAATATCTTGAGACAAACCACTAGGTCTTTGGTGTTCTACATTCACTTGTTGACAATTAGGGCATTCGGATACAAACTTGGCTATATCCTTCTTCATACCATGTGACCAATACTCTTCCCTCAAACCATAGTACCTCTTAGTAGATCTCAGGTAAATAGAATAAGAGAGTTATGGCTTTACTCATGATCATATCCTCTTAGGATAACCCACACCCGCAACACGTAATCGACCTTGATACCAAAGAATACCATCTCCCCCTTAGGGGGAAAACTCCACCTTATTCCTTTGGCAACTGACCTCTTCAGTACAACCAATAACGGATCTAGATCTTACTTAGCCTTATCATCGACAACCACTAAAAGTTCTTCCCCATTATAAACATAAAGGCCACCATTATTAGAGTCGGTCAGCCTAACACCCTAATCTAGCCAAGCAATAAGCACCTTTTTGCCAACTCTTTCTTCCATTCCTCAATAAGAGTCACACTTCCCATAGATAGCCTACTGAGAGCATTAGCTATAACACTTGTCTTGTGGGGATGATATTGTACACTCATGTCATATCCCTCAGGAGTTCAAACCTTTTCATTGGCCTCAAGTTAAGGTCCCTTGAATGAACATCTATTGCAAACTTGCATGATCGGTGAAGACATCAATATAAACCCATACAAATAGGATCTCCAAATCTTAAAGCAAATACGACCGCCGCTAATCTAAGATCATGAGTCAAGTAATACACTCATGCACCTTCAAATACTATTATGCATAAGATATCACCTTACCACGTTGCATACGTACACAATCCAACCTAATTCGAGAAGTATTATAACACACCACCAACACATCTAAATCATCCGCTAATGTCAAAATAGGAGTCAATGTCAACCAACCTATCAAAGTCCAGAAACATTTCTCACACTTATCTGACCCTACCAACTTGACCTTCTATTGAGTTAACTAAGTGAATGGAGGTGCAATAGATAAGAAACCTTTAACAAACCCTCCATAATAACTAGCCAACCCAAAAAAACTCCGAGTATCTAAAGGAGCAAGCTTGTGAAACAATGCACACACTTTATCAACTCCTATCTAACCTCATTTGTAAGATCAGCTACAACAATCTCCTTACCTGGATTGTGTTATAAGCTCAAAGTAACTTTAACTATTTAGTAGGGTTGGATGTAAATAGGAAATCTTACGAAATGTTCCATGGCACGATAAGAATCATGAAGAGTGATATATTTTCTAAAATGCCTTGTAGCTTCTTATCCATAGATGTGGCATGCTTCACATAAGACTCTACTTGATGTGGCATATTGGACTCCAAGGACCATTTATAAATCTAATGCTCTGATATCATCTTTGTCATGACCCGAACCTAGAGCCTAGATGTGACATGGCGTATGAGAACCCGAGAGTTCCCAACAAGCCTAAAGATACCAAAACTCGCATCATTGGTTCGGAAGCATAATCAATAACCAACACATGGTTCTAAGGGATGAAAAAGAAGGACTCACGCTATGGGGGTAATTCGGGTCATAGGATCTTTCCATCAACATAAGAGCAGTAACATATTTGTACTTAAAGATAATAAAATACATAACATTGACTAAACCATAAACTCATATCATATATCGTAAAGAGGTTTACAAAGTGTCTAATAATGCCTCTACATTGATAGGTCAGGGGCCAAGACATACCACGAGCTAACCCTCAAGTACAAAGATGAGAAGTGAAACGATCCCAAAAGTGCTCGAAAATGTGCCTCAGAAGTGCTTGGAATTATAATTTCCATATATCTAAAAATTAATGTGTGATATTGAAAATTCAATTTCATATTCTTGTTCGTGGGGTCAAATTTAGGGTGCAAAAGGGTCTAACCCCATTTTTGAGTGAACGATTCACAATTTTATATTTTTGAAGTAGCAAATTCCAATAGCATCTAAGTGTCACTAGCACGATGCGCCAGTGCTATTTTTCTGAGTAATTTTGTCTAATTTTTTCTATCTCAGTACAAGGCTTTTGGTATTGAGCCTAAGTGTTCCCAAATGTGAAAACGCCTATACTTAACCATTATTCACCCTCATGTCATTCTAAACATTCCCCAATACTCACTCAAACACTTAGCCAAGTTTTTTACTCCTAAATTTAAGTCTCAAAACCTCATCCAGAACTAAGGATTTCCCTCAAGCTTCAAGTCTCCATTTTCAATATTCATCAAGAGTTTCTCAAAAGCTAAGGTATGTGGATTGCAACTATTGGGTCCTTTCACCCATGGTGCCCTAACCTCCTTTTTACTCAATTTGGATGACTTAAAGTTGATTTTAAAATGAGTTTACCAGTATGGACTTGTTTGTGAGCTATGTTAAAGCTTTGTGAATTTGTGACTGTTTTGCTATATTTTGAGCTAAAAATCTTGGATCTATTGTAAGATTTGAGAAGGGGTTTTGATATATATTGCTTATGGGTGTTGCCAGGTATTGATTTATAGTTTTACAATGGATTTTATTGCATGATTTCACTCTTGAATTGTATGATTTCACATTAGCATGACACACCCGCCAAGTGTTTGATAAAATATTCGGTTACAATTTCTTGAGGATTGAAGGACCAATACCTGTCTTAAGTTATGAATGATGTTATGCTGATAAAGGAAGAGTATTTATATGATGTTATGATGATGATAAAAGAAAAGTATGTATATGGTATTTCTCTATATAGTGTTAAATTGACCATAGTCAATTGAAGGGTATGCCTCAATCACCATGGGAGGTAGGGTGTGACCATCCTCTAACCTTCCAAGGGGTTTGTACCTTGGCACCATAGGAGGTAGGGTGTGACCATTCTCTAACCCATCAAGGGGTTTGTTCCTAGTAACGTGTTGAAGGGTTTGTACCTCAATCACCATGGGTGGTAGGGTGCAACAATCCACCATAGTATAGTCCATTTTCACACTCGTATTATAATATATGAAGAATGCCTTTACCACAAGCATCACACATGCTCATCTTGTTATATGTTAGTTAGTTGCTTAAATTATGCATATCAATTATGTCACTTATCTCTTGTTGCATTGCATCCTACATCCTTAGTACATTAAAATGTACTAATGTATATTCTTGCCTACATAATATCACCATATAGGAACCAGTGCACAAGTTGATCATCCTTTTCCTTTATATGGCTAGTTTAGTACTACTTAAGCTAGTTGGTGAGTCCTCTACTTCTCTGACCTTAGTCTAAGTTTCTCTTATTATGTAATGAGTCACTCTTCTTTATTGTTTACTTTACCAATGAGGGTGGGCCCGGTTGCTTTCGCTTGGCCCCGCTCTATCTATGTAGTAGAGGTGTTGTTGGACATGCTATGTATCTATGATATGACCTTTGACTCTTTTGTCTCTTGATTATGATGTTACGCAAGCTTTCCGCTTTGTCCCATTGCCCTATTTCTACGTTCGTATGTCATTTAAATGCTTCCACGACTAATAATATGTAATGAGATAAAAGTCTTGTTTGGGGTTCATTCGGGTTTCTTATTCATCATGTCACATCTAGGCGCTAGGCTTGGGTCGTGACAAGGAGGTAACATAGATATATGGTTGGTGGTTTGTCCTTGACTGATAGGACTTACGACTTCAAGCAATACCAGAATCCAAGCTAAGCGTGGAACGGTGGATGATCAAGGTGCCCAGTCCCTACATGGTGAAACTCATGTAGGCAAGAGTATGCGTTAGTACGTTTGAATGTACTAAGTATGTGGGGTGCAATGCATGTAACTTACCAAGACTTGCATATCAATGCTTGATGACAAAGGCACATACTATTGAAAGAGATATATAACAAGGAATGTAAATATAGCAAGATGCCATGAAATTCATAATGCATGAAATGCAAATGATGCTTATATTTATATTGGGGATGTGACCTTAGCGGACATGAGTAAGACCAAGCATACTATTACTTGGAATCTCGATGAGTACCCCTCACTAGTAAAGAGATGGTCTACTTTCCAAAGGTAACCATACTTTACCTTACAGGAACATATCCCATTTCGTATGAAGCAACATTTCTTACGGGAACACATTCTATTTCGGATAGGATTTCAACAAATCATAGATCAAATTGAATTATTTCTTCTCCTTACAGGAACACATCCCATTTTGGAGGCATCGTCCCTTATGGGAACACATCCCATTTCAGAAAGAACCCTATAGTAGGCACATAGTTCAAGGAAAGAGAGCCTCCCCCATCAGTCCATCGGTGCTTAGCCGTCATCCCATAAAAATACTTATAATATACATGTACATACTTTCAAAGAGGCAATAGTCATTTTCCAAATCATTTCAATGCACGATTGGGCTTAAAAGCCAAGCACCATTCACAATAATTTATACTTAGACTCAAATGCCTAAATCGTAGTTTCATAGTCATAAGACTCATGCATAGGAATAATGTATTCATATATAAAATGATGCAAGCATTCAAAATACTCAAAGAGCCAATACAAAAGACATATATATGATCAGAATATTGTAATAACCAATATCTTATCAAAATCATATCATAGAACATAATTGGGCTTAACCCATAACATAATTCCCATAATAATCCATGTACATGAATGAATATGCTATGAATAATGAGAGAATGACATGGGTTAATTAGGATTAAATCTAAAATCAATAATATAAGGTGAAATTGAAGTAAATACATCATTAATCCATATTTATATCCAACATAAGTTCACCCATGCATAAACAAGCTTTTAAAAAGGAACGTGTATACTTGTAATTTCATAAACCCAAAGTAAATATTCATATAATAGTATAAATCACATTAAGATTATCAAATATACACTGCCCATCCATCAATAAAATTTTAGGAATCATAATATTAAAAATCCCAAAGTAAAGTAAGTAGAATCCATGTAGGTTTTCTTGAAAATAATCTTGCGCCTCCTTGATTGGAAGGAATCAAGGATCAACCCGCATACCTTAGAGCTTGAGTTCATTGGAATTGAGTTGGGAAAGAATGGAAGCTTGGAAGTGGGTGTTGGAGTCCAAAACTTGTTCTTGTGTTTTCTTGGATTTTTATTGGTGTCTTGGTGGAGGCTCTTGAGAGAATTGAGAGTATATTTTAGATGAGAGTAATGATTTTGATCCTTTGGAATAGTGTTTAAGTCTTTTGGGGACGTTTGGATAGCATTAAAAATCTGAAAAGTTCATTAGAATAAATAAATTTACAAAAAAATCATTAGTGAAATGGAGGAAAAATTAGCAAAGTTTTTCCCCACTGAAGTCTTAACTGGGCATGTGACATTCCACAGGTCATGTGGAGTGCCCGTCAAAAGGGACTTAGAAAAATAAATGGGAGTTGGGAACACTTAGACAATTTATCATCTTGTTACTTTGGCGAACCACTTCATGGGCCATGTGATGCTTCACGGTCTGTTTATGTCACGATCCAAGCCTAGCGCTTAGATGTAATGGGATAATGGGGAAACCATAGGAATTCAAACAAGCCTCGTAGCCTATCATTATACATCCTTGGTTACGAAGCAATTAAAATGACAAATAGAGATAAGCACAAACAAGTAGAATTGGGACTAAGGGAGACAGAGAGAAAGAGAGAGCAATACTTAAATATAATAGATGAGTCAAAGCTCAAGCATAATACACAACTTGTCCAACAACACCTCTAAACATAAATGCTTAGCCGGGGACAAGATAAGCAATCGGGCTCACCCTCATAGTCAAAGTAGCAATAAAGAAGAGAGTATCAATACATAGCATAAGAAATATAGACCAACGTCCCCGTAATAGAGGACTCACCAACTAGCTTGAGAGATAATCGAATTAGCTATGTGGAGGAGAAGGATGGCCAAATGGAGCTCGGATTCCAACATGGTAACATCGTGTAGGCATAGAGTATGTGTTAGTACGTTTGAATGCACTAAGTATGTAGGATACAATGCAACAATAGATAGGCAACATAGTCAAAATACATAATAATAATCAATAGATAACATAGTAACAATATGACATGTATAAAGGATGCTTGAAGCAAAAGATGCTTATATAGAACATATTACATAGATAAGAAGAGACCATCATCATAGAACAAGCAACTAGTACTCGGAATTTAAGGCTTAGCACCCTCTTTGAGGTGATCAAGGTACAAACACCTCAACAAGGTTAATGGATTTAACACTCTCCATCAAAGTGGTCAATGTACCAACCCCTCAACAAAGTTAATGGAATTAACACCCTCCATCAAAGTGGTCAAGGTACCAACACCTTAACAAAGTTACTGTCTTAACACCCTCCATCAAAGTGGTCAAGGTACCAACCCTCAACAAGGTCAATGGACTTAACACCCTCCATCAAAGTAGTCAAGGTACCAACCCCTCAACAAGGTTAATGGACTTAACACGCTCCATCAAAGTGTTAAAGGTACTAGCCCCTTAACAAGGGTAATGGACTTAAGACACTCCATCAAACTGGTCAAGTTACCAACCCCTCAACAGGGTTAATGGACCTAACTCCCTACATCAAACTGGTCAAGGTACCAACCTCTCAACAAGGTTATCGTCAACATGTAACACTATAGAATCTTATCATGAAATTAACACATATACAACATATTTTCATCATCATAAAGTCATATATCTCATATGCCAAGCTTTAGGCCTTCAACAACTTAAGAATCATAAATTGGACATTTTATCAAATACTTGGTGGGTGTGTAGTGTTTGTGTAAAAACATGCAATTCAAGAGTGTTATCATGATAGAAAATCCAATTTAGAACCATCAACAGACACTTAGTAACACCCTTAAGCAATATACATCAATACCCTTCATCATATCTCACAATTGATATTGGATTCATAGCCCAAAACATAGTAAAATAGTCACAATTTCATAAATTCCCAACATAGTGTGCATTGAATTTCTTAATAAATAAGACCCATGAGTAAATCAACTCTAAATCATGCAATAAAATGTAAAAGTAAGCTTGGGAATCATAGGTAAAAGGAACCCATAAAATAAACCCACAAACCTTGACCTTTGACAGTTTCTTGAAAAAGATTTGAAATGGAGACTTGAAGCTTGAATGAAATCCTTAGATCCGGATGAGTTTTGGGACTCTTGAATCTTGAGGAGGCCTTGGGTTTTGACCTAGTTTCCTTGAATTCCAACAAGACTTCTTAAAAACATTGATAATGGAAGAAGAAGTTGATTGTTAGGACCCGCAACATAATTTAAACCCTGAACGTCCTTAATTGGTTCGATTTAATAAAGTTTGGGACCAAATGTAACATTTTACTTAAGTTAGGTCCTTAAGAAT
>JAOTQJ010000049.1:7565463-7593032 GCA_025642045.1 Solanum sejunctum
GAATTCTTAGACTTTAAGTTGTGGTTTTGCGAGTTAATATTGGTTTAAGTGCCTAGTCGGCACGAGTCATGGCCCGGAGTTGGGTTGTGACATAAATTTCTGCATATGAAATCATATGCTTCTGTCGCTATATATAAGCCAAATTGCCAATAAGTCAATTTTTCACTTTGCCTACCAATTAATTATTATTTAACTTTTCTTCCTGCTACCGTTTGCAGGGATAATAATGACCATCTTTCACTTTTCTTTCCACTTAGTGTTGTCTCTAGTACAATTCATCTAATAAGTGCATAATAGTAAATGATAAAGCTACCGCTAATGTTTGCCCCAAAAATATCTTATTTTCTTATCAATAATAATAATAATAATAATAATAATAATAATAATAATAATAATAATAAAGTGAAGAAAGACAAGAATAGTAGTTATGGTGCAGTAACCATTGTTATTCTTGCCCATAAATTAAATAGTCTTAGCTATCGATAGTCCAAAATACCTACTTAAATTATTACTAGAGGGATATTTGAAGAAAATAACAGGACCAACTGTTAAAATATCTAGCGGGTCCTTATATCTTGACTGCCAAGAAGTGCGCAAAGTTAGTCATCCGATCAACTATCACCCAAATTAAATCATGCTACCTGTGGGACCTCGGTAAACTAGTGACAAAGTCCATGCTAATTATCTCCCACTTCCATTATGGAATCTCAGAGTTCTGAGCCACTCCACATGGCCTTTGGTGCTCAACATTGACTTGTTGGCAATTCGGTCACTTGGAAGTAAATTCAACAATATCTTTCTTCATTCCACTACACCAGTAGACTTTCCTCAAGTCATGGTTCATCTTAGTGGACCCTGGATGGATGGAATATCTAGAACTGTGGGCCTCTGTCATGATCCTTTCTCTAACACCATCAACAGCAGGAACTTATAAATTTCCTTGATACCTCAATACTCCATCTCCCCCTTCGATGAAAGTCATTACCTTCTGCTTATGCACATCAACCTTCAACTGCAATAAAACAGGGTCATAATCTTGATACTCCTTCACCTTCACTACTTGAGATGATGTCGACCCATTTATCACAAGAACTCATCCTTCGCTTGATTCGTCTAATTAGACTCCCAATCATGCCAGTCTATGGGCTTCTTTGGCCAACTCTTTCTTCTCCTCTTTCACATGGGTAGTGCTTCCCATGGACAGCCTGCTAAGAGCCTCAGCAACCACATTAGGTTTACCTAGGTGGCAGAAGATGCTCATTGCGCAGTGGTTAAGTAATTCAAGTCATCTCCTCTGCCTTAAGTTAAGCTCCTTTTGGGTGAAGACGTATTGCAGGGTCTTGTAGTCTATGAATACATCAACATGTGCTCCATATATATAGTGGCGCCATAATTTGATAGCAAACACCTGCCACCAACTCCAATTTTTACCATTCAAAATATAAATTAGTTATTGAGCTTAAATTAAGTATTTAATGATTACTTTTTCATAAAACCTTTTAAGAAATCATTTCAAAAAGATTTTATTTTTATCAATTATCCTAGTTTAATTATAAATTATTTTTGGATTCAATTAGTCAACAGTTTACTTGAATTATTTCCTTTTGATAATTTTAAGAAGCTCTTTAATCAATTTATATCAATTCATTTTATAGTCAAACTTAATTCAATTTGGCTACTTTTTAATTTCTAATTGACCATTATTGCAATTTAAATAGCCAAATATCGAATAATATTTTTCTACCCTTAATCCCATTTTTCATACCAAATATTGGTGTATTGTTTTACCAAAATGCGGCTCAATTTCATCATGTACAGTCCACTCCCCTTAATTTCTTAATCTCATCAGTACATACATATTATACTCACACACCCCACACACCCATCTTTTTCTTTTTAAGTTTATCCCACGCACAAATCCTTTCTCCTCCATCTCATTCACGATAAAATAACAATGGCAAGCAGCAGCAAAGCTGCGAGAAGCAGCTTAAAAGTAGCATACCCCTTTGAACCAACCCCAACATTCGAATTTTGAATTCGAATTTAAATCCCAATTTTTAAAAAAAAATTCCCAAAATGCTTTAAAATTTCTCTATAAATACTCTTGTCTCGGGACTGAAAAACGAGATATTTTTTGGGTGGTGTATCTTCTCAGAAAATACAACATCTTATACAAGAATATAAGATTTAAGAACTCGAGAGCAAGAGTCTAATGTAAATGATTTTGTTCATCAAATTTGGTTTACCTGCGGTGGTGGAAGCATTTCTAGCAATCTCGTTGTCGTCCCAATTTTGCTACTCCATGAAAGGTAAAATTCCTTTCTTAATTTTGATCATTTCTGTTCGATGATTTATGGACTTACGTAGTCAAAGCTTGTTCTCTGATAATCTACATTGTAAAGTCATTTTTTATTTAAATCTAGTTTAACTTATTGCGTGTAGTCTTTTATTTGTTGTGAATTTTGATTTTATTCACTATTAAAAGCAATTTGATGATGTAAAAAAAATTGTCTAGTGAATCTAAGATGTTATAAGTACTTAGTGGTCTATTAATTTAAATTTTAGTATGGATTCTAGCCAAGTTCGTCTTTTTTTGTTAAACTAGTTTCAGTCTATGTGCTTTGCACGTAAGTGTCACGTCAATTTAAATATTATATATAAATAGTACATGACATTAAATAAATACAATATTCATATAAAAATGAAATAAATATTGTTAGTCTAACGCAATAATTTAGTCTATTGTGAAATGCCAAAGATTAAAAAATCAATTCAATTGCTTATAATATAGATATGTTAATAATTTTTTAATATGTAAAGTAATAATTTAAAATTAAATATTTAAAAATTAAATAATTAACTAATTAAAATTTAATGTAACAAAAGAGTCTTAAATATATTAGAATTATATTAAGTTTCACGATATTTTTTATCTCAATTATACAGCGAAGCTGGTAGGTAGCTTGAACATATTAACAAATCTAGCCTTGGGGTAATAAAAAAAAGGTAGATTAAATAGAATTATAAAAAATATTTTTAGGGTTTTTTTTAATTGATGTTTTTAACCATATTTTTTCATATTTTAAAAACTATTTTGGGGACTTTCTTTGCCTTTTATTTTTATACAACAACAATATTATCCCAATGCCTCAAAGGCTCCCGCCCATTGCTAGGTAAGGAAGGGTTGAATATACGCAGCCTGACATATTTTTCTTTATTCCATCATACCCCAAAGCCAAAAAATAGTGAATCTTGGCTCCATCCGAGATTGATGGAAAATTGCCTTTTATTTTTATAGATGTTTTAAAAACCTTTTTTGCCTATTAGATCTTGTCTATTTTAGATGGGAAAAAATAAATCTTCATATAGATATTTAATCATAATAAAAAAACGTTCTACATTTAATATTAAAAAAATTTTGGCTATTTTTTAAAAAAAAATTGGAACTTTTTTGTTAAAAAAATTGACTTGCTTTATCTATATTTTAGCCTATTTTAAAAGCGTTTTTCGGAACATTTGTTGACATTTTTTAAAATGTTTTTTTCCCTTTTGGATGTTTAAAAAATAATCTATTATTTTGAAATTTTTTTACTATACAAATACAAAATATATAACAGATTTATAAAATCAAATCATAATTCATTCAATCTCAAGAATGACAAAAAATCAATTCATGAACTCTACTGAATTCAAAAATAAGAAAAAAAATTAAAATTACCTTTATAAAAAATGTTTGATCATATTTTGTGTTTACAATAACCATTAGAGCCCATACCAAATATAGATTAAAAAGTCAATATTAAAACTAATAATGATATGACAAATTAAAATTATAGAATATTTGTAGGAAAAGTGAAGACTATTCGTGAACAAATCTACAATATTAGTTTTCGTGGGGATAATAAAACGGGATGGAGATATATTGCAAGAATAATAGTAATATATAACAAAGAAGAAAGGCTTAAAACCAAGAGAAGTTCTAAGTGGCGAAGGTTTCCTACTTAAATATCTTCTTTGTTCCTTTTTTTTTTTAATGAATTTGTTATGTTATATAATTTAAATAAAGAAAGATTTAATACACAAAGTTTAGTTGATTTTAAAATTTTAAATATTAAAATAAATAATAATTTTATCTATATATAAAGTGCAAAAAAAAAATCATAACAATTTTTTTAACGTAAGAATACTAATATTAGTGAAATAGTCTTTTATATAGAAATATTTTAATAGTAAAAGAGTTTAACTTCATATTTTTTCACAAAGTACTGTACTTCATTAGGATTATACCGCCAATACGTATGCTCATATAGTTAGGATTAGGATTATTAGGATATAATAATAATCACATAATAAAATAAAAGTAAATAGTTGTAAGAAAAGAGAGAATAGATGATTTTGTTTAAAATAAAGTTTTTTATTAATAAAATATTTTATAATTAAAATTTTAGTATAATATAAAATAAAAGAATAATATGAAAAGATAATTTTATTTAAAGAGTAGTTTGAAGGGCAAAAAGTTCAAGGTGTTTATATTTTTAATATAATATAGATAGATAGATATAAATATATTTTCCATTAATCTCGGATGGAGTCAAAAATTGATTATTTTTTGACTTTGGAGTATGATGGAATAAAACAAAATGACTTTTTAAATAGCTGCGCTTCTTTCATTTGTGAAGTAACAGTTAGTCAATGCAACTTTCGACGCTCCTCATGGGTAATCTGAAAACAACCGCTTTATGTTTTTAAATATAGGGGTTAGACTGCGTACATCCGACCTCCCTCACCTGGTAATGAGCGGGAGACTTTTGAGGCACTGAGGTATGTTGATGATGATATGATGATAGATATAAATATAAATTGATAGATTTTTGAAAGTGAATTCAAAATTTTTATTTATTTTTTTAAAAAAATTTTAAATTATTAATTATTAATTTGATTTATAATAATTTGCAAATGAAATAGAATAAAAGAAAAATACCGAAAATCTCAAAAATTTTGCATCAGAAAAGATAGAAAGGAGAGAAAACACAAAAGATGTGTGGAGACAGATGACGAAACTATAGAGAAAATGGAGGAATTAATGGAAGGATCCGTTGCCGCGCCGATTATTTTCCTTATCGTCGTCGCCGTGCAGTACCTCTCCCGCTATGTGCAACATAATACTAGTGTATTTTTCTCCTTTTTGTTAATTTCAGAATGATATCATATTTGGATGCATGTGTTTGATTTTGTTAAGCACACATTTTACTTGGGGGCAAATTTATGGCTAAAATATGGGCACATGATCTCTCCGTATATATTTTCTAAAACTGATACAATATTATTTGTGGGATACTCATGTTACAAGTAGTCTAAATGCTGCATTGGTTTAATATTAAGTATAATTATAGACACACCTTTGGTGAATATTGATTATTCTCTGTTATTTGAATAATCAATTTGTCAAAGTTAGCTTGTTTGTAGATCAAAGTTTTTTTCTTCTTCCTGTTTAGATAAATCACAAATCTTTTAATCTTGTTTCTTAAACAATTGTCAGAGAGTTGCTGTAAATGCTGAGGAGTTGAAGTTGCGTGCAGAAATTAAGCAGCTGCTAAAGGAAGCGAATGCTATGTCACAGTAAGTGATTCCAATAGTTCAAGTAACTAATCTTCATGTATCTTGTATTGGAATTCATTCGTTTTACTTGGTTCTGCACATGAGTGTTATATTTTTCTATCTCTCAAGCTTTCTTGACCAATATTTATCTTTGATTATTTCTCTATGAACATGACAAGTTACCTGGACTTGGAAAAAGCTTATGACAAAGTTCTCAGGAAACTTCTATGGAGCTGCTTGGAGGCTAGTGGTGTACCTGTGACATACACTGGGTAAATCGAGGACATTTATTATGGAGCCAAGACCCGAGTGCGGATAGTGGGAGGAGACTTAGAGCACTTTCCTATGTTAATAGGGTTGCAACAGGGCTCAACCCTTAGCTTATTTTATTTTCCTCAGTGATGGATGTTTTTGCAACATATTCAAGATGATGTGCCGCAGTGTTTGTTATTTGCAGAAGACATAATTTTGATTGATGAGACTCGCAATAGAGTAAATGCGAAGTTAAAGGTTTGGAGACTGACCTTGAATTCTAAAGGGTTTAAGTTAAGCAGGATCATGATTAAATACCTAGAGTGTAAGTTCAGTGATATGATGCATGAGGCTGAAAATGGAAGTTAGGCTTTTTTTTTTTTTTTTGATTTGCTCCGGGTGTCCCAGTCTCTTAGAGCCCCGACTAATCCTGAGGGTAAATAGAAATTAGGCTTAATACACAGGTCATCCAAAAAAGAGGAAGTTTCAAGTATAAAGGATGTCACCCACCGTATGGGTGTAAGGTGGATGAAATGGAGGCTCATATCTGAAGTCTTGTGTGATAACAAGGTGTCACCTAGACTCAAAGGTAAGTTCTACAGAGTGGTTGTCAGACTAACTATGTTATATGGAGCAAAATATTGGCCAATTAAGAACTCTAAATTCAGAAGATGAAAGTAGCAGAGATTTGGATATTGCGATGGAGGAGTGGGTATACTAAGTGAGATAGAATTAAAAATGAGGATATACGAGAAAAGTTTGAGAGTGACTTTGGTGGAAGACAAGATGCGAGATGCAAGGTTGAGATGTTTTAAGCATTTGATGAAAAGATGCATGAATGCTCCAGTGTGGAGGTGTAAAAAGTTGGTTATGGATGGATTCAAAAGTGGGAGTGGTAGACTTAAGAAGCACTAGGGAAAGATGATTAGACAAGATATGGCAAACTTGCTGCTTATTGAGGAAATGGCCTTAGATAGGAAGGTGTGGAAGGCGCAAATTAAGGTAGAAGGTTAGTAGGTAGGATTGTGTCGACACTAATAGGTCGGAGTGTTTTGTCTAGTTGCACTTACTAGAAGTTGTAGGACTATTATTTTGTAGTTTATTTTTTGTCGATTTCTATGACTATCTATTATTTTGGTGTAGTTTGTTTGTAGTAATATTTTTTTGTAGTTTTATTACATTCATATTTGTTGTTCTGTTACTATCTATTGTATATTGTGCTTTCATTATGTCTTTTTCTAGATTATTTTCGCCTCAAGCTTAAGGGTCTATTGGAAACAGCCTCTCTCCCTCATCTCTGAGGTAGAGGTTAGGTCTGTTTACGTTCTAGCCTCTCCAAACCCTACTATGTGGGACTACACTGGATATGTTGTTGTTGTTGTACATCCTTCTACTAATCATCTGTCACATTCTATATGCTGGAATTTTACTCGAGGTGGAGTTTGTGATGTTAATTTTACTTTTACCTTACCTGATTAAAAAAATTATGTTAGTTGACTTATATTATACAAATGCTGGTGGATGAAAGTGTTAAAGTAATTGTTGAAAGGCTAGTTTGATAGAGAAAATATTGTATCAAAGTTCAAAAACTTGAATGATTTTATGAATCTGAATTCCTCAAGGTTGCGAAAATTGTAACTAAATGAAACAATCTCTAATATTTTTGAATGTTACAACACTGAAAGGGTGTCATATTGGAGAAGGTGGAGTATTATACATCTTCATATCCATACTGAGTGGAAAACCTATGTTTGTTGGTACTCTTCAAAAATATCAACAGGTATGTGCCGGATACGTCAAAAATAGTGTATTCTTGGAGAATCCAACATGGATATAACCATATTTTTGGAGAGTCTGAGCAGCATAGGTGTAAAACTATAGGTTGATAGTTAATGGTAGATGGTGAAAATTGCAGTTTTTAAGTAGACACATGATATCAATAATTTCCCTGTAATGCTGTATAAACTTATGCTTTGTCTTGGAAAATGTTCAGGTTTCCAACCAAAATATTAGTATTTCATCTGTTCCTTCTGGAATTTTATCTGGAAAAGTGAGAACTGCCATAGGCTGATAACTCACTTTGGAGATGATAATAATTTTGTGCATTGTCCATGATATGAAAAGTTTATGTTGTTTTCATATTGATTTCAGGCCTTCAACTTTTGCACAAGCTGCCAAACTAAGGAGGAAGGCAACAGCCAAGGAGCAGGAACTTGCAAAAAGTACGACATACACTATCTTACTAAGAATAGATGCTATTGCTTATACATAATTCTTATAAACTTGATTTATGGGAATGCTTCTGCATAGGATCGTAATTCCCCACCAAATCATAGTTGGACAGGTAATTAGCATGTAGTAAGAAACTAAAGGTACTCATAGTAGAAAACACTATAGTAAGAAATAGCAGTTAGAGTTCCAAATTCTGTATTTTGTCTGGTGTACTTGGGCTACCATAGCAAGCAAGCAAATAGAAGAATGCTTGGTGATATTTCTATCAAATTTAGCTATGCTAGTGCTAATTAGGCTTATACCAATATTCCTAAAGTATTTGGGTGGTGAAACAACCAGACGAGATGAGTTTAAGAGCAAAACATCTGGCTTTTTAGGTTCAGTAAAAAGGAACAAGATTTTGCATGCTAACAGTTTCACCTCAATATCTTATCTTTTTTTCGTACTGACCCATGACATCTTCTCAGCACATCACATTTAGCATGCACACAGCCAACAAACTGCTTCCTAATTTTGTAGAGAACCTGGGTGAACGGTGTTCTGTCATGACAAATGGTCAATTCTATCAACAACCCATGAATTGTAGAGTATAGCAGAAGAAAGGTATAACTTGGGAATTCCTTCTACTAGCCCAAGATCGTTAGTTAAGATCGGAAGATTCAATTAAGAAGAGGAACCTATGATAGGAGTGGATGATTTTGGATAGAGAACTTTATTATGGCAGAAGACTCTTGAACTAGATTGACTTTGGGTTTTTTTCTTTTACCTTTTTACAAGAAAATTCTTGTAACTTTATCTTTTACTCTTGAATATCTAAATATGTCCATAAGATGATTATTCTAGATACTACGCTAGATTATTCTAGAAACTTCACTAGAAAAATCTATGATATTCCAAAAAAGGTCAACTTTGACTTTTTCACATTCTCCCTTAGAGTTATTTTTCGGAAACTATCCGAAACTTGTTGCAGAAGAATTCCAATGAAACTTTGAACCTTGCCTTGGTGAATATCTCAACAGTTTCTTCTTGACTCCTGCTTCTTCAAATGATGAAGATTTTCCATCATCATTGATCCTACAAAGAAATATCATATTCACAATCATTTTATTTCTATAATGTACTAGCTTCACAATATTTTCTTTTGGCCTTTGTGAACCCAGTGAGTCATCGCTTTGTCAAGTTTCATGTTGTTTAGTTCTTGAGGTCCTCTTTTCTATTAACTCCTCAACAATTATACTATCTGGAGAAACACTCATCATGGATAATTTTGGAACTCCAGGGCTCAAGGTTTTAGAACCCGCTCCTTCTGATGCAACTCAATAACACAAGGAGAGTTCACCTGCTCAATTGTGACGGTGATGATCTAATCATCAATCCTCCACCAAATTCCCTATCTAGCTCTTCAGTAACCTATTTCTCAACTTAAGAGCGTCCGGAAATTACATTGTCGGTCAAATTCCTTGGGCATTTGGTGAGTCGAAACCAAGTACAGATGGATCCAAAGAGGGTGCAAGCTATTATTGAGTGGCAAGCCGCCAGTCACCAAGTGGTGTCAAGGATTTGCGGTCGTTCTTGGGGCTGGTCAATTACTATTGAAAGTTTATTTCTGGATATTCCAAGAAGGCAGCAGCTTAACAGATTTATTGAAAGAGGATGTTAAAGTGGGACTGGACTGGGAAGTATGGTGCAGCATTCCTAACAGTGAAGAACGCCATTGCTTCGGAGCCAATATTGAAGCTGCCCGATTTTGAATTGCTACTTGAGGTACACACTGATGCATCCGACAAAGCTTTTGGGTGTGTATTAGTGCAAGAAGGTCATCTGGTGGCCTTTGAAAGTTGAAAACTGAATGATGCAGTGCTTTGTTTGCAGACTTGGAGGGTCTACTTGCTAGGTACTTGTTTGGTGGTGTGAACCGATAACATGACTAATATATTTTTTAAGATACAAAAGCAGAAGAGTCCAAAACAAACAAAGCTAGTAGGAATTCTTGGCAGAATGTGACTTCACATGGGAGCATAAACCAGGATAACAGAACCAAGTTGCTGATGCATTGAATAGAAAGAGGTACTTGCTGCTGTATATTCTATTTCTAGACTTGAAACCAATTTCATTGATAGAAACTAATTATGGTTTAAGAGTGATTCACTCTAAGTAAAATGGGTTTGTCAAGTTCTAAGATGGGACTGTTAGAAGGTGTCAGAGCAGAAATAAGAACAAGAATAATATATACAATCATACTTAGAATAGGAATAGTATATAGAATTCTATTTGCGAAAGGATTGTCGTGTAGTGTGCTAATTGGAAAATGAGTCTAATGTAGCATCTGTAAATGGGGTCTCAATGTGATATAATAGAGACACAATTCAATAATATTGTTCTCTTATATTTCTCACATGGTATCAAAGCCTTTGTGATCTTGGTAGAGAATCAAATAGTTCCTGCTGACGCCTATTACCCATATATGTCGTCCGTTTGGCTAATGATTACGTCAGCAAAAGTTGGGTTATTGTGTATCCTTTTTATGATTATTTTCTCTTGTCTAATTTGTGTAGCACCATGTCATCTTTTAGTGATTGCCTTCTCATATTCGATTTACGTAGCACATGTCATCTCTTCGGTGGATACTTTCTCATATCCGATTTGCTTAGCATCATGTCATCTTTCTAGTGACTACTTTCTCATGTCTAATTTGCCTAGCATTGTGCATCTTTAAGATGACTACTTTTTCATATTTAATTTACATAGCACCATGCATCTTTTCGGACTACTTCTCATATTTAATTTGAGTAGTACCGCGGATTTTTCCTAACCACGTTCTTATATTGAATTGCATAGCACCGTCGTCTTTTTGGTGACTTCTCAAATTTGATTTGCATAGTTCTATTCGTCTTTTCCGTGACTCCTCAAATCTAATTTGCGTAGGGTCGTGCCATTATTCCAACCCTACCCATATAATTCTCTTTTTTCAGTAGGGGCATGTCATCATTCTAACCCTACCTATATAATTTTATTTCTTAGATTATGACCACTTTCAACCATCAAATATAATAATCTGGCACATGAGCATACTTCGGCTAGTTTTAAGTGACTTTCTTATTTAAGACCTACTCATCTCTTGATTTTGAGCCGATCGATATATTTCATATTAGATTTTGAACACTTTCCAATGACCATTGCATTGTTGCCAATAGATTTGAGTTTTTGTCCAGGATTTTCTTTAAGAAAAGATAGACTTAAATATTTTGGGCTGGATTACAGTGATATTTTCTCTCTCGAGGCTAAAATAGCTTATGTCCGCCTTTTTTAATCTATGGTTGTCATTCTCCCTTTGGCTTTTATCAGTTGGATACTAAAAATATTTTTCTCAACGGTGATCTCAAGGAAGAAATCTAGATGGAGCAACCACCTGATTTTGTTACTCAGGGGGGAGGGGGGGAGTCTGCTAGCCTTGTATGTTGATCATCTAAGTCACTCTATGGTCTGAAACAGTCTTCTCAAGCGAGGTTTGGGAAGTTGAACATTATAATTCAGGAATTTATCACTCTATGTTTTATCGACATCATCCATCAAATCCAGTATTTCATGGGAAGACCAAGCACATAGAGATTGACTGCCATTATGCATTAAATCTAGTATATCATGAGAAGACTAAACACATTAAGATTGACAGTCGATTTTGTGAAGTGAAGTGATTAACTTGCATATATATCACCAAGACCTTCATTGGTTCTCGTATTAATTACATTTGTAACAAGCTAGGTACATATGGCTTGTATGCATCACCTTGAGAGGAAGTGTCGGAATAGGAATAGGAACAAGAATAATATATACAATCCTACTTAGAATAGAAATAGCATATAGAATCCTACTTGGAAAAGGATTGTATTGTAGTCTTAGTTGGAAAAGGAGTCTAATATAGTGTCTATAAATAGGGTCTCCAGACACAATTCGAGGATGATCTCTTTTATTTTGGGTTGGGTGGGTGTGGGAGTCGTGGTACTGCAAGGAGGTGGTTGTGGCTTGATGAAGTAAGTGCATGACACTTCGTGGGCTGGCTTGATGACGGAAAGGCCAGAATGCACTATGATGGCATGACATTTGCAGAAGCTGAAATAATTCTAAGTGTTGAAAGAATGCTGAAAATATTCCAAGTGTTGAAGGCAAACCTATGTTTTTCGAACTCTTCAAAAATATTGACGGATGTGTGTAGGATCCTCCAAAAGTAGTGTATTATTGGAGAATCTGACACGAGTGCGGCAACAGTTTTGAGGATTTGAGCAACATATATTAAGACAATTTATTAAAATTTTTAGGAAGATGAAGAAAGACCTCCATATGACACTCATTCACTTAGGGGGAGCAATTATTTAACACCAAAAAAAGCTAATGGTTGGGGTTTGAGAAGAAAGGAAGTCATATCAAAATATAAATGCAATAAAATGTAGACTAACCAATAACATACACATATGATGCATGCTATTTACGAATTAGATTTTGTTAATTGATGAAACTAGTGAAGGAGTCAACAAGAAAGTTGGAACTGGAGCTAGGTAATCTAGAGAATAAAGGTATTAGGATGTCTAGAAGTAAAATTGAATCTGTGTGCTTCAAGTTACATCCCTCATAAGAAGAACAAAGGTGATGTGAGATTAGGGGGATTGGCACCTATGTGCAGACAAATTTATATATCTTGGTTCAGTTTTCTAGAAGAATGGTATGATGGATGCCGATATGACACATTGAATCCATGCAGACTTAGCAAAGAGAAGTACCTAATGGATGCGTAAGAACCAAATAGGCAGCACTCTCGTAAGTTGAGAGTATAGATTAGTCATGTTGGTATACTTACATTTTACCTCCTTTTTGCCAAAAGTGTTCTAGACGAGTTTTAGATTTGTATGTCAGTGAAAGAGTAAAGTTATCCTCTAGTATTAGAAAGTCCTCAATTTGTTGTTTAAAAAAATAAATTACTGAGTACATGATTCTCAATGGGTATCAAAGATTCATATACCTGTTTCAACTAGCATGAGATTGAGGTGTATTTGGTGTTCCTATTGTTGTTTACTACTAATAACTGCATTTGGTTCCATACAGATCAAGAAAAGCTCATGAAAGAGATGAAATCGTCATATGATACACACACAAAGACTCTAATGGTTATCAAGGTATGCATGTCAAACTTTGCTAGTCAAGACGTTGAAAACTTTTGTTAAAATTGTAAGATACTTAATCAGCTACTGGTCACACAGATCTTGACTTACTTCTTGTTGATTATCTGGTTTTGGCGTATCCCTGTGGCTTCCATACCTAAGCAGCTCCTGCAACCTTTTGGTAATCTGTAATCTCCTAGTATTTTTGGTTTCTTGCGCTGCATGCCATTTTGTCAACTTTAGGACTTTGTGATATATGCTGGTAATATTGATTTTATATTTCACTAATCAGCTATTTCATGCCTTCCAATGGTATAGATAGTAAATATATATATTTATTGCTTTCACCACCATTGTGCAACTGTGTCACTGATCTGCTATAACATTTCATGTTACAGGTAAGATTTTGTCTTGGCGATCTGGAGGTCCAGCGAATGAAAATGTCATGGTAATTACCGTGAGGATATAGCATTGATTGGAATTTTCTTTTTAGGAAAACTGTGACTGTATGAATTAGTAATGAGCTTAGTCTTGAGTTTGAACCTTTGAAGGTTGGGAGTTGTATTCTTTTGATAGGTTGTTTCTCTAGGCTTGAAACTCATAATTTGTCTTTTATAAGAACTTAAAGAGAAGGATCTACTCACTCAATTCTGGGCAGGGTATAGTTGTTCACGATATCTTGAGATAAGTTCAAGAGGTTAGGAGAAGGTAATTTGGTTTTTGTGGGTGGTGCGTGAGGGAGGTGGGTTGCTTGTTCTCTTGTATTACCATCAGTCCTCATTTCCTATGAAATCCTAAGTTCTAATGTTCTATTAGCTATTAAGATGCCTTGATCGATAGTTTTGTTGTCTTCACTTGCAAAAATGCAACTCTGAGCCAGAAGATCCAAGTCTTTACTTTTTCTACTTTATAGCTTCTATTTTTTGAAATCTTGTCCTCCTTTTGGTGGTGCATTTGGTGTGCTCTTAAATCCATTATTCATGAATCATGTTACTTCCAAAAATGTCTTTCTATTGAACAATGTTTGAATAACTCTGTGAAATGCAACTGCAGGTGGGAGTCATTCCATGGTTAATATTGTCCACTAGAGTCAGTAAACTAATCTGCCAGAAAATATTCAAATAGGAGAATAAGTTTCTAGATGCACATCAGTAGAAAAGAACCAAAATGGTTAGTCTACTGATATGTATTTACTTGACTGCGATTAGTATTCATATGTGTAGATGAAATTTTGTTCTAAATGAGTGGAATACTGTATCATTTTTGACAAGATATGTAAGTGTGAGGAGTAACTCCTAAACCTTTGTATGGTAATGCCTGCTGTGGAATTGCCAGAAAAAGCATAAAGTTGCTCTCACTGTAGCTCTAGAAGTGTGAAATAATGAATTGTAACTGAAATAAACACAGTTACAGGTAACAACTGTAAGTTAAAAGGTTATGACACAAGGTGGTTCATTTCTTGCTTCAATGCTTCCTAATTAACTCTTCCCCTTTTGTTTTGTCAAGATCAGCACAAGACTTAAGTCAAAAATTTACTTTTGACTTGTCGAACAATAACGTTTTTTATATGTACAATATGATTTTTTTCATAAAGGGTATTTGAATGGCCACCCTTGAATCAATGCAACTATATAATTGATGCAAGTTGTGTGAATTGTTGTGGTAAAGATTCTTTCTTTCTATTTTTTTTTTTTAAAATCAAGATATTTGGGTGACAAATTTATGAGTTATAGAATGCAACTTTGAGAAAATGTAATCTTTTACATTTAGTTTTGCAACAGTGACGATAAATAACTAGTTTATTCTTATGCTTCGTAAACTTACGATAGAAGCTATACCTTTGCTCAAATGATTGATGAAATTTTATATACGTAATGATGAAAAAATAATTTGAACATTATATTGATTGATGTGAAAAAAAACATATGATAAACAAAATAATAATCAAAAAAGCCCTTTTGCTTGGTGCTGGAGAGGAAATAATCCATATTAATCATATTTTACAAACGTCATAATAAAGGAACAGTATAGGTCTACATAATCAAGATTCACACATGAGATTGAAATGCATTTATATGTGCTTATCCTAGTTATTTTATGAAAATAGATTCACTCTACACTATTTGTAATCATAAGGGTATTTAAAATCAGATCGTAATCAATAAGCTAATTACAAAATTGGTTTATTGATATTGGGTTATCGTTAAATGGTTTGGGAATAAATTAAAATTTATAACTAATGGTTTATTGGTGTGTGTTATATACACAATTGAGCTAAGGAGGGAGGGAGTTAGTTCGTTACAAATGGTTAGGCTAATCATGGGCAGTTTAGTCAATTCTTAAGTGACTTTCAGAATTTTGTTAGTTTTTTTAGACTGTTATATTTCCAATTAGCCTTGGGAAAAAGAGATAAAAGGATCCCCTTGTGTTTCGTTGGAGGCATGATTGCAATAATATCCTATCTTCTCTAAATTCTCTCTTCAATTAAGTATAAAGATTCATCTCATGCAATTTGTGTTCAAGGGTCATTCTTGTATGTGATCCTTTAGACTTGCAGAGCTGTGCTTCTCAATTTAGCACACACCAAATTGGTATCAGAGCATTGGTTCTCGTAGGCAACCATGTCGGATGTCACCAAAATAGGGAAATACGACGGGACATCGAAGATATTCGTGAAAAAGTTGAAGCAATGGGTGAATGATATGAAAGAGCACTGGAACGAATTCGTCAAATGATAGCAACAATGTTAATGGTTAATCCAGCTCCAACAATTTTGTGGTGGGTCCAATTAAGGAGAATGCGAGTATGTCGGCACAAGGGAACCCTAATTACGAGGCTTTCTGGTAGAATCAAGTCGATTTTCCACTATTTGAAGGTGATGATTTGGAAGGATGTTATCGGTGCGAATAGTTCTTTGAGTATGATGGAACTGCAGAAGAGTCGAAGGTTAAAATTGTTTCCATTAACTTGGAAGGAAGGGCATTACAGTGGCACCAAACTATGTTACGAACCAGGTTGGGAAGAGAATGACCCACTTGGAATGATTTTGTGAGGACTCTGACTACAAGTTTGGCCACACTTTACCAAATAATCCCATGTCAAAGTTGGTGAGTCTTAAGCAAACTAAGAATATCAAAGAGTTTCTGGATAAATTTGAGAAAATAATTAAATCAAGTGAAGTTGTCTGAGAAATACTCCGTTAGTTGCTTTCTAAAGGGTTTAAAACCTGAAATTGAGGTTCAAGTTCAAATGTTAGCTCCCAAGTCTTTGATGAAGGCTTACAGTTTAGCTAAGTTAGTTGAACAATGATCCTTCATATTGCAGAGGAACAAGGGCAGCATGGCCAAAGGCAGAACAAATCCTTGTTATCTAATTCAAATTCTTGATTTCACGGTTTAAGGAGTGGAGGGTAGGGTATGAATTCTAACTCACAAACCCCTACATTTAGTGACAATTCAACCCTTAAGGGGTCAAAAAGTTTAACACAGAGATGGATGAGAAAGGGGCAAGAGGGTTGTGTATTTAGTGTGATGAAAAGTTTGTTCTAGGCCACAATTGTCAGAAAAGAAGATAATTGTTTATCTTTGAGATTAATGAAAAAGTGGATGAGAAAGAGAAAAGGGAATGTTACTAAGAAAATCTGAGTTTAGAAGAGGAGGATGCAGATGCATCTATGAATCTTCATATTTAAGTCTATGTCATCGACGGAGCAGCGAATTATAAAATAATGAGAGTGAAGATGACTATTAGGGGAAAGTAATCCATGTGTTGATCGATTTAGGAGCAAACCACAACTTCATTAATTTGGAGATTGGCAAAAGTTTAGGTTGCTAACTAGAACCTATCTCATCTTTTGCAGCATGGTGGAAAACAAGAGTAAAGTATATGGTTCTTATGTGAGCAAAAAGTTGAAATGAAAGATGTAGGGAACTAAGTTCCTATCTAACATATTATTTGTACCGATAGGGGGGTTGATATGGTATTGGGAATTCAGTGGTTGGTTACATTGGATGATATATTGTAGAATTTTAACCAACTACAAATGCAGTTTTCAGTGAAGGGGAATAAGATCTCTTTAAGGAGAAGTCCACCCAATGATTTGAAGGTGGTTAGTGGTCAGAAGATGCAAAAGTTACTCAACAAGCCCGCAAGATTAGGTATGATGGCAGTCATATTTGTGCAGCAAACAGGGAATCAATAACTGAGTTTAGCTGAATTAAAGGTCATTGAGAAAGGTAAGGGTCCATCCCCTGCATTACAAGCGTTGCTTGATAAGTATAGTTCTATTTTTCCTATACCAAGTGACCTACCTCTACATAAAGATCATGACAACAGAATAGTTCTTAAGGAAGGAACCTCACCTATTAATGTGAGACCATACATATATATTCATCTTCACAGAAAGATGAATTGAGGAGATGGTTCAAGAGTTGCTATAAACGGGAGCGGTCAGACCTAGTTTGAGCCCTTACTCTTCACCTATAGTGATGGTCAAGAAGAAGGATGGTTCACACAGAATGTGTATTGACTATAAGGAATTAAATAGAGCCACTGTCAAGGATAAATTCTCTATCCATGTCATAGAGAAATTGCTGGATGAATTGAAAAATTCTAAGTTTTTCTCTGAGTTGGATCTGAGGTATGAATACCATCAAATCAAAATGTGTTTTGATGACCTTGAGAAAACTACTTTCGGATCCCACCATGACTACTATGACTTTATGGTGATTCCTTTTGGCCTCACAAATGCCCCTCCCCCTTTCAAAGTATGATGAATCATATTTTTTAATTCTTAATATTCTTTAATGATATCTTTATATATAACCCTTCTTGTTCTATTCATTTGGATCACTTAGACACAACTTTTCATGTGTTAAAGACCCATAGTTTGTTTGTCAAAATGAATGAAGTTGAATACTTGGACCATATTATCGATCAAGGTGGTGTTTTTGTTAATCCAAAGAAGTTAGAAGCAATTTTTTTATGGCCGTGTCCTAAAACTCTCACAAAACTGAGGTTTTTTCTTAGATTGATCGAATATTATAAAAAATTTATAAGGGGATATGGACTGATAGCTAGGCCCCTGTATGATCTATTGAAAAAGGATACTTATCATTGGAATGAGATGGATGAGCAAGCTTTTTGTGCTTTGAAGCAGGTTATGACTACACCTTTAATGTTACCATTGCCTAACTTTTCTAGGGAACTTATAATAAAAACAGATGTGTGCGAGGATCGTGTAGGAGAAGTCTTAATCAATCATCCTTTGGCATTCCACAGTAAGTCCTTGGGACCTCAATATACTAGGTTATCTTTCTATGAAAAGTAAATGATTGTGATAGTAGTTGTTATCTAAAAATGGAGACACTACCTCATTGTCCAACATTTCACAATTAGAACATATCATCAATGTCTTAAGTATTTGATGGAACAGAAAATATCCACTCCTAGTCAACAAAAGTGGATTGCCAAGCTGTTGGGATATGATTTCACCATTATGTACAAGAAGGGGAAGGAGATCCTTGCAGTTGATGCTTTATCTTGAGTTGCTAAGTTATACGCTATCTCTATAGTAACTGGTCAGCTGGTTCAATAAATTAAAGAATTATGTTTCCGATGTGAGACTCTCTAAACTAATTTAACAATTACAAGCTAATCCGGATACTAAAGTGGCCTATGCGCATAAGAATGGGCAGCTTTCATGAGGGTAAAGTGATGATTGGTCATGATAGTACATTAAAACAACAATTGTTGCAACTGCACCATGACAGTGCTATAGAAGGGCATGGTGAAATAATTGTAACCTTACATAGACTCAAGCATGTCTATCACTGGAAGGGATCAAGAATGATGTGCATAAATATGTACAAGAATGTGAGGGTTGTCAAAATAACAAAGTAGAGATTATGTCTACTCCTAGCTTGTTACAACATCTTCCAATTCCTAAATGAGTCTGGCAAATATCAACATGGACTTCGTGGAAGGTCTTCCACGATCCATGGGCAAGACTGCAATATGTCTGGTAGTTGACAGGCTGAGCAACTACGCTCACTTCATTCCTCTCCAAACACTCATACACTGCTGAAGTTGTGACTCACTTGTTCCTAGAGTATGTGTATAAACTTCATGGGTTGCCTCTGACCATTGTCTATGACAAAGACATTATTTTTTTTCAATAAGTTTTGGCAAGAATTATTCATCCTACAATGGGTTGCACTTCACCGTTCCACTACTTATCATCCACAAAGTGATGGCCAAACAGAAGTTGTCAACAAATCTTTGGAGGGATACTTAAGCGGTTTGTATAGCGACAGGCCTAAGACGTGGACTACATGGTTATCCTTAGCCGAATGGTGGTACAAAACCAATTTTCACAACTTTACAAAGTCCACTCTCTATGAAATACTCTACATTCAGTGCCCACCTCTCCACATTTCTTATTTGTCTTAGAGTTCTATGATAGAAGTTTGCAAGCAAGGGAGTCCACATTAAGGGTACTAAAACATCACCTTTTATTAGCTCAACAACGTATGAAGACCCAATCTAATAAAGAAAAGGTCTGACAGGAAGTTCACAATAGGTGATATAGTTTATGCCAAGCTCCAGCCTTATATGCAGATGTTTATGAGAGGAGATGATTATTCTAAGCTCAGACCTAAGTTCTTTGGACCTTAGTTAAACATGTTGCCTATCAATTGGAACTACCTTATAATGTTAAGATACACAATAGATTTCATATGTCTCAGCTTAAAGACAAGATGGGTGATCGTCCAGTGGTATCTCATCTACCTGCATCACTTAGCATATTTACTGGATCTTGAATCTGTAATAGATTGGCGAATTGTGCAAAAGCATCACAGGCCAGTCACTCAAGTTCTTTGTCAAGTGGTTTAATTGTTCTTTTGCTGACAACACATGGATAGATTTACAGGATATACAGAAAAAAATTTCCTCATTTTAACCACTGAGGACAAGGATAGTTTCCAAGGGGGAGAGGAGGGGAAGGAATTGTTATGTACACAATTGAGCTAAGGAGGGAATTAATTAGCTCATCACAATTGATTAGGCTAATTCGAGGCAGTTTAGTCAATTCTTAAGTCACTCTCGTAATTCTGCTAGTTTGTTAGACAGTTAGATTTACAGCTCCTCTCGGGATAAAGAGATAAAAGAATCCCCTTATGTAAAAGTTGGAGGCATGATTCCAATAATTTCCTCTTATCCTATTTTCTCTAAGTTCTCTCTTTAATTAAGTTTGGAGATTCATCTCATGCAATTGTTGTTCAAGGATCATTCTTGTGTGTTGATCCTTTAGACTTACAAAGTTGTGCTTCTCAATTCTGCAAACACCAGTGTGGGAACGAATTATTCAATTTACTTATTGGATAAACCTTTAACCCATTAAAAAATTACTATACTTATATTTTTTTGTTACCATAATATATAAGAATAGTTACATATTTATTCTTCAATAATCATATGCGTATTGCCTTATAGAATACTAAGCAAGTCAACATAGCACTAAAGCTTAAAAAAGGTGAATACATAGAGAAACTCATTTATTCTATTGAATTTTCAATCAATTAAAGTCTAACCTATGTCTCTTCGTCCTTGTCTCTACCATTTTTCTTTCACTACTCACTAGCTTACTTCATCTAATAATGTAAAGAAGTCATCTTTTTGGTAAGGTGTAACCACGTATTCACACAAAAAGATATCATAGTGATAAGAGGTTAGCCAATAGACAGCAAGATAACTGTCCAATAATTGTTAATCCGTTATCAAATCAATCAATATCTTGTAGGTTAGCTAACAAATTAGTAAATTTAAAAATTGATATTTGATATGTCAAATCATTAAGTGAAATTAACCGTCCAATATGACACAGGTAAATTTGACTTATTTTAAATAGTTTTAATAATAATTTGACCCATAAATATTCATTTTATAAAATTAGGTTAGGTTTTAAAGTAATTTCAAATACATCTATATATAGACATATATGTATATAAAATAAAGGAAAAATTACACAAAATGGACCTAATTGTGAAACTATTTAACAAAAGTAGACATAGCACAAATTGTTTACCTGCTTACCCCAATTTCTTCTTTTTAATTTTGCGCATGAGGTCAACGTCACTACTTTGTGATACTCTGTCGGTATATGATACTATAACAATATCCTATAAGATTGGGCTTAGTCCTCTATGATATCCTGTAAATATATTGATACCCTATCAGTATCATATAAGATTGAGTTCTTTTTTTAAGAAATAATCAAGAAAAAATTATTAAAGTCGCAATCTTGTTAAGAAAAAATATTGCATTAAACTCTGGTAGTATATATATATCAAGCAATTTCTTCCTCTTTGACACCATCAAAGTATAAATATACTTTAATGGTGTCTCTTACTTCTTGATACACTCGTGGGATCCAACGTGCGAGAATAATTAAAAACATAAGTATGAAAATAAGGATGTAGCCACTTGTGAATAGTTTTTTTTTGAATTACAAGTGTTATTTTTCGTGAAATAAAATATAATAACTAGGGGTGTCAAACGAGCAAGTTGGATTGAAATTGAGAATATTAAAATAGAGAAATAGGGTTGAGTTATGACCTGTCCAAATTTACTTTGAGCTCAAACGGGTTTGGCCCAATCTTAATAGTTTTAATATATTATTATTTTCTTTTTATAACTACAATTTGATTTCAACTTAAGAAAAAAATAAAAAGTTACAAAATAGATAGATAAATTTTAGAAAATATAAAATAGCTTTAGAACGAATTGAAATCGGAGATTAAACTGGACTCAATTGAAGATTCTTTCGAAAAATGGGTTAAGGTTTCAATGAGTTGAGATTGAACTAAATTCAAATTATCTTGAGCCTACCCATCAAAGTTTAGACGAATTGGACAGATCTATTATATTTAGGCTAGAACCGTCAATATGGGCTGCCCGTTGGGCCGACTTAGCGTAACTCGTGATTTCATGGGGTCGAGCTACGATTTCTGGAGCCCACTTAAAAAATAAGCTTTTCAACCTGACCTGAAATAGCCTGTTGATTTGTGAGGCTTTTGCAATATGGGTTGAGCCGGCCCGTGGGCTGAATTAAAAATAGAAATTAAATAGTACTAAAAATAATAAGAGTCCAAACTCAAAGTTCATTTAAAATTTTTAAATACTAAAACTTAGATACAAATTATGTTTTTATAATATGTACTCCCTCTGTATATCTTTACTTGTCCTTTATTGACTTGACACAATGATTAGAAAAAATAAATAATAGGGGCAATTTTACTAAATCATTCTTTGAATATAATAAATACAATGTCTTGAAAAATATAACAAGAAAATAATTATAATTAAAGATAAAGCTAAACTAAAAACTTAGTGTGAAATTATCTTTTGATTTTATAAAGTGGACAAGTATTATTGGACATCTCAAAATAGTATAGTAGACAAGTAAAGATGAACGAAAGGAGTAATGGTAACACTAATACTATGTAATATTTTCCTATTGCTATTTATTTTAATACTTTTAAATTATAATCTAATTCAAAAATTTATTTTAAAATAATATATAAATAAAAATGTGAGTTAGCCCGGCAAAGTCCATAGTCACATACTAATGAGATGAACTAGCTATTTTCTAGTCCATAAAAAAAATAACTCAATCTGACCTATCAAATTTCAAAGTCTATAAGCGCTAGCCCAGATGAGATGGATTGGTCCTTGTTGACGACTCTAATTTAGGCTCTTTGATACCTTTCGTAGTAAGCATTGGACTTGCTCATAAAATAAAATTTACAAGAATTAGGAGTTTTTTCTACCTTGATACAACCCCTCTTTTGCTCTAGGGTTTTGATTTTCGTTTCATCTGAATCGTAGGGTTTCTGCAAATTACGAAGCTATGTACGGATCAAGAGAGTAAGTTCATTCTTCCCCTATCTATTCATGTAGATTTACAAATTTTCTTTTGTTTTGTATGTTGATATTTGTTTTCTGAAATTTTTCTGGTTGCTGCTTTGTATTAGTGACATATATTAGCTATAATTATTCAATTTTATCGCTAAGTGTAGACCCAAATAATCAATCTCTAGTATCGAAAGAGTTGAATTTGCCTTTACACTGTAAAACAAATACTTTCTGGAGGATAATTTGAGAGTGTTTTTTTTCTATTACATAGTCTAAGTTGGGAGGGTTAGGACATGCTCCTGTATCCGTAAAGTGATTATAGCACAAGTACAATAATTTATTACTTAAATATTATCCCTTTTTTGTTTCTAAATTAAAAATAAATTACATTTACCTATCTCTGTATAATAGTCATCCTAAACATAATAACATTTCACTATAAAGACCAAGGTTTTTTTTTTTGAAAACAATTTTTCATGTTATGTCAACATTTTGATATTGCATCCAAAAAATAATATTCATTATATCGATGTTTGCCCATAGAACTTTTCAATGTACATTAGTACCACACTTTTAAGGAGCCATGGATTTCAGGTTCAAAAATAAAGTTACTGATATTTAGGATGTTTTTACTAGCAATAGACTTGATCGGTACATTTGCTTCAGGATTAACTTATCGAGACTATCCTGGCTTGGAATATTTAGGTGACTTTCCCTTCTTTTATGTAATGGTAGGAGAACTTTTGGTTCATGATGGTCTTTTTCGACATGGTTATTTGCCTTTGCCTTATCTAGCTGACTTAGATTATGTTGCAAGACATATTAAGCGCATGTTGAAGGTCAGAAGGTAACCCTTTTAACTTGAGAACTTTATGGTTTAGGTTTATGCTTAGGTATTTAATGCCTCCAATTTATGTGTTTCGTTTTCTGTTAATTATGCTTGTTGATTTGGAAGCATGCATATGTTGTGTTTTTCTTTGGATAAAAGTAGTGTATGAAACTAGGTTGTAGGAGAAAATATGAGTTATGTTTAATTTTTTATTTATAAAGTTGAGTGGGAGAATTTCGTTTTTTTTTCTGGGTATCAATAATGAAGGGCAATGTTGGGGAGCGGTGGAGTTTCAGATGGGTACAAGATTGACTCAAAGAGACCAAGAATGATGGAATCAAATCCCTACTTCAGGGTGAGCAACAGTGCAAGTTGCTATCAGCAGGCTTTTAACTATGATAGCAGATCTCGACCTTCTGCATTTCCTGTTGTTCGTTTAAGGGGGTTTTCATTCTATTGTGCTGAAATTGACATTTACAAGTTCTTTGCTGGCCTGTACATTGTGGATATTTTTATGGTCAACAAGGATGGTAGGTTCTCTAGAGAAGCATTTGTTATGTTTGCTGGTCACATTCAAGTAGATTATGCTCTTCAGAGGGATAGGCAGAACATGGGGAGGAGATATGTTGAGGTTTTCAGTTGCAAGAAGCAAGAGTATTACCAAGCTATAGCTGCTGAGATGAATGAAGCAGGTAATGAATCTCACTATCGTGCTTCTCCTCTACATCTTCCAAAGAGGGCCCAGAACAAAGAGCAAATGGAGTACACAGAGATATTGAAGATGTGAGGTCTCTCATACTGTTGTAAGAGATCTGATATTCTCAAATTTTTTGGTAAGGAATTTAACCTCATAGATGACAAGATAAACATTATTATCGTGCTGATGGAAAAGCAACTGGTGATGCTTATGTGGAATTTGCATCGGCTGAGGAGGCCAAGAAAGCTATGTGCAAGGACAATATGATGATTGGATCAAGGTACATCAAGCTTTTTCCTTCAGATCCTGATGAAGCAAGACGAGCTGGGTCAAGGTCGCGACAATAATGGAGGGGAAATTTTCTAGTATGGAATTTTTCATTTTTGCATTTAGTCCTGTTAAAGATTTTCTCCATTCAGTTCCCTCATTATGTTTTCTACATAATATATGAATCTATTGAAGTCATTGGACTATCTATATTGGATGTGGTATTGGCTAACTCACTTTAAACTCATGGCCATGACAATTGTTTAGACTTTGAACATCAATTAAAGTCGCCATATAATATCAAGATATTGTCATTAAAAGGTTTCAATAATTTTTACCTAGCAATAGCTACTAATTTTTAGTGGATACTAAAAGCCACCACTAAAACCTTTATTTTTAAAAAATAATTAATTTTTGATTACTATCTAATTTTCTAAATTTAATATTAGAAGGCATCAAATATTATTATGAATGGTACATTGCGTAGTAAGAGATTCATCATAAATAAATAAAACTAATTACCATAAACTTTTGGTTGAAAATTAGCTACTAAAAATTCAATTTAAAAAATATTTTTCTTAATTTCTAAATAAAAGTCATTTTTCTTAAATTTGAAGAAAATAAATCAATTTAAAAAATTCAATTCCCCCTTACAGATAAGGAGAAGATGTTGAAGGATTAAGGATAGATTATAATATTTCCTCTTCATAGAGCATAACTGTCTTCTAGTCTGTAAAAGTGGTAAAATCAAAGTTTATTAGCCCTTTGATTACTTAATTACCATTCAAATAATTGTTGATCATTATTTAGTTGACCACTCTTTGTTAAAAATTTTCTCAATTTATGCATCAGTTATGGTTTGACTTCCCAATATTGAGTGTAATTAACAAGGACTTTGAAATTTGTATACACGTTACAAATGACTCTTATTAGTTTTTCAGCAGAGAAAAAATATTATTAATGATTTATTTCTTGTTATTTATATAACACCCACATCTTACAATACTAGTACTATGCAGATGAAACATGATATGGTTTAGTCAAATTAGTGCCATTTTTAAAAAGTGATTGAATCTCAAATTAGAGGGTGATATGTATGTCTAACGCTGAAGAGGGTCGAGTGTAGATAAGTTTTAAGTCAAATTAAGGAGATCACGACCTTAAACGAGGTAAAGAAATGAGGTGCTTGTAGGATTTAGGAAGCTAGTAGGTGAGTCACCTACTTGCTTAGCTTAAATTTGCTAGCTAAATGGAGACGAGTCCAAACGTCGAATTTGTCCAATCCGATAATGAATAAAGTCTGTGTTAAGAGTGTAACTTTAGCCCGTATTTTACCATCGTAAATGGACAATACTTATAGGCCAAGATGAATAGTAAAAGGTCCCAAGTACATCACAACCCACTTGATTAATTTGGCCCAAACTAAGTGAAGAAGAATTAGGAAAATGGGCAGCTAAGGCCCATCAACTTTGAGACCCATTTAGGCCTAAGTGAGAGGGCCAAGCTGTTGCATCACCAGCTTATTAATATATGTTAATATGTGGTCAAAAGATTAAGAGAAATTCGGACAAATTTTGATACTTATGGGCCTCTTGAATTTTCTTTTTCCCTTTAAAAGGGCTCAAAAACAGCCTCTTAAGTCATTTCTCTTTAGAACAATTTTCAACTTTCCTAAAGACTCTTTTTTTCTCTTTACTTCACTTCACAAGGCAGCCAATACAATCCTCTAGGGTTTTTAAAGAAAAATTGAATATTAAAGGCTAAGGTAAGTGAAAATGTCTATGTATTTGTTACACTTATCCCATGACAAACAAGAAGTATATGCTAGTTATGCCTGTGCTGGAAATTTGGACAGCATGTGTCCTAAGGATTGTTGTGAACTTTTCTTGTTATTCAAGAGCATTTTCTCTTCTTGGTTGTCTCAATTATGAAATAAAACTTATGTTTTTAATAAGTTTTAGTTTGTTAGTGATGTGACTAAGCTGCTGCACCACTTTTATAGTCCGCGAAAGTGAGTTCTTATAGGATATCGCAATTGTATTCGTAGTACGAACTTGTGGGCTGATGGATGGAAGGCTATTGCCTTACGTCCTTCATGACTTCTTTGGTACTGTTCTAAGACTATTTTAAGGTTGTTTTTATGTATAGTTGTGTTGAGTACAATTTGGGTAAAGTTGAAACAGGTTCGGGATTGTTGACGTCAAAATATAGTGAAGGGATGTAACGTTATGCCCCCTATTTGTATGTTGCGTAGAATTGTTATGTGCTATGCTTTGTGGGCTATTATAAGATTGTTATGGCACTAAAACAGGCTGCACATGATATGTATATGAGAATATGTATTAGAAAATACGATTAGGAGCGAAGAGGTTGAAAGAATACGCTCAGATTTATAATTATCCGTTTGCTACCCGTATGTTGTTGTTTTTTTAGATTGGCTGCCAAGATGTATCTATTAGCTGCTAATGCTAGTTTTATCACCTACTATATTGTAGATAAATATTTGGATGAAGGAAAGGTTATTTCAAGGTAATAGCAAGGTTGTACAGCGAGGTATATAAGGCTACTTGATTTCGTATTATTTGGCATGAAACATAGATCCCTCCTTGGCACATAAAGGCACTTA
>JAOTQJ010000049.1:7598809-7620135 GCA_025642045.1 Solanum sejunctum
GTTAGCCCATTGTTCAATTAGGTCCCCAAACTTTTCTATTTTAATCCAATTGAGGACTCCCGACTCCATCTTAAAAATGTAAGCTCCAATTGTAGTTAAGCACCGCGAACTTACGTAATTTAAATTATGCCATGTTCGACACACCTTTTCCAATAGAACGATTAATTCGATTGAATTAATTACGACACTTGACATGTTGATTGATTTCTATATTGCGTTGATATTGTTTCTATATTATTCTACCTGTTTCGATTTCACTCAGCTATTTTACATACTAGTACATTCCACGTACTAACGTCCTCCTCTGGGACTGCATCGTTTCATGATGTAAATACAAGATATGGAGCTCGTCAACAGGTGCATCGTTGAGAATTTGAGACATTCAGCTGATTTGTCAGTCTCCCTTACTTTAGAGGATTCATTATATTTATTTCATCTTGCTTTAGACTTAGATTTGTTTAGCTTTATTTTGATTGAGGTAGCCACGAGTCTGTCATTGGCACCACTTGATAGTGATAGAGGCTTCATAGACTAGAGTCGGATGTTGATGTTGAAACTTGTTAAGCTAGTTTCTTTCTACTAGCCATTTATTTATAATATCATTTTGAGACTAGATGATATGCCCATTTACTTCCTTATGTCTTCCGCTGATTAGTAGAATGTATAAATGAATGAATGTGATGAGGCCAAACGGTTCGCTTGGGGACTAGCAATAGTCTCTGAGTGCCGGTTACGTCTAGGGTACCCTTCCGAGACATGACACGAAAAACTTAAAACACGTTCAGAAACTTTTTCAATAAAATAACACATAAGTTGCATTTGTCAAATGCATTTTATTTGTAATTTTTGTAAATCGCACTTGTTCAGTGTGTTTTATGAACAAAACCCAAAAATGGACTATAGTGGGGCAGGTCCGCAATCGCGGACCTAATGTGTCCCCTTCTGATTTTTCAATTTTGCTTCAACAAATTATTTTTTGATTCGGTTGACCTAAAATTCAAACGAGGTCATTTCTTCACATAATTTTTCAATCTAATCAATATTTTGACCTCAAAATTTACAAAAAATGTTTGACATAATGCATTATTCAATACAATCTTTTATCTAGAGGTATTTTAATAAGTGTAACCGATGATAGGCATGCATGGGAAGAATTAAACAAAAATCATTTGCTTCTTTGTTGTTGTCGTTTTACGTATTGCGGCAACTTTGCGCTTCAACTTGCCTTTGCAAAACCATGTCTTAGAAAATAGTGATCCAGCATAAATACCAACTACAGTATTTTTAATTTATATGCGAGCATTTTTTTGTCAATAGTCAATGCTACCCTTTGATTTGGATCTATTTCCTTAAATAACATGGTTAAAGGACCAAAGAAATATAAGTACGTACTCCCTCCCTTATTTTTTGCTTCATGAAAATTAATTTAACTAATATTCAAAGCTAAACTGAAGTTGATTAATTTAATATTTAAAAATTTAAATATTTAATTATACAAAATATATTTAAAGTTTTAATTTTTTTATATTTATATGATAAAAAAAATACTTTTAAATTTTGATCAAAATTCATTAATTTGACTTTTAAAAGTACCACATTACATAAAAAAGAACATTTCTAGATTTATTTGTTTCTAAATTGGTAAACAATAAGATGTATTTGTGCACACTGCACTATACTAAAGGACAAGGATGATTTGTATATATTTAGTTACTCAAAGATAAAGGGATCGTTTTGAGGTTTTTCCCGTTATGTATCCACTGATTTTATGAATAAGAAATTGGAAAGACAGCTAAATCTAAATGGCAGAAAGCATTTGGAATAATGCTCAGTACCGTACTATATAGAAATTCCATGGATCAAGTTTGATCAATTATAGTCAAATGTTTACTTTATAAAAAGCATGACAGTGTCAATGTGCAAGTACGTGACCTAAAATAGTAATCATTGTAATTTAGTCTCAAACTCCTGCCCTTATAAGTAAAACTAATTTTGTTGCGTGATCAAAATGTGTATCTCATTTGATATTATATTTAATTATGTACTTATTTAAAATTATAAATAATTTATTAATTTTGATAAATTATTTATTTATAAAAGTTATCACTAATTAGATTTCATGGTAAATTATAATTTTTCTTAGTTGTACGGTATTTTCTTGATTCAGAAGAAGTAGAAGTCTATTAAATAAGGAAGCTTTAAGAGTCTTCTAATTGGTAGAAGTTCTCATTTTATCACTTCTTTTCATATATTTTACAAGTCAATATTATAAACAAAAAAATTTAAATAATATTTTTAAGGATATTTTACTTTTTATATAGTATAAATAGATAGATATAAATTAACTTATGTGCACATTACATTTGTTTAAGATTTAAGCAATGGTAAAAAGTTGAAAACGATCCTTTATGATATGCTACTATTTATAGAATATTATCTACTTTAGGTCAAATCCATGTCATTTTTCTTTTCTCCTATTAATATAAAATTTTATTCACCCACACAACAATTTTTCTCCATCTCAAACTAATTTTTCACCAAACTCATCAATATTCACTTTAAATCAAAATCGCACACTTTTGTGTTGAAACTATTTACACTATCGATAGTATTCAACATGTGACTTAGGATATCCACATTCTACTTTATTCCCATGTAATCTACCAAGAAAAGCTGGCCGACCATGTGGAACAAGTTTATAAATGCCAGAAGTACATAATTATAGATATCGAGATTTCATGGGACTACATAGGATGAGTTCTATTTCAGTTAGAATTTTTTATAATCTGCTCAACGTTAAATTCTAATTTATACCTATATAAAGAGTATTATATTTTTTTGAAAAAACATTTTAAATATCCCATAAATTCGAGAATATTATCGAAATATACTCAAAGAGATCAAAATCTTAAATATCTCATAAATTCTTAGTATATCAAGATCTCAAAATATCACCTAAAAGAGATCAAGCCTCGAATCAAGAAGAAATATCGAATCAAGAGAGATTCAAATTTATACCTATATGCTTAGAAATAAAATTTAGTTTTTCCATATTTTATTTGCAATTTCAATTTATATTTATCACATTAAAATTTGTTCTAAACAATAATATTAGAATTAATAAGTGAGGAATTCATATACTCCTTAGTTGATTTGATCCACGATCAAAGTGTTAAGTTTGAAAATTTTCATCTAATATAATTTGTAATAAAAAAAGAAATAGCGACCGGCGAAACTGGGGCATCATGAAATGGTGACTCGACAGTTGACTTGTCTTTGAGATTAGTTATTGCCATTGTCATTATCACAAAACGAGGAAACAGAGCTGTAAAAACGTAGCAATTTACAGTTGAATATATTGTAGCCTTGATGTTTTAGTCAAAGTTAGAATTTGGGAATTCACAAAAATCAAGATTCATCATTTGGAAGGATGGTAGCAGTTTAGTATTGCCAGGAAGATTAGAAAAAAGCGGAAAAATTGATGGGGAATTGTTTTGGATCGGAGAGTTTAGAGCCTAATCCTAGTAGTAAAAGCAATTCAACCAGACCTTCGACCCCAGGTACGGTAATCACGTTTTCTGTATAAAACCCCTTTCAGATTTCATAGCTTTGAGCTTAATTGGAAGTAATAAGACTATATTTTTGTGCAGATACATCAAAGAATTACAGCAGTGGTGTTGGATTTTCAACTAGCAGCAGTACAGGGCGTAGCCGTTTTTCAGTAGCTGGAAGCGAGGACTCATGTTTGAATGGAGAAATATTGCCAGCTCCAAATTTGAAGACATATAGTTTTAATGATCTCAAGACTGCCACAAGAAATTTCAAGTCTGACACAGTTTTAGGGGTGGGTGGTTTTGGGACCGTATTCAAAGGATGGGTCGATGAGAAGACGCTTACTCCAACTAAAGTTGGCACTGGGATGGTAGTTGCCATCAAGAAGCTGAACTCAGAGAGCATGCAGGGATTCGAAGAGTGGCAGGTAGGACAAGTTTTGATGATCAATTGTAGGCATTTATTCTTTGCACAATGTTGTTTTGACCTTTTTTTGTTAGAGAAAGATCTTTCATTGCACAGTGTAGGAAAAGGCCCATGAATGCAAAAAACATAAGCTATCTTGTTGCTGATCATCCGGGGAAATTATCTGGCCGTGGTGGTTAAATATGCTGAATAATTTGTGTATCCGATTTTTGTTTGTATGAAACATTTTCGTTTTTGGTTCTTTAGGCAAGTAAAACCTGTTGGTAGTTAATGGTTAGACGGATATATCTGTAACAAACACGGTGCCTCTTACATGGATGACCTCTTTGATGAAGTAGAACGAATTAACTACTGAAGTGAAAAAAAGTGTGTATTGAGCCATCTTTATATGTTGTTCAATCTTGAAGAAGTTATTGATAGATTTTAATGGCTGAATTTGCACGTTTCCAAGCTGGAAATACTGACATTGATCTTGTGGTTCACATTGTGGACTGATTACATAATTACTTGCTGAATATAAAGTCCTCTATTGGTTTGATTTGAGTCCATCTTTCTTCATTTAGCTCCCAACTATACAGCTAAGGTATGAGCAAATGTTTTGTGGTTTGCAAAACTATACAAAAGTTGTGTGATAAACTAATTCCTTATCTTGTCAGATTTAAGTTAACAATATGATATAATGTGCAAGCTTCCTATCTTACTCCTAAACACACATTTTGAGAAATGACTATACACCTGCTTCCTGTAATAATATCAGTTATATTTTTGTTGTTCAAATAATTTCTATAGTAACTTCAGGTTACCTTGTTCCTGAACACATTTTCTCTAACTATATAGTGCCCCAATATTTGATTGATGTCTTCAGGTACTTGTCGGGCGAGGAGACATGAATATTTATATTCAAGAGCTCTCCAAAATTATGATGTTAGACTTATCAGATAGGTAGTTGATTGAGTGGAGGAGGAAGATACAGCCTCCAAACTTCCAAAATCCAGCCAACTCAGGAATAGAAGGCAGTCTTTTACAAAATTGACTCGTATTTGAGATATAATTTGAAACAAGATCAAGAGTATCCATATGTATCGTTGTTTCCCTCTATGCTATGCAAGTGTATGTGGTTGACAAGTCATATTCCTAGGACTTATGACTAACTTCATACTAAATTAAGCTGTTTCTTACATCAATTGTGTTATCTGTGACTGTCATTCCTCTATCTTTTAGAGGACGTTCTATTTAATTATTTAGGCTTCATATTTCCGTATTTAGTATTTAGAAACCTGCACTTGAACTTTTCAATATTATTGTTTTGTTTACCAATCAACTTCTTATTGCTAATAAATTTTGTATTATTAGTCATTTATAGACTATAGTTAGATGCTTTAGCTAACACTCTCAATCGTTCAATTTACTGCAGGCAGAAGTGAACTTCTTAGGAAGGCTTTCACACCCAAACCTTGTTAAATTGTTGGGATATTGTTGGGAAGACAAGGAATTGTTACTTGTATATGAATTCATGCCAAAGGGAAGCTTGGAGAACCATCTTTTCAGAAGTAAGAAGTTCTGTAGTAGCGGTTCAACCGAAAAAAGATTCATAATGATATGGTGCACTGATCTCTAGTATGTTTCTTTGCAGGGAGCACAGCTATTGAACCACTTTCTTGGGAGCTGCGGCTCAAAATCGCGATAGGAGCGGCACGAGGCTTAGCTTTTCTACATTCTTCAGAAAAGCAGATCATTTACAGAGATTTCAAGGCCTCCAATATATTGCTTGATGGGGTATGATCTCTCGACTTGTGATTCATTTGGTAGGGGAGTATTCTAATATATTATAATGATAAGAGAACAAGGACAAACAAAAACTAGATTCAAGAGTCAGCTACCACATTAGCTGGACCAGTGGCAGACACCCTTTAGTAATGGGTGTAGCCTGAAACGTGTGTATAAAATAATTTTTTTAGAAAACAATATCTATGCAGACGGTAGGTGAGCACTACTTGTAAATAATCAAGGTGATTTTCTGAATTTGGTACATGAAGTGAAGTCGTAAAGCAACACAATCCGAGACCCAAACTCACTCTTGAACCGAATAGTGACTATAAACTGATATCTCTGCACAAAATCATGCGTATGCCATTACCCCTAGGGCTTTGACCTAGTGCTAAGAGCATAGCGCAAGGTGTGTTTTACGTGCCGTCATGCGTTCGAACCTTGGGGTATCCATCAAGCTTAGTACCGTTTGGCACTGTCCCTCAGGGATTTCTCGATTATAAAAAAAATATAAAAAATCCTTGATATGCCATTGGTTTGACATATACTTGTCGCATATCCAATCCACTTGATAAAACTTGTTAGAAGCTTTTTAATTTGGGTCAGTGGTAGCTTGACTGTCGTTGTTTGTTCCAATTTTTTCTGTTTGGAGTACAGGCATGTGAATGATTGAAGGGTATGGGATTTTTGCTATAGTTTAGCGCAAATCCCTTATGTCTGCTTTCTTTTTTCCCTTCATTTTTTCACATAATTGAAACATGAGCTTAGACCTAGAATCAGTTGGATTCCTGAAATTATTCATCTTAAGTTTTTGGAAGATTTTCCTTTCCATATGGTTGATCAATTTTTCTCGAAGAGGCTATGAGTTTGTACATTATGTGGCAATCTGAGTAATAATACTGAAATTTGAATGTTTTGTTCTGTTCAATATCATGAATATCACGTATCTAACCCATGTTGTTTTTTCTTTTCATATGGTACTAAATAGTACAAGGAGTATAACTATGTCTTTCTTCAATAGATTTTCCTCCCCAACTTTAGTGTACATCTGCATAGGGGTGAATTTCTGAAGGTCCTCTACTTTTCTGTTTGTAGAATTACCATGCAAAGCTATCAGATTTTGGCTTAGCTAAAGTGGGGCCTTCAGCTGGGAACTCACATGTTACTACTCGTGTCATGGGCACATATGGTTATGCTGCTCCTGAATACATTGCAACAGGTGAATGCCATTTTCAAGCCCTTATCCCTTTACTTGATTTGAGATCTACATATGAAGGCATGAGCGTAATTCCAGCCATTTTAGCTCAAAAGTAATTCCATATTCTGGTTATTTCAATGGGTGAGACTCGTAAGTGACTTGAAGGCTTAGCTCTGACTTTTACTTGATGAGGTTGATTGGTTTTCCATAAGAAAATAAAACTTGGTGGTTAAACTCTACTGCAGTTAGTGCTTTGGGGAATTAGTTGAATAATTGAATTCACTTGTTAGATAAATTTTCTCAACTTTCAATCAAGGTGGCTCTCTGTATGGAAAAAATATAACTTGCAGAAACTCGGAGGAATGTCTGTCCAAAATTAGAACTTCACTATTTCTTCATAAAATTTCATTCAAGTATCACTATTTTCATATTTGATCTATGTTTAACATTTTCCACGTTCTCCTACATTGACCTGGATTTCAGTACCTAAATATATATGCAAATCTGTTGAACCACCAGTAGTAATTTGGTCGATGTCATGCTATATGCATTAAACAGCAATTATAGATGTACATCTGATTTTCCAGTGCAGCGTTGCAAGACTACCTTGAAAGAAAAAGCTAGATCCCAGAAATACTTGCAGTACTATGTGTTAATCCAAGGATTCTTGTCATGTCAACAGGTCATCTGTATGTAAAAAGTGACGTGTATGGATTTGGTGTTGTCTTGCTTGAGCTTTTAACAGGCTTACGAGCACTTGACACAAAACGACCTAGTGGACAGCATAATTTGGTGGATTGGATGAAACCGATGCTTTCTCACAAAAGGAAGCTGAAGTCCATTATAGATACCCGAATGGAAGGACAATATAGTTCAAAGGCAGCGGCACTTATTGCTCAGCTTATTGTAAAATGCCTAGAAGGAGAACCTAAGAAGAGGCCTTCTATGAAAGAAGTAGTGGAAGTGTTGGAGCAAGTTGAATCCATAAAGGAGAAACCAAAAGCTTCCCAAAGTAAATCCGAGCCTTCATCTCATCGATACAAGCAATCACCAAGAAGTCATCCGTCGCCACGTGCTGCAAGCAACCATGGATTTGGAGCAGGAATATGACAGGTACAACTGGAAAGGCAAATGCAAGCTGCAGAAAAATGAGTTTGTTTGTACATTTAATTGTATTGAATTTGTTGTAATCCAATTTGTTTAATCATTATTTTGGATAACAAAATTATCTGTCATCTCTGTACTCCGTGGGAATGAATGTATTACTATCGGTTAAACTTATTAAGAATACTGATTTCATTTGTGAAAGGTACCACAGCTATGATACACTGACAGTCCTTACAGTGAAATGTAAATTTGTAAAAGCCAAAAGATGTTGTAAGATCTTGGTTCTTTTCATTAAGATATTTGAATTTGAAGGCACGTGAATATTAATATATTGTATCAAGATTTCAAAACTAATATTGTTTTCTCAACATTTGAACAAAATAAAGTTTTTCGTTATTGAATATTAATAAATATAAAATCGCCCATACTATATCAACAAATTATTTTTTTAAAAAAATTTATATGGTTATGGATGTTGATTGGTGGTGACAATTGGCAATAGGGTTGTTGGTAGTAATTAGTGTTGACTGTTGATTGATGACAATGGTTAGTAGTGGTAGTTGTAGTGTCAGCTGATGATTGGTGGATGATATTGATAGCAATAGTAGCGATTGATAAAAATGGCCACTATTGCTAGTGTTTCTAGCTAATGATTGACGTAACTAGTGGTTGTGGGTGGTGATAATTGATAGTGTGAGTGAAAAAAATGATGGATAGTGATGAAACTGGAGCAAATTTTTTTATCAAAATTTTTTAATCAACATTTCAATAATATTAATATTTTGTTATAGATCTAAGAGGGTGTTTGTCGAGTTTAAAGCAAGACTTGAAAATTCATAGATTTTCTTAGTAACTTTAGAGTTAATTATTTAAGCAATTAGAAGTAGTATCTCGACTTAGGACCTCATTATAGTAGAAAAATTTAGTAATTTAAATGCTTTTCTTCAAAAATAATATAAACAAGAACATTTACTCATAATAAAGAAATCTTGTTCTCTACTAATAACTTGATACTTGAAGAAATCAGTAGTTGCATGATGGTAAGATAATGTAGTAGGATTTTTGTAAGCCTTACATGTCCGGAAGATTTAGTTCCTCGAAGAACTTTGAAGAATTCACTAATTTCTCTTGAAAACCCTAGTTTTTCTCCTCTTGAAAATTTGTTTTAAGTCAGGAAAAATGTTTTGAACATAATCAAGTTAAAGGATAGAGTTTAGGGATTTAATTAAGCGAGAAACTATCAAGTTTAGGCTTAGAAAGAGTGAGAAAGGACAAAAGTACCTTTTTTAGAAACACCGCCTAAGTCCTCTCCCAGACTGTCTACGGTCCGTAGAAGTTTTATATGGACAATAGAGGTCTATTCATAAAAATTGAAGTGAACTTCGGGATCCTGAAACTCATTCTATAAATCCAAACTATGATCCATAGAAGCTTTTACGACTAGTAGTTGGGTCCACAGAGTTTGGGACCCAAAAATAGACTTACAGAAGACATTCCACGAGCTGATAGTACGAGTTTAGTTTAATCTACGACTCGTAAGTCAAGGTTGTAGAGTCACTCTAATCTGGTAGTCTGTAGTAAAACGACCACAATATTTTGCTCTAAGCTTCAAATGAGGCAATCTTGGTGCCGTTAGAAAGATAGTTCAAATATCTTTAATTTGATAGGTTATGAGTCACCTAATTCTTTGTGTGCTAAGAGTTATGATTTTTTAAAGTTGACCCTTGCATAATTTAATGCGAAAAACATAGTAAATAGGAACAGTTTAAACTCAACTAAGTACTAGAGGTCTTTCATGACCCATCCACTTCCAACACACTTTCTATATATTAATGATCCTTAAAATATAGGTACAAGGAAGACATCACTAGTTTTAAACTTATGCATTTGCAAAGAAAATTCCAAATCCTAAAAATAGAATTATGAGGTGTTATAATATCTCCCTCTTGGGATCATTCATCCTCAAAGGAAGATAGAACTGAGGAATATTAAGCATGATTACTACTTATACAATAGTTTCTCAATATGGAGCTACCCAGACAACTTATTACTCAAATTTAAGGATGTATCTCAACTAAATGATAGAAATAAGGAATATTACCTTTAGGCTCGACATTTTAAGGAATGAATAAGAGAGGATATTTAACTTTCATATCTTCCTCAACTTTCCAAGTGGCTTCTTCAATGATCTGGTTCCTCTATAATATTTTAACAAAAGCAATTTCCTTAGTCCTCAATTTGCAAACCTGACAATCTAGAATCTGAATTCGGATCTTGTCATATGACGAGCTGTCTTTGACTCCAATACACTCTACAGGAACAACCAGTGCATGCTCTCCCAAACACTTAAGCATAAAAATATGGAATACTGGATGGATAACAACTAACTATGGTGGCAATTCCAATTTGTATGCCATATTACCAATCCTTCTAATAATTTGGTATGGGCCAATATATCAGAGACTAAGCTTCCCTCTTTTCCCAAATCTCATAAATCCCTTCATTGGCGAAACCTTTAGGTACACCCAATTACCTACCTCAAATATCAAGTGTATTCTTCTAACACCAGTATAAGATTTTTGTTGTCTTTAGGCTATCTTTAATCTCCCTTGAATAACTTTACCTTCTCCATAGCTTGATGAACCAAATTAGGTCCTATCAATCCAGCCTTGCCAACTTCAAACCACTCAATAGGTGACCTATACCTCCTCCCATAAAGAGCCTCACATGGTGACATTTTTATGCTAGCTTGGAAATTGTTATCATAAGAAAATTCAATCAAGGGTAAGTGATCATCCCAGTTACCTTTGAATTCTATAACACATGCCCTCAACATGTCCTCAAAAGTCTATATGCTTCACTCTACTTGCCTGTCTATCTGAGGATGGAAGGCTGTACTAAGATTCACCTTTGTACCAAGCTCTTTCAGAAAGGACTTTCAAAACTATGTTGTGAACTGGACTCCTCTATCTGAAATTGATGAATCAGGGAACCCCATGCAATCTAATGATCTCCTTAGTCTAAAGTCTGGCATAGTCTTAGCTGTATCAGTCGTCTTGACAAGTAAGAAGTAAGCTGAGTTGGTCTTTCTGTCTACTATTATCCATATCAAATCATATTGTCCATGAGATTAGGGAAATCTTGTCATGAAGTCTATGTAATCATCTCCTACTTCCACTTTGAAATTTTAATATTTTGGGCGACACCATAATGCCTTTGGTGCTCCATATTAACTTGCTAGCAATTCAGGCATATAGACATGAACTCTGTAATGTCCTTCTTTATGACACTCTACTAATAATTCTCTAGCAATCTATACATTTTTATTGCACCGGGATAAATATAGTATCTGGCATTATGAACCTCAACCAGAATCCTATCTCTAAGACCATCAACACTTGATACACATAGTCTGTCTTGGTATCTCAGAATTCCATATCCTTCTTTGGCAAATACTAATACCTTTTGTTTCTGATTGTCTTATTTCAATTGGAAGAGGATGGGATCCTGCTCTTGCTTCTCTTTTACCTCTACCACTAAAGATGACTCTGCTCTATTTTTTTACAATCGCACCACCTTCGTCAAATTCCTCAATCTGCACTCCCAAGCATGTCAGTCTGTGCACTTCCTTAGCTAGTTCTTTCTTTCCATCCTCAATGTGTGCAGTTCTCTCCATGGTCAACTTGCTAAGAGCATCAACAACTACATTTGCTTTACCTGGGTGATAAAGGATGCTCATGTTGTATCCTTCAATAGCTCCAACATCTCCTCAGCCTCAGGTTTAGCTTCTTCTGACTAAATACATACTGTAAGATCTTATGGTCATTGAACACATCCATATGACCACTATAAAGATAGTATCTCCAAATTTTAAGAGCAAACACCACAACAACAAGCTCAAGATCATGAGTTGGATAGTTCTTCTCAAGAGTCTTAAGCTGTCTGGAGGCATATGCTATCACCTTGCCTCTCTGCATCAATACACACCCCAAATCAACTCTAGAAGCATTGTAGTATACAACAAAGCCATCTATTCCCTCAGCTAGGGACAAAACTGGAGTTGTAGTCAGCCTAGTTTCAAAAGTTGAAAACTCTTCTCACAAGCTTCAGACCACATGAACTTAATCTTTTTTGAGTTAGCTTAGTCAAAGGAGTTGAGATAGAAGAAAATCCTCTAGAAAACACCTGTAATAACCTGCTAAACGCATGAAACTGCTTATCTCTATTGGAGTTGTGGGCCTTAGCTAGTTCTTTATGACCTCAACATTTTGAGAATCAACTTAAATGCCCACACCAAAAACAATATGACTTATAAACCCTACAGATGCTAACCAAAACTCACATTTAGAAAATTTGGCATACAACCGTTGGTCCTTAAGGGTCTGAAAGATAATTCTAAAATGGTTGGCATGCGTTATGGGAGTAGATTAGAATGTTATCTATGAACACAATGATGAATATATCTAGGTACTTCCTCAACACCCTATTTATAAGATCTATGAAAGTTGTTGGTGCATTAGTCAGTCCAAATGACATGATTAAGAACTCATAATGACCATGACGAGTTCTAAAGGTTGTCTTAAGAATGCCACTTTCTCTAACTTTGAGCTGATGGTACCAAGATCTAAGGTCCATTTTAGAGAAATAAGTGGCACCATGGAGTTGGTCAAACATGTTATCGAGTGTGAGAAGAGGATACTTATTTTTTATGGTGACCTTATTTAACTAGCGATAATCTATGTACATTCTAAGAGAACCATCCTTTGTAATGACCCAACATAGGGGCCTAGTCATCACATAGTGAATGAGGTTCTCAGAGGCACCTCATCCAAGCCATCTAAACATATTAATATTCATAGGAAACAAATAGGAACATAATGCAGAAAAAAAAGACATGAGGGAAAAGGACCTATGGGCTTTTGAACAATGAAGCAACATTAAAATAATGGAAACATCTAAATCATTACTTTGTCCAGACGCATACCAACTATATCATAAGTTGACGAGACAAGTAACAGGCAGTTTCCATCAATAGAAAGAAATCTAGACAATACAATACAGAAAGTAAGTGCCTCAGAAGAGCTACAAAATATCATCTCAAAATGACCTAAATACGAGCTAGAAGAAAGCATAAAGGAGTCCCGATCTAAGGGATCACCATATCAATAGAGCTATCTTCAGCACCGAATACTATCCACGAGCTGGTGGAGGAGTGCCTATCCCTACATAGTTAAATCATGCAGATAAATATGCGTTAGTATATTTGAATGTACTAAGTATGTGAGATCTAATGTATGGATGAAATTGTAATGCCATTATAATTAAACATAATATATAAATATACACAAGGTTAATGAGACATGAAATAAGCTTAAACATGCATAAGAATTACAACTCATACCAATATGAGGCAATGCATACTTAATACCCGAATTCAGGAAATATCATAGAATTATACACACTTGTGGGCATAGACCATAACCAATTGTAAGACCATGTGAGCTAATATATGAAATACAATGAACTCCTTCCATTGGAAAAAAGGAAATCTACTTGACAAGGTAGATATCCTAAACTTAGTATCTTTCATAACTTTGGGGCCTATGTGGATCCACTATCCTAGCCTATAAGGCTCATATGGTGGCACATAGTTAGAGACATTAAGATTTGACTTCAAAGGGTTATGCCTCAACTAACAGGATGAGTCCTAATATCAAGTCCTCTCGGTGCTAACTCATCCCACAAAATCTTTAAACATAGCTTAGAATGATAAGTAGCAATCAATAAGAGTAGCTTGAGCTTAAGTATCCTTCTTAAACATCTTTTAGGGCAATAATGACTTTACACATCTCTTTGGAAAAACTCAACTTTGAAGATCTTTATAGAATCCCTATACATCATAAGGACTTTTATTGAAAAAAGGTGGGGTCATTTGATGCATGGAACAATCATAAATCACACGAGTCTTAAGAAACTTCATAAAAAGAAAATATCAAAATCGTACAACTTTGATCATATGAAGACCCATCAACATCACACCTCTAAAAATATACGTACACTTACGTAGCAAATAGTCATTGAACTTTAGGATCATCATATAGTAGCATGAGAATCATAAAATCATCATAAGCATGCATTAAAACTTAGGAACTTAAAGAAAAAATAAAAAGCATAAGAGGAAACTTTATGGGTGAAAGGATACCAATAAATCAACTCATATACCTAAGAAACTAGGGAGAATCAGATTGAAGTCTTGAGGAAGGAACTTGGGAAATCGTAGCCTCGTTTAATAGAGCTCTTACCTTAGAAATTTGGAATTAAAGGAATGAGAGAATGAGGGGTGTTTCTCTGGGGCTTGAAGCCTAGGGGAACGTAGTGTAGAAATAAAATTATGGGAAATATAATGACTAAATTGCTCCTCAATTAAAATTGTTGAAAGCCATCTAAGAGACCCTAACTACGAGTAGTAGATAGTTTTATATGTCGTAGACCCTTTAGTCTGATGGCTTACCCAAGAATCATAAAATATGGCCTTTCCTGAATTGGGAATTATGACAAAGAGGATGGGCTGTACTATTTTCTATGGGCCATAGTTGGACTCGTAGAGTCCTTACACACTTAGCCAAATTCTCACCTTTTGTCTGATCTAGCCAAATTCTCACCTTTTGTCTGATCTCTTTTTACGAGACCTTATATGAGCCGTATAATATGTTATGGGCCATCTAATAAGTCGTGGATTAGGTTCCTAAAAATACCAAATTTCTTCATGTTTGGAATCCTATTCACCAATCATTCTATGAGCCATAGAAAAAGTCAAGGGTTGTAGACTGTCTCGTGAATCAGGTCCTCAGTCATTTTTTTAGGCTAACTTTTTGCACTCAAGGATCCTAAACTGGAGGTCATTATAATATCTCCCCCTTGGGAACATTCATCCCCGAATGTACTTAAAGGGAGGCTCTAAAGAGTAAACTTGAAGTTAATAACCCAACATGCATGCAAAAAAATGCAATTCAAACATCACCTCTTAAAAACTTTCAGTTCTACACTTTAAAATGTGCTTCAAAATAGTTCATAAACATGAAAACAATTTATACATCATGAGAAAGTAAAATGCATGGAGATTGGGGATTTTGGAAGAACTTCTTAGTATCTTAGGCTTGAGTAAATTGAAAAAAATGTGTATAGTGCTTTATCATATCCATTTCTTCTTCACATGTTGCCCCCTCAACGTATTTGTCCCTCCAAAGCACCTTGACGGATGTGACTTCTTTGTTTCTTAGCTTCTTCACTTGTCGATCTAGGATTTTAACTAGTACCTCTTCATAACCCAAATCCTCTTCAATTTTGACATTATGCAAGGGAACTATGGAACTTGGGTCACCTATGAATTTCCTCAGTATCAATACATAAAAGATTGGATGAATCAAATGCAGTTTGATGGGTAAATTCAACTCATACGCTACCTTCCCCACTCTCTTCACTACCTTGTAAGGTTCCATATACGTAGGGCTCAACTTTCCTTTCTTATCAAATCATAGAACAACCTTCATTAGAGATACTTTCAAGTAGACCCAATTGCCAACTTGGGACTCTAGCTCCCTTCTCCTTACATTCGAGTAGGACTTTTGTTGACTTTGGGTTGTTTGCAATTTATCCCTCTTGGGATGTTTGCGATTTCTCCCTTATGCTTTTAATTTTCTCTATAGCATTCATCACTAAGTCCATTCCTATTAATGCCACTTCACTGACTTTGATCCACCCAATGGGCAATTACATTATCTACTATATAATGCTTAAAACGGTTCCATCCCAATACTCACATGGAAGCTATTGTTTAGGAGAACTCGATAACTGAAAAATGCTCATCCTAACATGCAAGCTCTCAACATATCCTCCAAGGTCTGAATAGTCCTCTCAACCATCTTGATGGTTTGTGGATGAAAAGTTGTGGTTAACTTAACTTTAGTACCAAGTCTTCTTTGGAAACACCTTTAAAAGTGAGAAGTGAATTGAACTTCATAGTCTGATATGATAGACAATGGGACCCCATGCAACCTCACCAACTTTTGGATGTACAAGTGGGTATAGTCCTCAGCACTTAATGTAGTTTTCACCTGCTAGAAATAAGCTGACTTAGTCACGCAGTTAACTATCACCTATGTGGAGTCAAAACACTTTTGGTTCTTGGCAACCCAACTACAAAGTCCATATTTATCTCTTTCCACTTTTATGTAGGAATATCAATATTTTAAGCTAAATCACCTGACCTTTAGTGTTCAACTTTTACTTGCTAGTAGTTGGCACATTAGGACACATATTAGGCAATGTCCTTTTTCATCCCGTTCCACCAATAAATTTCACTCAAATCTCTGTACATTTTGATAGTGCTGGGATGAATGAAGTAGGAGGAGTTAATGGGTTCTTGCATGATCAACCTTTTCAACTCATCATCATTAGGTACACACAACCTACCTTGATACCGGAGTGCACCATCTATCCTTTGTGAGAAGACCTCTACCTTTCCATCTTTCACAAAATTTTCAACTCAACCAGAATGGAATCAAGATCTTGCTTGGCCTTAACCTCATCAATCAAAGAAGACGCTGACCCATGAAGAACCAATGCACCACTATATATGGACTCATTCAATATCTCTCCCAGTCTTGCTAACCTATGAACATCTCTAACCGACTCCCTTATCCCAACATGTTCTATATGACACACTACTCATAAAATTTCTACTAAAAGGGTGTTAACTACCACATTAGCTTTTCTAGAGTGGTACTTCACACTCACATCATAATCCTTGAGTAGCTCTAACCATCTCTGTTGCCTCAAGTTGAGATGTTTCTGGGTTAACACATGTTGGAGGCTTATGTGGTCAGTGAAAACATCCACATGGACTATATACAAATAGTGTCACTAGATTTGTAAGGCAAACTCAAACACCACCACCACGAGTTCCAAGTCATGAGTAAGATAATTCTTCTCATGTACTTTCAATTGTTATGAAGCATAGGCATTCACCTTAGGATTTTACATTAGCAAACAACCTTACCTGATCTTAGATGCATCATAATAGACGACAAAACCATCATTCCCTATGGCAATGTCAACATAGGGGCTGAAGTCAATTGCTCCTTCAAGGTTTGAAAATGCCTTTTGCATTCATTCGTCCACACAAATTTAGTCTTCTTTTGAGTTAGCTTGGTGAGTGAAGATGAAATTGTAGAGAAGTCTTGCACAAATTAAATCATCTATAGTGACCGACTAAACCCAAGAAACTCCATATGTCAGTAGGAGCCAAGGGGCTTGGCCTAGTTTTTACTGCTTCTATCTTTTTAGTATTAACCTTAATGCCTTCTCTAGATACCACGTGCCCATGGAAGGCAACCTCATCTTGCCAAAACTAGCACTTGTCAAACTTTGTAAAGAGCTTCTGTTTCCCCAAGGTCTGCAACAATACCCTCAAGTTTTCTATGTGCTCTTGGTTACCTCGTGAATAGATCAAAATATCATCAATAAACACTACGACGAACATGTCGAGGTAAGACTTGAACACTCTATTTATAAGGTCTATAAATATTGTTGGTGCATGAGTGAGGCCAAAGGACATCACCACAAATTTGAAATGACCAAACCTAGTTTGAAAAGATGTCTTAGTGATGTCATTTTCTAAGACACCGACGGGGTTACGATAAACTCACCCATGGAGTTAATCACCTCATAAGGCTCATTAAGGACTTCAATTCATGCATGAAACTTATATGCAAATAATGTTATTACAAAAGACAAGTTTCCTCGGGAATCTAAAAGTGCATATGCATCTAAATCGTAAACTCGTAACATTCTAATGACCATATCTGAGCTTTAACCTCTTGACGACCGTAAAGCGCACAGAATTGGTTGGCCCTTGGGGCACCATGAGCTTGATGTTCTATCCTTGGAGCCTTGTGCCTCCGCTCCTGCAGTCCTTAGCATGGTGATCGGGATTTCTAGGAGTAAAGCAAAAATTGGAACCAACTAAGCATTCCCCTTTATGGGGTCTTCCACACTTGGGGCAATTAGGACTTTGGGGCTTTACGATAACTCCTTTGTCCTTCCTGGGAAGAGTAATGTCGAGGAATCCTTGTATTGTGCCACCTTGAGATTTGTAGCCACCACTCTTTTAATAAGGATAGTTCCCCCCCATCCACACAAGCCCACTTAGACTCCCTTGCCCTTTTTCTGAGCATTTGCTCCCCAATTTGTTAAGCGTACGTCATTAAACAAGACATATCTATCTCTTTGACTAACATTATCATCTTGCATTCTTTTGAGACCAACTCGTAGACACCCGAAATGAATTTGCTCATGCAAACCCTCGGATTCGCAACCATAAATAAAGCATTTTTGGATAATTAGGTGAACTTGAGGGCATACTGTCTCACACTCATACCCCTTTGCTTCAAGTTGATGAATTCTTGGACCTTCGCCTCCCTAAGCTCAATGGGGAAGAACCAGTCTAGGAAGGCGTACTTGAATTCGTCCTAACCAATAGGACCCACTTCTCGACCTCTCTTATTAGCCTACTGCTTGTACCAAATCTTGGAGACTCCCTTAAGCTGGTAAACTACTAAATCTGCTTTGTCTTTTGGCGGCATACCCATCACTTCCACAACCTGATAGTGTTCTTATATACACTCTATAGGGTCCTTATGCTCCTTCAACCCATGAAATTCTAGTAGATTCGTTCGTATAAAGTCACAAAATCTAGCAGCTGGGGTAGGCACATGGGGAGGCACTTCTATCTCCCTATTAGCTTGGTTAGCCAACGCTTAGGGCAATAGTATGAAAATAGTTATGAACTCTGCATGAGACACTCTCTCGTCCTACTGTAGTAGAGGGACTTATTGGTCCTGAGTGCCTTATTGACGGGAAGCTCTTCGGGGCATATAAGCTAGAAGGAAACAAAAGCTCATTGCAGTTAGCAAAAAATATTGCTCAACTCTTAGGCATGATGTTGAATGAGAAAGAAGAGAACACTTTCCTAAAGTCTCGTAGCCTCTTATTCAAGATAGTGGTATGCTTCACAACCTTAAATAAGACTTTATGCTATGAGGTATACATCGACATTTGGGGAACATTTTTAAAACCTCATGCTCTAATACTAAGTTAGTAACGAGCTGACCTAGGGGCCTAGTCATCACACAACCAATAAAGTTCTCGGAGGCACCTCATCTAAGCTATCTAAGCATCTTAAGCATTCATAGAAAATAAGCAGGAACATAATGTGAAAAAGAAAGATATGAGGGAAAAGGCGCTATGGTCTTTGCAATAAAGAAGCATTAAATGGTGGAAACAAATAACTCCTTGCTTTGTCCATATGCATACCAACTATACCATAAGTCAATAAGACCGACAACAGATAATCTCCATCAATGGAAAGAAATCTAGTCAATATAATATTGAAAGTAATTGCCTCAGAAGGGCTACGAAATATCATCTCAAAACAAGATAAATACAAGCTAGAAGAAAGAGCAAAGGAGTCCCGATCTAAGGGCTCACCACAACAGTAGAGCTAGTCTTGGCCTCCGAATACTAGCTACGAGTCACTGGAGGAGTACCTCACCCTACATGGTTAAATCATGCAGGCAAATATGCATTAGTACATTTGAATGTAGTAAGTATGTGAGATACAATACATGGATGAAATTATAATGCCATCATAATTTAACATAACACATAAGTATATGTAAGGTTAATGAGACATGAAATAAGCTTAAATGTGCACATGGAATACGACTCAGACCAATATGAGACAATGCACATTTTAATACCCGAATTCAAAACATATCATGTAATCATGCACACTTGTGGGAATAGACCATAACTAACAATAAGACCATGCGAGCAAATACATGAAATCCAATGAACTCCTTCCATTGGGAAAAGGAGAATGTACTTGCCAAGGTACATATCCAAGACTTAGTATCTTTCATAACTTTGGGGCCTACATGGATCCACTAACCTAGCCTATAAGGCACCTATGGTGGCATATAGTTAAGAACATTAAGATTTGGCTTTAAGGGGTCATGCTTTAACTTATAGGATGAGTCCCAATCTTAAGTCCTCTTAGTGCTAAGTCATCCCACAGAATCTTTAAACATAGCTTAGAATCATAAGTTGCAATTAATAGGAGTACCTCGAGCTTAAGGATCTTTCATAAACATCTTTTAGGGCAATAATAACTTTACACATATCTTTGGAAAAACTTAACTTTGAAGCTCTTAATAAATGCCTTATTCATAGTCATAATTCAAAAGGACATTTATTTGAAAAATAATGTGGGATTATTCGATGCATGGAACAATCATAAATCATATGAGTCTTAAGAAATTTCATAAAAAGGAAATATCAAAATCATTCAACTTTAATCATATCAAGACCCGTCACCATCACACCTCCAAAAATATATGTATACTTACTTAACAAGTCCTTGTTGAACTTTAGGAACATCATATAGTAGAATAAGAATATAAGATCATCGTAAGTATGCATTAAAGCTTAGTTCTCGTTGATCATGACCTATAGGAACCAAGCTATCTACTGCTTTTAAACCTATTTGTATAGGCTCGTGCATTAATTTACGTTCAATAATCCCAGGGGCTTTCACTTTAAGACATCTTCTTATGCATGGTAGGAAACTTTATAGGTGAAATAATACCCAAAAATCAACTCACATACCTGAGAAACTAGGAAAAATCAGATTGACGTCTTGAGGAAGGAACTTGGGAAACCCTAGCCTCGTTCTTGAGAGCTCTTAACTTAGAAATTTGGAATTAAATGAATGAGAGAATAAAGGGGTGTTTCTAAGGCTTACAGGCTAGTATAGGTCTCTCTTTTCGTCCCCTAAGTGATGTAGTTTAGGAATAAAATTACAGGAAATAACCAAACTGCCCCTCAATTAAAACTATCGGAAGCTATCTATAGACCCCAACTATGGGTGGGCCGTAAATGGTTTTATGGGTCGTGGAACTTTTCATCTGATAGCTCACCTGAGAATCCTGAAATATGGACTTTACTGAATTGGGAATCATACAAACAAAATGGGTCATACAATTTTCGATAGGTCATGGTTGGACTTGTAGAGTCTTTTATTTCACACTTAGCCAAATTCTCACCTAGTATCTGACTCTCTTTTATGAGAAATCTGTCACAGCCCAACCCCGGGGCCATGACTCGTGCCGATTAGGCACTTAAACCCAATTCCTTTAATAACCTAGTCTGGAATTCT
>JAOTQJ010000049.1:7631915-7650802 GCA_025642045.1 Solanum sejunctum
AGGAGAACTTGCAAGCCACTACAAATACTTGCAAAGACTGGGTATAACCTAATGAGCTATCTAGGCTAGGGAAACTCTCATCAGAAGGCACATTTGTAATACACGATAAAATTATCAAAATAACCCTAGAGAAGATGTGGACATAACGCATCTTCCCATGCTCCGATAGAAAATTTGAGGCTGAATTTGCGATCAACATGAAAAATTGAGTGAAAAAGTCGTTTTGGTTGATATTTAGAGCAACCGAGCAAAAGATAATTTTTTGATGCGAAAATAAATTCTAGTGAGGGTACAGGACAAATGTGCAACATGCACCAGTCGTGAGCCAACACTTAATTTTGTTCCTAAAATTTTCTACAGGATTAGAAAACTTGTTTGGAGAATTTTCAGCGAAAAATACTGGAAACATACCCAGTTCACATCGCGGACATAGATAATCGAGATGAACATTTTTTCTTTAATTTTAGGAGGGGCATTCTAGAGCTTTTTTAATCCCTCCTAAACGTAAAACATGATCAAATAGGTCACTTTTTAGGTGAAAAGAATTTTCTAAAATCATTCTAAAGCCTCTTACGCATAGATTAGATTCTTGAGAGAAGAAAAGCAGACTCTAGGGTTCTTGTGGTCAGGGTCAAATCCTTGAGGAGAATTGCATCATCCTTTATTCCAGATATGTAAGACTATCTAAAGCATTAGATTGAGTTCATCCACGCGTCCCTTCGTCTACTTGAGTCGAGTTGTGATTAGAAATCGAATAACGCAAATCCTATGATTCTAAGTTCTAAGTTCTTGCACTTATTTGAGTCCTCATGAATATATTTGAGTAATTGTAATGATGTTGCATTGTTATTACTATGAAATAGGAATATAAATTAAATGTTTGATATCCGAGCCCTAAAAACTCATTGTTTTCCTTGCCACCGAATCAAGATCATGAATCTAATTTTCTAAACTGAGTAAGTTGAGCCTGAGAAGTAAATTTTCTTGTTTCATATATGCACATCATGAGCATCTAATATGTCTTATGTGCAGAGCATTACTGATATGATATTAACTGACCATAATTAGTAAGAGTCTTGCAGGATATGAGTTAGAGTCTTGAGTTGTATTGCATTAATTGCTGATCTTGAGCTACTGAGTTATTTGAGAAGGTTGAGTTGAGTTGTTTGAGATGAGTTTGAGTTGATGTTCATGAGTACATTTTAGTCTTAGAAGGAGTATTGAGCACTGAGTTGGGTGAGAAGGAACATGCTAGAATTACGTTGCCAGTGTAGGATGGTCCTGTAGTTAACTCTAGCGGCCCATGTGCCACTAGATGTACACTCTCTTAGGATTCGAGAGATAGGGAGAGGTTGACGTCCTCCTTTACCATGGAAAGTTTAGGATGAGCATGGTAACAATATATGTATCGTTGTGCATCACCAAAACTCATGATGGTGGAGAGTTATGTCAGGTAGAGAAACTTTCAGGAAACACTTGAGTTAACATTGTATGATTTGAATCGAGTTGCATTAAACATTGAGTCTAATCCTAAAACATGGTTTTCAAAACTTTAAACTTGCATCATTAGCTGAGTTGAGTTATGAGGTGGATGAGTTGGGTTTTGAGTCGGGTTAGTTGATTTGAGTCTCAGCCTTATCTATTTTCTTGAGTTATTTTACATACTAGTATATTCCATATATTGACATTCATTTGGGCCTGCATCATTAATGATGCAAACACAAGTGATAGAGGATTTCAGCAGGCACATCATTGAGGTTCAGATTTCCTGATTTCCAGAGTTGGTGAGCCCTCCTCGCCATCCAGAGGTCCTTTCTTTTATTTCAGAATTAATTCTATTTTTTTTAAGTTGGGTAGCCATGGCTTGTTATGGTACCATTTAGATATTAGCGGTAGAAGCTTAATAGACCTTGAGTAGAGTATCATTGAGTATTTTATCTTTCAAACTTGATTTATTTGGACACTGTTTTATAATATCTTGTCACTTTTTGATGCTTTTAATTAAGTATTCTTCCGTTGTTGAGTAAGATGCAAGATGAATCCATGTGTTTCTCTTGGGGAATCAACAATATCTCGTCAACTATTGGCCATGTCGAGGGTACCCGCTGGGGCGTGACAAACTTAGTATTAGAGCACAAAATTCAAGTGTCCTAGGGAGTCTATGAAGTCGTGTCTAGAAGATTTTAGTTTATGGGTGTATTGTGCACCACACTTTATAAGAAGGAGGTTATAGGATATTAGGAATGGTTACACTTTCTTGTAATCTGGGTTCATACGATAGAGTTTAGCTCACTTAAACTCTCTTCTAATTTGTGCATTACACATTGCAAATCATGCCTCCTAAGCGTACCTCCACCCAAAGAGATGCTTCAGCTAGTAATACTATGCTCACCCAGTTGGTAGCCACTCAGATGGGAGTCGAGGTTTAGAGGCTCCTAGTTCTAGCTTCCAAGAGCCATCGGCCTCCACCAGACTTAAGGACTTTCTGAGGATAAACCCGCTAGTAATCACAGGTTCCAAGGTTGAGGAGGACCCCTAGAACTTTATTGATGACATGTGGAAGGTGTTGAAGGCCATGCATGGGACCGAGATTGAAGGAGTTGATTTGCCTCTTATTAGCTTAAGGATATGAAGAATGTATAGTACAACTAGTGGGAAGAGGGTCGAGGTGAGGATGCTGAGCCCGCCTAGTGGAGTGAGTTTGAGGGAACCTTTCTTGACCACTAGGAAAAGATTGAAGAGTTTGTGAATCTAAAGCAAGATGGGATGACTGCCAAAGTATATATCCTCAAGTTCATCTAACTATCAAGTTATGCTTTAGAGATAGTTCAAGATATGAGGGTGAGGATGAAGTTTATATCTGGCTTGGTCAAGCATGTAAAGAAGGACTATAAGGCAACTCTGTTGATCCTAGGCATAGACCTCTCTAAACTCATGGTGTACGCTCAACTACTTAAATAAGGCAAGAATAGGGATAGAGAGGAGCATCTGAGTAAGAAGGCTAAGTCAGCAGGGGCTGAACCTAGCCAAAATAAAAAAAAACAAAGGGGAAACGTCTTACTTTCAAAAAAGGCATTCAGGATCTGCACCCTCATCAGTCAGTGCACCAACTCCAAATAACAGGTATGATCAAAGGTCCCAAGGTCAGTCAAACTTTAGAGCACATGGTTTGCAGGCTAGTGTGACCCTTGGCTTAAAAGAAAAGCTACCTTATGGAAAATATGGCAGGATGCATCTAGGAGAATGCAAAGAGGGAGGAAATGGTTGCTACAGGTGTGGTCAGATAGGTCATTTTAGGGAATATCCACTTTGGGGCAATAAGGCACAGTCTTCTACTATAGTATCTTGAAGCAAAGGAAACTAGAAAGGTGTTATACCAGGGACAGACAGAGGAATGAATCATCTGTATGCAATAGGGAACCGATAGGACCAAGAGATTATACCAGATATAATGTCAAGTACGCTTCGAGTCTTTACTTTTGATTGTTATGTTTTGCTTGACCTCGGCGCAACTATGTCCTTTGTGATGCCATATGTGGCTAGAAAATTTTAGATTTACCCTAAATGTTTACTTGAGCCTTTCCATATTTCTATTCTGTTGGTGAGTCTATTATAGCCAAAAAAGTCCATAGAGATTGCGTAATGTCTATCTACCATAGGGATTCTCTTGCTGATTTGATTGAGTTAGAAATGGTTAACTTTGATGTAACCCTTGGTATGGACTGGCTTCATGCCTGCTATGCCTCTGTTGACTGTAATACTCGAATTGTCAAATTTCAGTTTCCAAATGAGTCTGTCATACAGTGAAAGGGAGATTCTGTTGTGTCTAAGGGTAAGTTTATTTCCTACCTTAAGTCTAGAAGGTTAATCTCTAAAGTATGTATCTATCACCTCATGTGAGTTAAGTCTAATAATGTTGAGTCTCCTACTCTTGAGTCAGTCCCAATTGTGAATGAGTTTCTTGAGGATCTGCCTAGAGTTCATCCTGATAGGGAGATCGACTTTGGGATTGATGTTCTTTGTGGTACTCATCCTACCTCAATTACACCTTATAGAATGGCCTCTGCGGAGTTGAAAGAGTTGAAAAAGCAATTGAGAGATTTGTTAGAGAAAGGCTTTATCAGGACGAGTGTTTCTCTATAGGGTACTCCAATCCTATTCGTGCAAAAGAAAGATGGGTCTCTCAGAATGTGTAGCGACTATAGGAAACTGAACAAGGTCACGATAAAGAATAAATATCCTCTCCCTAGGATAAATGATCTGTTTCTTCAAGGTACCTCGTGTTTCTCAAAGATAGACCTCAGATATGGTTACCATCAATTGAAAGTGAGGGAATATGACATTCCAAAGACAGACTTTAGGACTAGGTATGACCATTTTGAGTTTTTGGTCATGTCCTTTTGGTTTTCAAATGCACCTCCAACTTTCATGGATTTGATGAATAAAGTGTCCATACCATATCTTAATATGTTTGTGATCATGTTCATTGACACATTTTGGTGTATTTGAAAGATGGGGAGGAGTGTGCCAATCACCTCAAAGTTGTCCTCTAAACTCTTAAGAATCATAAGTTGTATGCAAAGTTTTCGAAGTGTGAATTTTGGCTTAAGTCAATGGCTTTCCTAGGCCATATTGTTTCAGGTGATGGTATTCGAGTAGATGCCCAAAAGATTGAAGCAGTTAAGAATATGCCTAGACCGACCTCTCTGTCTGACATAAGGAGCTTCTTGGGGTTGGTAGGCTATTATATCAAATTTGTCAATGGATTTTCTTCCCTATCTACACTATTGACCAAATTGACTCAGAAGAAGGTCAAATTTTAGTGGTCTGATGAATGTGAGAAGAGCTTCCAAGAGTTGAAGACTAGATTGACTACTGCACTAGTTTTAGCTTTGCCTGATGGGACCGAGGACTTTGTAATATATTGATGCGTCAAGAGTTGGATTGGCCTATGTGCTGATGCAGAGATGGAAGGTGATACCCTATGCCTCCAGACAACTTTAAGGTTCATGAGAGGAACTATTTGACTCATGATCTTGAGTTAGCAGTGGTAGTGTGTACACTTAAAAATCTGGCGCCACTACTTATATGGATTGCATGTGGATATGTTCACAGACCACAAGAGTCTACAGTATGTCTTTAGTCAGAAAGAGCTCAACCTGCAATAGAGGAGATGGTTGGAGTTGCTCAAGAATTATGACATGAGCATTCTCTACCACCCAAGTAAAGCTAAAATTATTGTTAACGCTCTTAGCAGGTTGTCAATGGGAAGTACGACCCATGTTGAGGAAGGAAAGAAGGATTTAGTAAAGAAAGTACATAGATTGACCTGATTATGAGTTCAAATCAAGGAGAATGATGAGGGAGAACTCAATGTTTAGAGTGGGTCTGCATCGTCATTAGCAGTAGAAGTGAAAGGAAAGCAAGATCAAGATCTTGTCTTCAACTAAAGGAGGTTATCCACAAATAGAAAGTGATGGTCTTATCCAAAGGGCGAGATGGAGTGTTGAGATACCAGAGTAGATTATGTGTTCCCGATATTGATGGTGTTCGAGATAGTGGCTGAAGCCCATAACTCTAGGTTTCCATTCATCCTATCTCCAACAAGATGTACCATGACTTGAGAGAGGTCTATTGGTGGAGTAGAATGAAGAAGGATATTGCTGAGTTTGTTGCTAAGTGTCTAAATTGTCAATAGGTCAAAGTGGAGCACCAAAAGCCATGCGGATTAGTCAGAACATTGAGATTCTTGAATGAAAGTGGGAGATGATCAACTTGGACTTCATTACCAGTCTACCGAGGTCTTGAAAGCGATATGATTCAATATGGATGATTATGACTAGGATGACCAAATCGATTCACTTCTTAGCAGTTAAGACAACTTACACTACAGAGAAGTATGCCAAGTTATACATCCGGGAGATTGTGAGATTGCATAGGGTTTCCTTGTCTATTATCTTGGACAGAGGAGCCTAATTCACCTCCTAATTTTGGAGATCTTTCCTGAAAAGATTGGGTACTTAAATGAATCTAAGTAAAGCCTTTTATCCATAGATAGATGGCTAGGCAGAGCGTACAATTCAGACATTGGAGGATATGTCGAGAGCCTGTGTCCTTAACTTCAAAGGAAATTAGGATGATTACTTACCATTGATTGAATTTGCATATAACAATAATTATCATACAAATATTCAAATGGCTCCCTATGAAGCTTTGTATGGGAGGAGATGTAGATCACCAATTGGGTGGTTTGAGGTTGGAGAAACCAAGTTGATTGGACTTGATCTTGTCCATCAGTCAATGGAGAAGGTGAAGGTCATCAAAGAGAGGTTGAAAACTGCATAGAGATGCCAAAAATAATACAAAAATATGAGGAGGAGAGACTTAGAGTTTGAGGTAAATGATTAGGTATACTTAAAAGTGTCACCCATGAAGGGTGTCATGAGATTTGACAAGAAGGAGAAATTGAGTCCTTGCTATATTGGTCCTTATCAGATTGTGAAGAGAATAGGGAAGGTTGCTTATGAGTTAGAATTACCTTCAAATCTAGATGCAATTCATCCAGTATTTCTCATCTCAATGTTGAAAAAGTGCTTAGGAGAACCTGCTTTAGTGATCCCTATTGGGAACATCAGAGTGAAGGATAGTTTGTCCTATGAGGAGATTCCAGTCCAAATCCTTGATCATTAGGTTAGCAAGTTGAGAACCAAGGAGATCACCTCAGTCAAAGTCCTATGGAGAAATCAATTCATTGAGGAAGCCATATAGGAAGCTGGGGAAGATATGAGAGCCAATTACCCATATCTATTCGTTCCTGATGATGAGAATGTTGAAGGAAATATTCGTACCCTTGACTAAATTGATGTTTCTATTCTTGGGTCGATGTGTCTATTCTTGGGTCAATATGTCTATTCTCGAGTCTGAGTAGAGTTTGTTAAGGTTAATGAGGAGTCAAGAGTTTAAATTAATTTAGTGAGTGTTGATAGGAGTCTTGATTGTGTTCGTGCCTTGATGTCCATCTCCACTCTTCATTCGAGGACGAATAATTCCAAAGGGGAGATAATGTAACACCTGATAAAATTACCAAAATATTCCTAAAGGATAGATGTGTGTATAATGCATATTCCCATGCTTTGATGTCAAATTTGAGGCCGAATTTGCGATCAACATGAAAAACTAAGCGGGATAGTGGTCTCAATTGATTTTAGAGCAATCGGATCAAAAGATAATTTTTTTATGTGAAAATAAGCTCCAATGAGGTGCGCGATGCACACCTGCCGTGGACCAACACTTTATTTTGTTTAAAAAAATTTCTACGAAATTATAAAACTCATTCGGAGAATCTTTGGCGAAAAATACCGAAAACATACTCAATCCGTGTCGTGGACATGCATACCCAAGGCGAACTCTTTTTCTTTAATTTTGTGAGGGGCATTCTAGACCTTTTTCAACCCTCCTAAACTTAAAACATGATCAAATAGGCCATTTTTAGTCGAAAACATTTTTCTAAAATCATTCTAAAGCCTCTTACATACAACTTGAGATTAGAGTTCTTGAGAGAAGAAAAGAAGAAGGTATGGTTCCTGAAATTGGGGACAAATCATTGCAAAAAATTATGTCATCCTTTATTCCAGGTATGTAAGGCTATCTCATGCATTAGATTGAGTTCATTCATATGCCCTTTCGTCGACTTGAGTCGAGTTGTGATTAGAAAGCGAATAAGGCAAATCCTGTGATTCTAAGTTCTAAGTTCTTGCACTAGTTTGAGTCCTCATAAATATATTTGAGTAATTGTAATGATATTGCATTGTTATTACTATGAAATAGGAATATAAATTGAGCGCTTAAAATCCTAGCCTAAAAATCCATTATTTTTCTTGCATATAGACCGAATTAAGGTCATGAATCCAATTTTCTAAACTGAGTAAGTTGAGCCTCAGAAGTACATTTTCTTGTTCCATATATGCATATGATGAGTATCTAATATGTATTATGTGTATATCATGATTGATATGATATTAACTAAACATAATTAGTGAGAGTTTTACGTGATGTGAGTTAGAGTCTTGAGTTATATTGCATTGATTGATGATCTTGAGCTAATGAGTTATTTGAGAAGGTTGAGTTGAGCTATTTAAGATAAGTTTGAGTTTATGTTCATGAGCATGCTTTAGTCTTGGAATGAGTATTAAACACTAAGTTGGGAGAGAGAAAACACTCCAAAACTACATTGCCAGCGTAGGATGGTCATGCAGTTAACTCTGGTGACCTATGTCCCAATAGATGGACACTCTCTCAGGATCTGAGAAAGTGGGAGAGGTTGACATCATTTGCCGTGGTAAGTTTAGGATGGACGTGGCAATGATGTTTGTTTCATTGTGCATCACCAAAACTCATGGTCGTGGAAAGTTATGTCGGTTAGAGAAACTTCAAAGCAATACCTTGAGTTAATATAGTATGATTTGAACTGAGTTGAATTAAACATTGACTCTAATCCTAAAGCATAGGTTTCAAAACTTTAAACTTGCAACATTATCTGAGTTGAGTGATGAGGTGGATAAGTTGGGCTTGAGTCGGGTTAATTCATCTGAGTTTGAGATTTATCTGGTCTCTTGAGTTATTTTACATACCAGTATATTCCATGTATTGATGCCCATTTGGGCCTGCATTATTAATGATGCAGATAAAGGTGATAGAGGACTTCAGCAGGCGCATTGTTGAGGTTCAGATTTCCTGATTTGCAAAGTTGGTGAGCCCTTCTCGCCATCTGGAGGAGTCTTTCTTTTATTTGACTATTAAGTCTATTTCTTTTAAGTTGGGTAGCCATGGTTTGTCATGATACCATTTAGATGTTAGAGGTAGAGGCTTCATCGACCTTGAGTAGAGTATCATTGAGTATTTTATCTTCCAAACTTGGTTTATTTGAAGATTATTTTATAATATCTTATCACTTTTTGATGCTTTTAATTGAGTAATCTTTCGTTGTTGAGTACGATGCGACGATGAGGCCAGGTGGTTCTCTTGGGGAATTAATAATGGTTCTTCAAGAGCTGGCCACACTTAGTCTACCCATTCGGTGAATGAGAACACCTAGGCAAGCATGCTAAGTCTTAGGCTATAGCCAACCACCACCGGTTCATATCTCCATAACAAGGGCAAGTAATAACTGTATTACTATAGAAGATGAGTGTTGTTCTTCTAATAAAAGGCCTTCTATTTTTTATATACTCGTACATCCTGCTAGGAGCACTTCTGTGTTTGAAAGGCTGGGTACTTTGAGGAATAGGAACAATAGGCATCGGAAAAGTTACCTAAAAGTAACGAAATTTGCTTTACTTATGATCCAAAATGATTTCAAAAATGTAATTCCTTCGTAGATGAAGCGACGGGTGGAAATCATAGTTTCATGTAAAGAGGTGATAAAGTCAAAGGCTCACACTATGGTCCATACCAAAGAGCGTAAGAAAGATGAAGAAAGTATATGCTCCTCTTGTCATATTACAACTCAGATTGAGAATGATACCTCCTGTCAAATAAAAATTGATGAAGAGTTGGGAGACATTGTTTGGTGGAATCATATATCTATTGATGACCATGATCCACAGGAAGAGGAGGATGTTGGAGAGGCCCCACTAGAATTTGAAGAAGGAGTGAAGACAATGATAGATCCCTTAAAGGAAGTTAACCTTAGCACTGATGAAGATTCGAGGCCAACTTACTTGAGTGCTTCTCTAGAAACTAATGAAGAAATGGATTATATGAGTATAGTCAAAGAATATAGGGATGTTTTTTCTTAGAGCTATAAATAAATTATTGTCCTAAATTCCAAAATAGCAGTCCATCAATTGGCAGTCAAGCACGATACTTGTCCTATCAAGCAAGCTCAAAGATGTTTTAGGATTGACTTTATTCCATTGATTGAAAAAGAAGTTAACAAACTCATTGAGGCAGACTTCATTCATGAAGTTAAATACCCTATATGGATTTCAAGCACTGTTCCTGTGAGGAAAAAGAAGGGCTAAATTCGGGTTTATGTTGTCTTTATAGACCTCAATAATGTATGCCCTAAATATGAGCTTGTGTTGCCCATTCAAAAGCTAATGATTGATCCTATGACTGGTTATAAGGAAATTTCATTCATGGATAGTTCTTCTGGCTATAACCAAATTTGAACATCACTGAAGGATGAAGAACTCACAACATTTCGTAGACCTAAAGGTATTTATTGCTACAAGGTAATGCCTTTTGGTTTAAAGAATGTTGGTACCACATATCAAAGATCTATGCAAAATATATTTGATGACTTACTCCTCAAAAATATCGAGTGTTATGTTGATGACCTGGAGGTGAAGTCAAAAAAGAAAAATGACCATTTGAAAGACTTAGGAATGGTATTTGAGTTGCTTTGAAGATATCAGCTGAGAATGAATCCATTAAAATGTGCCTTTGGGGTTACTTCTGAAAAGTTTCTTGGCTTTAGTGTGTGACATGGAGGAATTAAGATTGATCAAGCTAAAGCTAAAGTTGATGCAATTTTGAAGATACCTGAGCCTCTAAACATCCATGAGTTCAAAAGCCTTTAGGGAAAGTTAGCCTACTTGAGGAGATTCATCTCGAATCTAGCTGAAAGATGCCAACCATTTAGTCATCTCATAAAGAAAGGGGTCCCTTTTAAGTGGGATCAAACATGTAGCAAAACGTTTAAAAGTATCAAAGCGTATCCAGTGAAATCTCCATTTTTAGTGGCTCCTATACCTGGAAATCCATTGATACTTTGCATTGTGGAACAAGAAAGGTTCGTAGGAGTCTTACTAGCTTAAGAAAATAATGAAGGCAAAGAAAATTCTCTTTATTACTTGAGCAAGATGACGACACCAAATGAGTTTAATTATTCACCAATTGAGAAGATGTGTTTGGCACTAGTCTTTTCAATTCAGAAAATAAAGCTCTATTTTCAAGCCCACATCATCCAGCTTATTTCCAAGGAAAATCTCATTAAATTTGTTATGCTGAAACCAATCCTTAGTGATCGATTAGCAAGGTGGTACCTTCAGTTCTAACTATTTGATATTGTGTACATCCCTCAAAAGGCTGTGAAGGTACAAATATTACTGGATATTTTGATAGACCATCCTATACCAGGTGATTGGGAATTGATTGATAAGCTTCTCGACAAAAATGTGTTGGCCATCGAGATTAAACCTCCTTGGAAAATATACTTTGATGGATTTGCGTATGTGGTGGAGCTGGTGCGAGCATAGTATTTCTCACCCTCACAAGAAGAGGTCCGACAATTCTCTTTTACTTCTAAATAGTATTGCTCCAATAATGTTGCAGACTATCAAGAATTAATACTGGAATTTGAAATGGTTGTCGACGTAAAGCAATTAGAATTGCAAGTCTTTGGTGACTCTCAATGGGTGATCAAACAACTTTTGGGAAGCTATGAGGTCAAAAAGCTTGAACTTCGTCCCTATCGCTGTTATGCCCAAAAGTTGATAGAATGGCTCAGAGATGTGACTTTACAACATGTGAAAAGGAAAGAAAATAAAAGAGTTGATGACTTGGATATTTTAGTTTCGACTCTAGCTCTCCCAGAGCAGACACAAGTTATTGTCTGTCAAAAATGGGTTATACCACAAAATGAAGAAGAATATGAAGTAGAGTGTCTCATTGTTGTGATCGAGGTTGATATACTAAGCTATTATCAACTACTTGAGTTATGACATACTCCCAAAAGATACAAGGAGAAGGAGTGACGTTGTATAGGAGATCATTTCACGGAATGCTCTTGCAGTGTTTTGGGGAGGAAGAAGCAATTCAAGCTTTTCAAGAGGCTCATTCAGGAATATGTGGATCATAGCAGTCTGGATCAAAGCTCCACTTTGATATAAAAAGAATAGGGTATTATTGGCCAACCACGGTAAAATATTGCTTTGATTATGCTCGAAAATGCAAAGCTTGTCAATTTCATGCAAACTTTATACGTCAACCACCTGAAGTCTTACACTCGACTATTGTATAGTGGATATTTGATGCTTGGGGATTGGATGTTATTGGACCACTACCAAAATCTTCTAGTGGGCATTTATACATCTTGGTTGCTACAGATTACTTCTCAAAATAGGACGAAGCTGTAGCTCTTAAAGAAGTCAAGAAGGAGAATATTGCAAACTTCATTTGAATGAATATTGTCTATCGATTTGGCATTCTGTGATACATAATAACGGACAATGGCAAGCCATTTAATAACAAGTTGATGAATAAGATCTGAGGAAACTTGGCTCATAAGATTGATATACGATCATCCATACAATTGATATGAATAAATTATATTAATTTATTTTATGAATAAATAAATTAAAACATATCATATAAAATAAAAAGTCATTTGATTGAGTAGCCTAATTTCTGAGGTTCTCCTTGAAGGAAGACGAATAAATTGTTCACATTTCATTTGATAGTTAAAGGCAAATTGAAAGCTAGGCAGTGAAAATTAAAAAGATTTTCTAAGAAAAAATTAGAATAGTTTAGAAAAACTAATTCCAAAAGGTTAAAGTATTTCGAGTAAAGTTAATTCCCTCGATCAGTTAAAGAGGCATCTTTTGAGTGGACATATCAAAATCCAAAATAAATTACATGAGTGTTCCACCTTCATCAATTTCTTAGGTTTCAATAATTAAAAAACAAAGATATATTTAGTATCAAAATAATTAGGATGATGATAAGATTTTTAAATTATTAAACAAGATGAAAATATGGAATATGTTATTAATTCTGCAAAATCTTTGATATATTTATTTCTTATTAATATTTTTTTCAAGTCTTATACAAGTTCTTCGAAGTTGTATTTTAAAGATGACATTTGAAAAATCAAAGATCTTAAGTTCTTTATTTATGCTTATGTTTTGTTTTTTTCAAATTGTACAAGGTATAGAAATATAAAACAGTAATACTTTTATTTTTGAAGTTGTTGGACGAAGGTATATTTACTTATCATTTAATTGTACATTATTTTAAAGTTTACTATTTGCAAATTAATACAATTTCTAAGTCTGATAAATGTGATCAACAATTCAACCTATAAAAAGAAATTGAATAACTCTGTATAGATTGTTTTTAGTTTGAAGATGGGAAAGTTAAATTATGTATCATTTATTCAATGTTGTATTAATTACTTATTCTAAGTATGTTATTTTTTTTTTGGATCTAAAAAAATATGCATAAAAGAGTTAAGATCATGTGACTTTCAAATAGATCAGATATAATAATTAAAATTGAAATGTTCTTTCAGAGTGTGATATTTTTTTAATGAAAATGAATTATTATTTGGGAGATGGTTCAACACACCACCAAACAAATAAAAAACAAAAAAAACAGAAAGAACTTACAATTTGGTGATTTAATTTTGAAGACTCCGTGAAAAGGATTCATATTGACATTTAAGTCCATCAACGGCATCGGCATATTGATACCCTCTTCATTGTTGTGAATGACATTTATCTCAGTCATAATAGATTGAATTGCTTTGAGAATGACTGAATGAGAGAGATGGCTAAAGAATATTTTATATAGAAAGGATAAGGGATTAGGGTTTTTTCTTTAAAAAAAATATTACAAATGTTGTTAAAAATTAATTTACTCTCAGCCTTATTATCAATTAGCGTAAGTAACCCCTACGATGCAGGGTGAATATTTACTGTTTTTATCCTGAAATTTTCTATAAATACTAAAGTCTTTTTTCTTTTGTATTTCTGTATTGATACTTTTTTCATTTTTACTTCTTATGTATCATTATCGTGTTATTATTTATTATTTGATATTTGTAAGGATTTGAAGGCCTCATCATCTTTGCTATTTGATTTTCCATGCTCTAGCATCTGCAAAATCTGATCAGATTGATCCTTGGTAAAAGTACAACCTTGAAGCATAATTTTAGATTCCTTCTCAACCTGACAAGACCTGCTTCCCATTTTATTATGGTGGTTGACACCTTTTCCGCCTCATTCTATCATTGGCACATTAGTGTTCATCCTATATGAAACTAGCCTAACAAGCTTGTGTTTCACTAATTTCAGATCCTGCATTATGAGCTGATGCACTTGGGCTATTATTGTAGACCTTTCTCTTGGAATTGAAATCAGAGGGGTATCCAACCTTTTTATAATAGAATTCCTTGCTATGGACTTTACATTTACAAAAATCATACACTAAAGTGTTCTTCTTGAATCTCTGAGAAGCCCCCATAAGCTTAAATTTCTAATTCAGAGCTTCGCCAAGCTATCCAAACTCTAGCCCAAGCTGTCACAGCACTTGCAACGAGACAAGGAGTGGGTAAATAGGATGCACAGGACACATCTAGAGTCCGTGAATTCTTGCGGATGAACCTACCTGAGTTCACGGGGTCTACACCCAATGAGGATCCTGAGAACTGTATCAATGAGCTTCAGAAAGTCTTTCAAGTGATGTATATAGGTAATGTTGATAGAGTTGAATTGGCTTCTTACTAGCTCAAAGGTGTTGCCAGACTGTGGTTTGACCATTGGAATAAGGGTAGAGGAGAGGCAACCTTAGTGTTGACTTGGACATTTTTCGAGGAAGGTTTCTTAGGGCATTTCTTTCCAAGAGAAAGGAGGGAGTCCAAGGTAAAAGAGTTTTTGAGCTTGACATAGTGCTGGATGATTGTGTAAGAGTATGGGCTTAAGTGCACCCAGTTATCTCGTTATGCTCCGAACATGGTTGCTGATATGAGATGGAGAATGGGGTTGTATGTTGATGGGTTGAACAAAGGTCCAAAGAAGGATGGAAAGGGAGATATAATTGTGAGTGATATGGATGTTGGAAGGCTAATGAATTATGTCTAACAAGCTGATGAACAAAGACAACAAGACAGTGAAGAGTTCAGAAATAAGAGGGCCAAAAAATCCAGCCATGAGGTTGGAAAGGGATTGGGATGGGAATGGTACTAGATTTTAGTCAGGGCCAACACTATTTTCTGCTAGTGCACCCGTGCCCAGAAATAGGAATGATCAGATATCTCAGAATTTTAGAGACCAGGGATCTCATTCACAGGCTAGTGTGGCTTAAGGTTCACAGGCTAAACCATCGTGTGGTAAGTGCGGCAGATTACACTTTAGGAGGTGTCATAAGGGAAGCAATGCATGTTTCAATTATCGCCAAGTAGGTCACTTTCAGAGAGATTATCCAAAGTGCGCTGACCAAGCTCAATCTTATGGACCAGCCCTATATCTAGAGGAACTCGGGAAGGTGCTACATCAGGCACAAACGGAGCTACAAATTGTTTGTATGCCATAGGTAGTCACAAAGATTAGGAAAACTCCCTAGTTGTTGTGATGGGTATGATTTGAGTCTTCACCATTGATTGTTATGTTTTGATGGATCCTGGTACCGTATTGTCATTTATGTCCCCCTATATGGCTAATAGATTTGATAGAACTCCTAAGAGTCTTCCTAAACCCTTTGATGTTTCTACCCCAATTGGTGAGTCTATTCTAGCTGAGAGAATCTTTAAAGATTGTGTAGTGTTCATCCATGATAAGGATACTCATGTTGATTTGATTGAGTTAGAAATGATTGATTTGATGTGATCCTTGGCATGGATTGGCTTTACAAATGTTATGCCTCTTTGATTGTAAAGCCCGAACCGTTAAGTTCTAATTCTCGAATAAACCATTCCTAGAGTGGAAAGGTAATTATGTTGACCTAAGGATAAATTTATTTCCTACCTTAGGGCCAAAAATCTAGTCTCTAAAGATTGTATCTATCACCTCGTATGAGTTAAGTCTGATGATGTTGAGCCTCCTACTCTAGAGTCAGCCCCAATTTTGAATGAGCTTCCTGAAGATCTGCCTGAAGTACCTCCTAGAGGGAGATTGAATTTGGGATTGATGTTATCCCCAATACCTAACCTATATTAATTTCACCTTATAGGATGACCTCCTCTAATTTAGAAGAGCTGAAAGAGCAATTGAGAGATTTATCAGAGAAGGGCTTTATTAGGCTGAATGTTTCTCTTTGGGGTGATCCTATCCTATTCGTGCAAAAGAAAAATGGGTCTTATGACACCCTATAAGTCTATCCTCACAGGTATCTATGTTTCAAGCCTCATTCTTAGATGTAGGAAGTGTATTAGGGTCATAAGATACCTCTAGTACCTAGTCGGATTCAAAACTTTCCTATAAATTGAGCTTCTAGTATTGGATTATGCAAGGATCAACTTTAAATGATTATAATTCTTAGCACACAAAGAATTATATGTCTAATGTCATACCAAATAAAATCCCTTTGAATTAGATTTCCAAAGCAACTGGATTCACCTCATTTGGAGTTCAGAGTCAGAAGTTATGGTCATTTTACTGAAAACTGCCAGAGTAGAGTGATATTACGAAACCCCTTTACGGGCCGTAGAATGAAGTATAAACTGTCTGTTAACTCTTAGGAAAAAGTCCTGAAACTTCAATTTTTGGTTCCAGACTTTATGAACCCATTTACAGGTCCTAGAACCTTCTATGGGCTATAGAATAGGCTCGTAAAAGTGAACCAGAGACCTCGAAATTGGGCCAAAACTTTATGAAAGGGTCCCTACAGGCCATGGAACTTTCTACCGGCCTTAAATGGGCCAGTAGAAAGCTTTTGACAGCTTTTTAAGAATTGTTATTTTTGTCTTTTTCCACCCTTTTAAAGCCTAGGATTGACGTTTTTACACCTAGATAAAGCCCTAAAATATGTCAGTTTAACACTTTTATGCTAAAATACTCTCTCAAAACGTAAAAGCAAGGTTTCAAAAGAGAAAGGAGCTAGGGTTTGAAGGTAATCTTTTGAATTCTTCTAATCTCTTTCGAGGTTCAAAACTTTCAAGTATGTAAGGCTACCCAAAACACAGATTTTGTTCTTTCATGTGCCCCATAACCCAGATTGATGATGATGTGAGTAAATTTAGTCTCCCATAAATATTTCTTAAAGGTTTTTATTAAATTCTAGTGCATATCTATATAATTTTGCATGAATTACCATTTTATGAATTAAATACTTGAATTAGATAATTTTGCCATACTACATGAACCCTAGAATGATTTTTTATTATTGTTACCCATTTTACTAAAATGAGCATGCATGAGCATAATTTGAGTCTAAAGAGTATATGGAACCCCTAAATACTTTAATTATACATTTGTTCTCATAAATACTATAAGTTAGAATGATGCATGATTGAGTCCTTATGAGTCAAGAACTGAACCTAAAAATGATGTAACCAAAAGGGTTGATGTTTGATGTGATAAATTGAGTTGATAAATATCCAATGAGACTAGATGAATGAGTTAACCATAGGGTTGATGTCTTATGCGCATATTGAATCTTAGGAGGAGTATTTAGTACCAAATTGAGTAAAGGTAAGTTCAACTCAAACTCAATAACTACGTAACCAGCGTAGGAGAGGATTGGACTATAAAATTGGATGTTTCCTATTGTCCCAAAATTAGGAGTTGAAGTTATTGATTTTGGATCTATTGATGGGATGTCCTATACCCCTGGCAAGGTATTGGATGGATCTGGCAATGACATCACTTCGTTGTATCATCACCAGCTCATAGGTGATGGTTCTCGGTTAGAGAAACTCCCAAATAGGCCTTGATAGTATCTAAATAGATGGGACGTAGATGATAGATGGGTAGTCATTGTCTAAATTACATTTTTATTTTAGACTCTTGACATGAAGATTGAGTTGAACTATTTAAGCTGATGTCATTCTTCTTTTATATTTTTCATTATGCCATTTTGCATACTCATACATTCCACGTACTAAAGTCCATTTGGGCCTGTATATTTCATGATATAGGGACAGGAACTAATGGTCATAAGCAGGCGCCTCGTTGAGGACCTAATTGCATTTTAGTTGATTGGTGAGTCCTCCACTGCTTTAGGAGTATATCATATCTTTTCCTTCTAACTTTGAGTTTTAGCCTTTTATTTTATTTTGAGGTAGTCATAGGTCTGTCATTGGCACCATTTAGTCAAATATATTAGAGGCTTCATGGACTAGACTATTGTTGTAATGGGATGTTATATTTGACTAGTCTCCTCACACTAGTCTTATTCAGTTGATGGATAGATTGTTTGGCCTTTGGACCTTTTATTATCAATTTCATTGCTTTTGAGTATTTTTATTCATTGATGTCATCCGCTACTAGAATATGATTGAACAAGTATGATGAGGGTGAGTGATTTACTTAGGGACTAGCAATAGTCTTTGAGTGCCCCCACACCAAGGGTACCCTCGTAGGGCATGACAGGTCCCTCCGAATGTGTATCGATTATACGCACCTGAACATGGTTACGATAAAGAATAAATATCCTCTTCTATGATAGATGATCTATTTGACCAACTTCAGGGTGCCTCTTGCTTCTTAAAGATAGGCCGCATATCTGGTTACCATCAGTTGAAGGCGAAGGAATGTTATATCTCAAAGACATTATTTAGGACTAGATATGGACATTTTGAGTTCTTGATCATATCCTTTGGGTTAACTAATGCACATGCGGCCTTTATGGATTTGATGAACATAGTGCTTGGACAGTACTTTTATATGTTTGTGATTGTTCGAAAGCATAATTTGGGTTGGTCAAGCTAACAATTAGTTGGAAGAAGTGAATCCAAGGTATGTAAATCTTACCACCTTTGGTATGAATTAGTAGGTAAACATATTCTCCTCTTTGGTATGATCTACTCCAAAAAAATTCTCTTTCATTTGTTCTAAGTTATGTGGGGAAAGTCCTCCCTATTATATTTATCTTGTGATGATTTCAATTGCATGTATGGCTAGAGGCCATAAGTTGGAAAGTTAGAATTAAAGTGAAGTTAAATTAGT
>JAOTQJ010000049.1:7650902-7696884 GCA_025642045.1 Solanum sejunctum
GGGGGGGGGGGGCAAATCCATAATAAACTACTCACTCTTTTGGTTTTTTTGGAGTGATAGTGGAAACTGCCACTCTACAGAATCGTACATGAGATCTTCACCTCATACGACTCCTTGTTCAATTCTTTTGAATTCATTGGATCCTTTTCCGCGTTCGAGAATCCCCCCTTCTTCCACTTCACCCCAAAGAGTAACTAGGACCAATTTAGTCACCTTTGAATGTTCCAATTGAACACTGTACATTTTTTATTATTCTCAAAGGATAAGATTATTCTCTTTACCAAATATATGCGGATCCAATCATGATCTTATATATAAGAAGAATAAAATATCTTTCTTGATCAATCCCTTTGCCAAGATAACCTTTGAGGTACCTCAAAGATCCTTTTCATGTTTGAATTTGTGCATTTGGAATCTGGGTTCTTCTACTTCATATTTCTTATATATGAATATTTTCCCTCTCTTTTTATATATCATTCCTTAAGTCCCACAGGTATAGGGTTTGAATCAATAGAGAACCTTTTCTTCTGTATGAATCGATATTATTCCATTCCAAATCCTTCCCGATACCTCCCAAGGAAAATCTCTAATTTGGATCCCAAATATAGTGTGAGCTTATCTATGCGGTTATACACTCTTTGAATAGGAATCCATTTTTTGAAAGATCCTGGGTTTCGTACTTTGGTGTGTCTTCGAGATCCTTTTGATGACCTATGTTGGGGGATATCTATGTAATCCGATCGATTGCGTAAAGTTTGCATAGCAACAGAATCAGGGAAAGTATACAGAAAAGATAGTTCTTTTCTATTATATTAGTATTTTCTATTATATTAGATATATTAGACTACTATATTAGATTAGTATTAGTTAGTTATACCAACTTAGTGAGTCCTTTCTTCCATGATGAACTGTTGGCACCAGTCCTACATTTTATCTCTGTAGATTGAGGAAAAAAGGGGCTCGACGGGAAGAGGAGTCTACTATGAGAGAAGCAAGGAGGTCAACTTCTTTCAAATATACAACATAGATTCTGGAAATGTAGTTGGACTCTCATGTCGATCCGAATGAATCATCCTTTCCACAGAGGTAAATCTTTGCCTTCTAGGCAGGAGGATAGCAAGTTCTGAATTCTGTCTCGTTAGGACATGCATTTCTATTACTATGAAATCATAAATAAAGTAGTTAATAGTAGGGTTACCATTATACTTTTTGCAGTGACGAATCTTGTATGTGTTCCTAAGAAAATAAATTTCTCCATTTTTTAGGGTCTCAAAGAGGTGTGGAAACGCATAAGAACTCTTGAATGGAAAAGGGATGTAACTCCAGTTCCTTCATAATCGGTAGTCAATCCTATTTTCGATAGAGGCAGTTAACAATTGAATCAGATTTTGACCATTATTTTCATATCATATCCATAATAGTGTGAAAAGAAGGCCTGGCTGCAAGTTGTTCAAAAATAGTGGCGTTGAGTTTCTCGACCCTTTGACTTAGGATTAGTTAATTATATTTCTCGATGGGGTGGGGAAAGGATATAACTCAGTGGTAGAATGTCACCTTGATGTGGTAGAAGTCATTAGTTTTATCCTGATTATCCCTAAGCCTAATATGAGTTTTTCTAGTTGGATTTGCTCCCTGGACGTCTCTCAATGAGAATGGATAAGAGTCTCGTGGGATTGATTTGAAAGTGGCAAAGAGGGTAGCTTGCTTCTAGGCAGAAGCTTTGTGTCTTACACTTTGATGAGTGGAACCTCTTGTCCTTTCTAATTTGCTATGTTTTTAATGTGCATGATCTAGTTATAGAGCCTATTATGGTTGTCAAATGGGCCTCCTCTCCACTTAGGTGAAAGATAGGGCACCTGGCGAGCGTAATTGGATTTTTCTGAACAAACCTCAAGTTTGAATGAGCTCTCTAATCGGTTAGAAAATTTCTTTCACATTTCCCAAAAGTCATTCAATTGCTTATGACGGGATAGAGAAAGATAGGGGTAGGGACTGAAGATGGCTGGTAAGATGTTAGCGACCTAATTTGGGTAAACAGATGAGCCAGTTATAGTATACTTCTATCCTATAGGGTTTGATGACTGCCTTAGGTCAGATAGGAAGAGAGAGCTTTGATGACATTTCTAGTAAACCCAAGAAAGGTCCAAGGGGCCAACATAAAAGTAGAGAAAGGGAAGCAACTTGTCCACAAGCTTGATGTTCAAATGGTGGTACTTTTTTCCTAGTAGCTAGTTTTGAGTTCCCCTAGTTTAGCTACTCAAGGTCAAATCAATGTTCATAAGGCACTAAGCTACTGACGCTTAGTTAGGCTAGAAAGGTTTCAAGTCATGTTTTGAAAGATGATATGCGGGATGGTTCTAGTTCATAAGTGAAGGCGCGAAACACTAGGATATACAAAGCTCTGTCTAAGGTAGGCAGGTGAATCCCTTATTTCAAATAGCTTTGGGTGAGATACGCTAAGCAAGATAGCTCATTTATTTGATAAGGGCTTTATATAGCCTTATCATGTCGTCTTCTGGTCCTCATGTGGATGATTCCCCATATAAGAAGTGAAAGGTTTATTTATCAATTTAAAGATCAATGCTATGGGATCTAGTGGTTCTAGAAGCATTGACAATAGTCCTTCATTGCAACTTAGATTGCACGATCAAGATCAAAGTGTCCGTCCATTCGGTAAGTCAGCCAGTCGTCATCTTATCTTAAACAAGCATCATTGTCCCCATCACTTCCTCATCCTCAACCTCTAGAGTAGTGGAAGAGATTTATTTTTCCTTCTTATTTTGACTTTTTCTCTAAATTCTTCTCATCTAAGCATTTGCTTCGGCCTACAAAAGCTCGAACGAGTGGGGAATATCATAAATTTAAAGAAGACCGGGGACACCCGACCTAGAAGAAAACACAAATAGAGATTCATCAATTGATTAATTGCTATACTTGTCATGCAATAGAGACACAAGTACATAAGGAATCACATAATCACCTCCTTCTTTATCTTTGGCTTTATTAGCGTCAGCTGAGGCCCCTCTTTGATCATTCTTGTCTTTTACTACTTGCCCTTTCTTTGTTGAATAAAGATCTTCATCGATCTCCACTACGACTGTCACTCCTACAAGATAGGGAGAATTTATTTATTTATGAGAATATCATTGTAGTAAGATCGCTAGTGGGATAGTCAATGGTACTCTTTGCCTCTGTTGACACAATTAACCAATGGGGACCGACAGACAGCTTGCTTAGTAAAGTCTTTTATCTTCCATTCAGGGGTCATGAATGATTAAGAGAAATAAAAGGTGAGTGCAACAAACTAGAATTTTTGACTAGTCTTATAGCGAATAAAGGAAATCAATCCTCGCCTGAGAGGCAAAAGCCACCTTTAGAGTTGCATAATAGGTCTTACTTCCTTAAATGGAGTTTTCTCTCACTATGCTTTCGTGGGTATGTACTTATGCAATGTCTATCATCATCACTCTTCCTTCTCTAGGAAAGTTTATCACTAGGGATTCCACTCCTAATATACGAGCTTTGCCTTTGAAAGTGAAAGAATAGGCTGCTGGTAGGACAAAAGGCTGCTAGAATCCCTTGCTATTGAATCCGGTGTTGATGCTCAAAATTGAATTCATTTAGGTTAGTAGCACTTCTTTTTTCATGCTTGAACTACGGGGCAGACTAGTGGAATGGAAGTTACATCCATATGGGCTGCACTTGTACGTTAATCCTATTATCTTAGGCTGTTATCGAGTCCCCTGCTATTTCATATGAGTCACTATCTAATTCCATAACAGAAAGAGACAGGACTGTGTCACTTTCGAATCAATGATCAGCATTTGTATCCAGTAGATCAAGGGTACGTTCTTAAAAGATCAGATGTCTAGCGCGGGCCATTTTTTTATAATAATCTTTCCTAAGCCTGGAGAATCCGTATCTAAAGGGAGAAGATCATTCCTAGCGAAGAGTTTTTCGCAAGGAACCCTTCTTTCTTTAGATGTTCACTACCAATAGTCTTCTCTTCAAAGAAAAGCTTTGAAAGGGATTAAGAGGAGGTATTTGAATGCTCTTCCATGCCTTTCTTTACTTTGAAAGATGATATATATCATCTTATGAGAAGTTGGTCAGTCTTTGGTTCGAATAAAGGAATACAATCCAATTCTACAGGGTAGCCCCAAAGAAACGAAAGCCTTGACAGCTAGAACGATGGCATTCAAAGAAGTAACTTCCATATTGGATGGTCCCTATTGATGAATCGCTCGAAAATGAAAAAGAGGAGGAAAATAATTCATTACTAATCTAGTGAGTACCTTTTATCTTCAAGCGATCATCGCGCCATGCCCTAATTGGCCGAAAAACCTCTAAAGCCTGTTTTGCCAAGCTTGGCTTATAGGCTTTAATAAAGAAAGAAGACCATCATAACATAGGTATAAGTAGTCTTCCTTCAGCGCGACCAACTATTAGCTTGCTCGATTGACTAAATATCATATGATAATGCACTTTCTCTATCGTTTTACTTCCTGCGCATAGGGATAGAATGGATTTACAGACCAAGAAGTGAAACAAGCTTTAGACCAAAATGAGTACCACAGGATTGAGAGAGATGGCAGGATGCCAAGCAAGCCAGTTGGAGACTTCATACATAAAGAATAGACTTATACATTCCAAGCAGACTTTTACAGGTGTTTCAAGACTAATTATAAATAAGTATTAGCATTATAGACCCCTTTGAATCATAGACACCATCTCTAATAAGCGAGGGTGAACCTCTACTCCAAATGGCATTAGATGCATTGACAAAAAGATAAGTAACCGAACACCCAAGATAGGAATATAAGTGATCCTCTAGGGACTCACTATAGACAATAATGTCATCAAGATAGACAATAATAAAAAAAATTGATATAGTTATAAGTTACAAAAAACATCATTCCACTATTTTATCATTTTCTCGTCTTTGCAGTCTGGTTATTAGAGAAAATCATTTTTCTAGCTATATAGGTTTGCACGGGCACATTGGCCTTTGCTTGCTTTTGTTTCAGAAGTAGTTCTTCCTCTTAATGGTCTTGGTTGTAGGGAAGTCTTTCTTCAAGCAGGGCTTTCTTGATAGCTAGAACCATTAGTAATCTGGGCTTTTAGTTGAATCAAAATTTCCTTGGTCTTCTTTGACTCGGGAATAGTTGATTCAACTTTCTATGCTTTTGCTTTCCCTTATTCAAATGGTAGGGTTTTAGTAGTCATAGAGTAGAAGAAACCGATCGATTGATATAACATTTCTAGAAAGAGGAAGACAGAATGGGGCATCCAGGACATACCAGGGCGAAATATTAGTTCATCGCAGAATTCGGACTAGTTCAAATCAAAGAGTTCAAGATATGCGGATTAAGTGACGTGGGCAAAAAGAATGAAATGCTCGTACAAAATCCAAGGGATGAACTTCATAGAATAAGGGGTCTCACCCATAAATTAGATTAGGTAACTAAAACAAGAAAGAACTATTAGCTTGTTGGTGTAACGAAAGGACTATCGGATGGTAGGCTTTAACTAACTGCTTCCATACTTAGAGAAGGATTTGTTGCTTTTCTTTTGAATTCTACTTTGACTATCCATAGTAAGAAGCCTTCCCCTATACGAAGCTACCATCGTAGTAAAGTATAGCATGCAGGAACCTATTCCCGCGAAGTGAAATACCAACCAGCGTTCCTGGGCTTCCTCCGTATTAGCTAGAAAGCCACCTTCTAATCTAGTAAGCATGTGAATGTGGGAATAGATTCAAGCGATCGGCAGAGACAGGAACCTTTGTCAAGTAAGGAATTTGGTGCAAAAATCTTGAGCACTATCAGTAGAAATGAGGAAACCAAACTCTCAGGCTGAACTTAGAACTACGAGCTCCCGAGAAAGGCTTTGATTATGCTTGCCTGAAAAGATCTTTTTCCAAAAGTCCAAGATCTAGAACTTTAACTTCTGAATCAAATAATCTATCTAGAATCATAACAGACAGATAAGCCCATAATAAAATGGGAAGAGAAAGATCCGACCGTGCTGCTATTACGAGCCTATGTTGAAAAGAAAGGTTTCAAAAGTAATGCGAGACTCTATAGCTACCGACGCCATTAATCAGGCTTTCCTGAAGGATTCACTTTTGTTTACTTTGTCATCCTTTGCCTATTTGACTTTACCATACATGAATACTAGTTAGAATACCTATATAACCTTATCTTCTCTTCCCTAGAAGAAAAAATCCAAATAAGAAAGAAGAGTATAAAAATTGGTTATATAGGATTGGTTGGAAACTTGATCTTAGAGACTGTGCTTATAAAGCTTGGTTTTCATTCCAACTAGAGGCTGGGCTAAGACTTTCCTTTAAATTTCATAACATTCATTACGGATTTAGGACGAAACTGACCTGCCCTGGTAGCACGGGTAAGCCTAAGATTGGCTGATTCGGTGGAATTGAAGAATAAGTACACTCACTCCTCTATTGGAGTCAAGCTGGATGGGAAGAGTTAGCTGGGAATACTAATAGTAGGAAAAGTCCTATAGCATAGAAGGCTATTTCTCAGCAAAAATCCAAAGATGCTTTCGCGAAAGCCTAAGCCTATCAACGTCAACCCAGGCTACGCAAGGCTAGAAAGCTTTTATTTTCCAGGGCCGGGTACTACTCCTTACTCGATAGAGGGAAGGCGCTTGAGTGCCCATATATGTATATGGAGGGAATTCCATAAGTAAGGTTGGACTCTTAGAGAGGAGAAAGTGGGTTGACTTCAGCGAGGACACAACCTGTCAACTATCCGTCTCTCTTTTTCCCGGCAATATGCCTTGCTTTTCTTTATGCTTTATGAGGAAGAATTCTTTCTTGGATCTCCATAAGCCCTTTACTAGCTCATTACATATAGTTAACTTGCTCCCTTCCAACCTCTATCTATTTGAGTTGAGTAAGGAAGTGGTCCTAAAGGTTTCTTATCTCCCACATTCGACTAGCAACCACAGCTAGATCTAATTAGTTATGTTATTGATCATCAATATCAAGTCATTTTTGGCTTCAATTTACAAAATGGTATGAATAGGATAGAGGCAAGAAACCCTAAAGAAAGAAGACAATGGGGTGAGCTCATTCAAATGTTTCATCTTTTGCGTGGGGAGATTGTTGCAATGACGAAGGCTTGGGACCTTGAATGGTGGTGGGGTTAACGAACTTTGACTTTTATCTGACCCGATCTTCTCACACTAGAGCCAATCATCTATATTTGCCTAATGGTATACTCTAGAATGGGTTCAGACTGGAAATCTAATTAATCAAATCATTCAAGGAAGGTTTCAAATTCCTCTCACTACAGACCTAGGCAAGTACCTGGGAGTACCCAGAGGATCTCTAAAACAACTTACTACCAAAAAGGCTGGAGTGGAGGATAATTCCTTTCTTTGCTATGGTGTTAGAGAGTGTTAAGCATAAGTGCTAAACCTTAAATCTTTCAAACTGTAGACCAACTGAAGTAAAGACCGGCAGCGGATCTTGTTCACTTTTACTACGTAACCTGGACTGTGCCTATTCACTTATCCTAAGCTAAGGAAAGAGCTTATTCTTTGACTTTGGATTGAAAATAGATTTTCTATGCCATCAGGCTAGGAATCCTAGAGAGTTAGCTACCCAGAGTTCGATCCCATAGCTTCATGCTTTCGGCAGAGTTTCATTGAACAACTGATCTAGCAAACATTGAGGTCAGATTCAGAGCTCACTGAATTGCTTAATTCAAGACTTTCTCATAGCTAGGGGGACTTCTGCCAATTCCATTACTTGATTGGACTGGAATGATCCAATGAATCTTCCCTTTAAGGCTTTTTGTCAAAGATCAGATCTCAGCTTATGAATGCCAAAGCTGTCAATCCCCTTCTTTGATTTGCTGATAGTTGCACCTTCTTCTCTTATGAATTCCTTTGTGCCATCAAGCAAGGGTCTCTCATCCATCCAGAGAGAGAGGTCCTAAAGGCAAGCTTCATTCATGACTGATTTAAGACCACCCTCTCCCCTTTGGTCCTTTTTGGCTGTGTCCAAGTGAAATGCAACTCAGTCAGTAATGAGAGAGTCAGCGTGCTAAACCTACTAAAGAAATGCTTAGCCATTGAACTCGGGGACGGGAGCCCTCGACTTTCACTAGACACTCTAAGTAAAGTGATCCCAGGGTTACTTTTCAAAGGCAATAGAGGGAAATGGATTCCGTTTCTTAGTGAGATTCTTTCTTTACAAGAGTTAATGTTGCATCAATTTGCACTCCCGATTTTGGTACTTTATAAGCTAATGCCAAAGAAGAAGGAAGGATGCCAATTTCAGGGCAAGCCAACTACCCCTAGTTAAAAAGTAAGAGAATTCATGGTTAGCTTAGGTTAAGAGTTCAGGTAGGTAAGCCACCAACGAGGGTAGAGGCAAAGAGCTCAGGTATGGTAGGAGTCCAGGTACCAATCAGATTCTATAGCCCTATACCAATAATAAAGAGATGAAGTAACCCAGGGAAATTGCATTCCCGCAAGTCAAGATCCAACAAAAAACTCAGTGGAGAAAGAGAAAGAAATACAAGACTATTTGGGTAAAGAATATAAGAAGGGTTACTGGGAGAGCTAGGATGCCAATCTTCTTCAGGAAAGTCAAAGAGCAAGGAAGGCGAAGTGAAGAATGAAGTAGTAAAAGGTTCATTCATAGATAGTAGGGCAGTGAGAACTAAAGAAGTCAAAGAGGGTAAGATTGCCCTTAGGTCTCTGTATTTGATAGATACTGACTTCCCAAGGTGCTTTGGCATATAAAGAATATTGGCCTACAACAAAGTAGCTATTGTCAACTTTCTTCTATATAGCCTGGCTATGATTAATAATGAGGCAATTCAAGGACTATTAGCTCTACTCGAGCTATGCCATCTTTTGCCTTGGGACTGCTCCATCGATTAGAGATAGGGGTTCCCCGGTATTTTAGTACTTATCATCTATTTGATCTCACCTGCCCGGCATGATTTTCCATTATGAACTCCATTTCACTCGTTCGTTCAGTCATTAGTTCTTGTCCCCTTTCTGACCAGGAAAGTGGACCTTACATAAGGATATACCATATCAAAATACATTTTAATATATAAAGATGGTTGGAAAATAAGGTATTTAATTCTCCGGCTATTTACTTGATAATTGCACTTCAAAGGTATAGCAGCTTATTAGGAAAAGCAAGATCACGGATTCAGGTCCCTACTACATAGTACATAGAGCAAGCATGAGCACGTAGGATACTCCAATTTGATTTTGAAGTACATTCTCAGTATTTTAGTATTTAGAAACATATAGCAAAAAGTTGTTAGATAGAAAGTTGGATACGTTTGATAGTATAAAACCTTTAACCGAATAGGGGGCACCAAGCTAGCTTCCATTTGTGTCTCCTGGGCCGTTTCGATTGACCTTTTACCAAACCAATCCCACCTAAAAAGCAAGTTCCTAATAAAGAAACCTAAGCTAAAGAGGTCTATCTATAGTCGGCTTTAACGCTTCACTGCTCCACAATCCTTATCTAAAAGAAGCTTCGCAAACCCTTTGTACTATGGGGCCCCTCCCTCTATGGAACTAGGTCAAATCCTTAACTAAAGGGGTCTTGGGCTAGATTTCATGGACGAGGTTGTCGTCCATCGCACTCATGCTCATTAGTCTGGTTAGCTCTTCCTGATAGGCTGAAAAGGGATGCTGAAGGAAATGAGTATCTACCAACAGCTTCAAAAAGTAACTCCTTTTGAACCTAATAGGTCCTTTATATTATTATATTATAGAAAGTTAAAATAAATTATTGCAGATAGAATGGCTCTCCCCTCTCTCATTGATCGAGCGACTTCGTACCTCTTTCTCACATACATATAGAAGGAACTACGAGAGGCTAGCAAGCTTCGTATAAAGCTCATCCAGTTCCTTGTCTCACCTAATTTGTCAATTACGTTTCAAATAATTGAGATTCCTTTTTCAATTAGGGTCAAAGCCTCATCTACGAGTTCACTGTCAGGGTCAATGATTGGGAGAAGGAGCAAGGGCACTTCCCAAACCCCATGGACCACATACCATAAGACTTTCTATTTATTACTTTTATGAGTAACACTCGGAAAACCAGGGTGCTGCCCTAATTAAATAATGTGAGGTACCAACACCGGACAGGCATACCTCTAATTAATCGTTGGTTGGATCTGATAAACAGTGTAGCCCCAGGTACACTTGGGACTGGATTGAATCCTTAGTTAGAGAGAGGTGAGTACTACACAAGCTCATTACGGAATGAGCCTTGTCTAAGAAGAACAGAACAACCTCATCTTGCTTGCTTCTAGTAACGCTTGACACAAGAGATAAGAAGCATTTTGGTATGGCAAAAAGACTGCTTTTGAAGTCGATGGAGCGATGGTGAAGCCAAACCATATACAGGCGAGTAGCCCTTAAAGCTAATAGCCTAGTTATAGCCTCCCTCTATAACAAACAAGTAAGTAAACTAGCTAAGCTAGCTACATTTCTCTCGTTCTGTTCAAGAAAAGCAGTAGCCTGTTAGCAGTTCACCTGGTAAAGTGGAGTGATTTTAATTTCCAAGCATGATGGAATCAAGGAAAATTCTCTGCATCTGAGATAAGTTTGTCTTACTTCTTTCTCCCTAGATATGGCATTCCTAAGGACCCAGGGTCTTCTCTTCCGAGCAGTAGCAGCATCAATGGGAGAGTCTGTAAGTCAATTAGGATAGTAGGGGGATGACGCTTTAGGTTAGCACTCTCTCTTTTCGTCGATGAACAAGTCTTATTTATTTGGTCGGCCATAAATCAGCATTGATATCCTTTTTTCCATGGGCACAGAATTCTTTTTACTTACGAGTAACAGGCTCTGAAAGAGGTTCATCAACCATGGAGGATCAATTAGCATTACCTCACCCGAAATTGGCATATGAGCACTCAAAACCACCTCTCCTCTTGTGTCAAAACCTTAAACAAGTGACTATGCTTAAATGGGTAAGTATGTTGCTTTGCCACGGGTTGATTTTAGTTGCTCTTTTGGGGAGGAGAAGTAGTTTGACTTTAGTACTTAATTTGAGACTGAATAGGCTACTTGGCGGAAGTAAGCCCTGGTCCATCATTGGCTGGTAGTCTTCACCGCCATCTCCTCTTGAAAGTTTGGTATGTATTTGAAATCATAACCACAAGAGGAAGACCTGTAGAAGAAAAACTTCTTATCAGAAGCACGAGTTGAACGACTTACAAAGGTAGCTTGATGGTGAGCGAAACTAAGGGAACGTCCACCGGACACCTCAATCACAAGAGGAATAATGGGCATCTCCACAAGCCAGTTATCAAAAGCCTATGGAAACTAGTCAATAAACTATTCTTTTATAGCCTTATTAGATAAGTCAGCTTTTTTTTGGCCGACTAGTATTAGGTACCGGAAACTTTTATTAGAAAGTTATTCTCGTCAATGCCAATAATTGGCCCAGGGTATGCTCCTCGATATTTGAATCTATTTTTAAAGATGGAAAAAGAGTTGATGAACCTTCCGCAGTGTCGGAGCTCTCGATTGAACAATCTACACTAAGGTTCCCTAATGAAGGTTAGCACAACGAAAGATAACCATGAGGCTCCAGGAGAAAGTCTATGATGATATATCCCTTGTCCGCGAGAGATAGCTATGAATTTCTCTTAATTTAGTTTTCCTTCATCTTGAAGGCCTTTTCCTAGCCACTAAAACTGTGTAAAGTAGGAAAGCCAATCCCATCCCTAATTCTTGAATTGTAAAGTCATGCCTGCACTCATAGTTTCCATTGATGAGGTCTCGTCAGTCCCTGATCTCCTTCAATAGCCTTAATTTCCTTTCAGGTCAATAAACATATGACACTTATGCTTGGACTCCTGAATTGATATAACTAGAATTGCATGTGTTAAGTGTTCAAATAGCTGGCTTTATCGTTGGTATTCTTTTTGGGAGAAGTAGGATTGTTAGCCAAAGACTTCCGTCAATGAACATGAGGAAATGGCACTCCTTCTCTTGTCGAAGATGAGGCCTGCAAACAAGTATTACATATATTACCTCATTTATCAAATAGCGGTCAGTGTCCTACCTCGCATGGCTTAGATTTGCTTTTTCTTCAAAAGCTTTAGCAAAAAGCTGCAGGTCCAGATGGGGTTCAACCAATCTTTTATCAAATTTGAAGGGGGAGAGTCAGCCAAAACCTATGAAAAGATGCTAGAACTAAAATATCGATCGTTTGCTAGAATTAGCATTATGAGATGCATTCATATGAGTTGTTAAGTATGATATATGAGCTATCTCAACTGGATCAATAGTGCTTTATTTTCCACCTAATTCCTCTTTCTCATTAAGAAATTAATCTTCCTTGGTTTAAGGCAACAGGAATAGGATGTGAGGTTTTGCCGATTTCAGAATGTGTTTTTTCTTTTTGGATAGCTAAAATGAACCTTGTTTTGAGAGGGAGGAATTTTCCTTCCTGCCAAGTAAATCAATTTTCTTCCTTTGTCTCACGCAGGAAAGCATGAACTCCAGTTAGTTTGATGCATAGAATTAGCTTTTGAGAATCTTCTTCAGAGAATTGAATATGGTAGAGAGCGAGAGCTCCTTCGTCCTAATCTTTTTGAAGTTGTTGACAGAGAGGGTTTGAGGTTTCAATATCCTACTACAAATGAATAGCCTTCACCTAAATCCTTATATTCCACAACTTCCAATCCCTGCAGTAAGAGAGGATTCCACACTTTTAGTTCTGTCCTAGCGCTTTCTTTTTGAGTAAGATCTGGGGGATAAGCTAGGATTCTTGAATTGTCTCCATCAGCTCAACCAAGAAAGTGTAGTTTTGAGTAGTCATTTAGGTGGTAACAGAAGCCAAGTGGTTCATGACTGAACAAGTACGGAAGGAGTTCAAACAGACAATTAAGCCAAAGTCATGTTGGGCCGCGAGAAAAGGGAGGTTCAGATAATGGGCTACACGTTAGAACGCCTCTAAGGAGGAACTATACCGACATTTGATAATCAAAAAAGTATTTAAAATACAGGGCATTTGATAGAGCCCTTTACATGTAGGAGGGGATGCTCAGGGCGCGATAAAGCTCGTCAGTGGAAGAAATGTATCAGGTAGTCTCGATTCTGCAGTTGATAATTATTAATATCTCCCATAGGTTGATATAATCTCCCATATATTGATACTTATTGATTTCCAGTAAAGGGGGCTTGCCTTAAGATTGACAACAGGTCAGTCGATATCGGTACTAGTTCAGCCTAGGAGGGATTCATTCAGTATCAGTAAGGGAAGGGGGCTATAAATCAACCTAGGGCAGGTAGGCACTTTGGGTGAGCAAAAGGGGTCAATATGTAGTCTCAAAGCTATTGTGGGAAAGCACTTGGGATGTGCGTCTTCTGCTACTAGCCATGCATGGTACCATTTGAAGTCGATCTATTAGTGACCTATTATTGTAATTTTGAAAAGCCGAGTATCTCACGTTAAGAAGGAAGTGAATCTTCTATTCAAGGAGATGTTTTAGCCCTTAACTTGGCGAATGCATATACCTTGACCTTGGCGTATAACACAGCATCAGTTGATTCAGCGACTTTCATTGATGATACATTAGCTGCTGCTTCTCTCTTTAATTTGAAATGCATTAATTCCCAATATCCTATTACTTGTTTGTATAGTAGACAGTTGGTTGTCCTTGAGACCGGAGACTGGACTCATTAACTCTTTGGAGCTGTACTTGTATGCCCTTTCTTCCTTTGCTCCCTAAAGTGGTCTATTTTGTCATCAGCTCTTATAAAATCCAGTAAAGGATATCCAGCTAGGGGAGGGAAGGTTGGTTTGACGAATAATGATAGCTAGTCATCGACTAGTCAGGTATTCAAGGGTGGAAAGTGGTGACTCGACGGAAGCGGGTTATCAGGAATCTCATATGATGGGAAAAAAAGGGAATCTGTTCCTGGGATAAGTGGGAGCATTGCATCATTCATCACTTCTTAGAGGTTGGCATTCCTGGGTCATTTCCTGGCATCGAACAATCTCTTATCTCTAGATTCAAAAACCATTTCACCCGACGATGGAAAGGCGAGGGAGAAAAAAATGGATCGGTTAGTTCTGGGATGATTGATGCATCAGCATTCTATAAGTACTACGAAGGATGAAAGATTTCCCCTCTTGTGCTTGATCTGGCTAATGGGGCTAAGATAAGAGGAGCTACAAATAATATCTTATATAAAGACTGAAGGTGAAAGCAGGGGGTATGTATAGGCATTCTGAAAGTAAACAGTTAAGAGGTTCATCACTGAGCACCCTATATGGAAAGTGCAGACCTTCTTTTCTCAATAGTAATTGCTCTTGGATATGGACTCATAATAAGCAAGTGTTAGTGCATTAGTGAGATATCTAAGGAAGATATAAACCCTACGGTAGAGGAATATCAGTGAGAGGATATCTTAGTTACCGTAGGGGTAACTCCCTAGATTGGGCGGATCCGGGGCAAGGTTGGAACATGCCCAAAAAAAGTAAGGGTTCATTCTACGCGGGCAATTAGGTCTTTTTTTACTATGAAAAGTACGAAAAATTATATGAAAAATGAACTGAAAGGGGGAGTCAAGCAACCTGGTTCAAGATGCGAAGATCAATTGATCAATACGAATCTCCTAAGGTAAGAAGTATGAAATGGCTATTGAATAAAAGAAAGTCTTATGAACTGCTTGGTGGACGATGTCATCACTTATACAAGTGTAATGGAAAAGGAGATAATGATCCACGGTGACAAAGTTAAGAAGCAATATGTATTCCTGTCATCAGCCATTGGAAGAAAGGGATAATTATGAATTAAGGGAAAGGGAGAGGAAGGATCAATGAACTGCAAAGGCGATAGTAAAAGGGACGATATCGAGTAAGATAGTAGTCTTTATCTCATCTCCAACTGCTATTCTTACTTGAGAGTACGCGGAGCGTAAGTCTAGCTTAGTAAAATAAATCTTCTTACCCAAACGATCGAACAAGTCAGCCACCCGCGAGACTGGGTCTTTATTCTTCACCGTCACCTTATTAACAGTATGATGGTCAACACATAGTGTAAGGCACCTATCTTCTTTCTTCTGAAAGAGGACAGGTGCCCCATAGGCGCTTTAGAGGGTTGAATATCACTTGTTCTCCTTATAATCAGAATCTTTCATTCATTTCACTTTGTTTAGTTCCTCTAATTGCTTTCAAAGTTCTTCTAGTTCGATGGGAGCCATTTGGTATGGTTCTTTAGCTAGGGACTGTGCACCTAGAACTAACTCTATTTGGTAATAAAGAGTCCTTCAGGGAGGAAGAGCTCTCGGTAGTTGCGGTGGCATGACATCCGCAAACTCATTCAATAAATCTTTTATAGATTTCGGACTTATTTTATTAATAGGGCTCCCCTAAAATTTTCATTTTCAATAATAGTGTCTAGGTTAGTAACTGCCCCCTTTCTTGCACTATCACGAATCTAAAGTGCAAAAAGCACTACTGCTAAATCAACTGAAGCAACTAGATCAGGGTAAATAACCATTGATGTTAGTGGCTCAATAAAATTTCTTAGGCAACCTCTTTATGCACGTCACTATCCCATCATGAGAATGTATGACATCTACCGTCGGATATCGAAATGATAAGGATGGACTACTGCCAAAGAGATTGTTACCTTAGGGCTTTAGGGACATATGAACGTTAGCCGGATAGATCCAACGATGAAAGAAACTAGTCTTCCTAGGTTCTTATTATTTGGGGTTCTGCCATAGTAGATAGGGGTATTTTGAACCAGGGGGGAATGGAGGGAGGGAGTTGATTAGTTAGTAAAAATATCGTAAGAGAAGAAGTTTGTGGATCTGAATCTGTTTTCATTCTTAAAAGATTCCAATCTCCCTAAGTAGGATTCGAACCTATGACCAGTCAGTTAACAGTCAACCGTTCTACCGCTGAGCTATTAGAAAGAAAGAAAGAAGAGAAAGAACTATGAAAACATATTCCCTTAGTTAAGTTTATGTAGAATCTTCTATTACTTCCTCATTCTCACTGAAGTGCATCGCTCTTCTTTTTAAATTCTTTTCACTGTTGGCAGATAAAATCATAAGAGATGAAATATCTTAATGCCCGATTAACAAGGTTCTACTAGTGCAGGGCTCAATCATGCTATTTAGGTTATATGCTTAATACATGCAAGTCGAACGTCTGATATCTTTGGTCTTTTTCCCATTGCTTTCTTGATTGGTAAACCCAATCGAAAAAAGTGATTTACAACAAACAAGTCTTTCTTGTTTACTTACTTAATTGCTTTAAGTAAGCAAAGAAGTAAAATGGATCACTAACAGGTGACAGATGCTAAAATGGATTTTTTCAAAGCATGTTAGGAAGGAGGTTCTTCCCAGAATAGGGTGACTAGTAACGCCATTCTCATTCTTCTACTAATTTTTGTCCTCACGACTGCTCAATGGCAATGGCAATGGCAATTTCTCCTTGTGATACGGCGGAACCATGGTAATTAGGATCTCAAGATGCAGCAACACCTATAATGCAAGGAATAATAGACTTACATCACGATGTCTTTTTCTTTGTTATTTTGATTTTGGTTTTTGTATCATGGATCTTGGGTCGTGCTTTATGGCATTTCCACTATAAAAAAAATCCAATCCCCTAAAGGATTGTTCATGTAACTACTATCGAGATTCTTCAGAATATATTTCCTAGTATCATTCTTATGTTCTTGCTATACCATCATTTGCTCTGTTATACTCAATGGACAAGGTAGTAGTAGATCCAGCCATTACTATAAAAGCTATTGGATATCAATGGTATCGGAGTGTGCCTCTTCACGAGGGTGATTAAAGTGCAATGAAATGCCTTAAAGTTGAATATGGTTTGCGAAGCATCTGGCTTACCGATAATCTCCCTTTCCCGACGTCGAGAGACTTTAATAACTATAGCATGCCAGAAATGGAGAGTTAAGGTGGTTAGACCTATACCCCGAAATACTCCGAGCACAGGAGCCTATGGTTAAATTCTTGTTATTGCTGGAGGTACATATCCTTCTTCTCGGTGTGGAACGATATACGAAAAATAGATGCTCAGCCTGTAATGTCTGATAACGGTGCTAAAGCAGTGGTATACAACTTTAGACCTAATGGCCGACCTAGTAACCATTCAGAATGGGGGATCCCCATTGGCAACAACCACGGTAGTAGTTGCGGAACTACTAGGTCAGGAGAGGAGCAGAAAACCACTTGACTGTAAGGAGAGGACAACCTATTATTCCTGCTCCTCTTTCTTCACTTTAGGGATAGAGGTCCTTCGGTAGGTAACAACAGGCACAAGCAAGTTGATAGAAAGGGACTAGCGCTTCTACTCCTCCACCGAGAAGTTGTTCTTGCGAGAAGCAAGGGATGTCATGAATGGTGGGAGGTCACTGAGAATTGACCTATTCATAGAGTGATCCTATGATCGATATAGGATATAGACTATCTCATTCTTTATTCTATTCTATTTCTAAAAAAAAGGGTGACTCAACTTCTCAGCGTTAGTTAGTGGCGGGACCTGTTGGCATAATGCATGCTGGAACGTGGGAATTTGAGGTCTCATGAACTACTACTAAAAACTAACTTTGTTTTTCTTTTGTTTATGGACAAACAATATTCGGTCAGCCCTATGGTTGGATCCTTTTAGATCTATGGGCCGACCGGCCTCGGCCTTTCACATGAGCATAGGGAATCTATACTCGAGTGTTTCACTGGGCCCCTGACAGGATAGGTGAGGAATCAGTCTGGATCTTCTTTTTTTGGGCTACAACTTCGCGAGTTGACTAGCATCCCTTTCCACTATGCATTTTTTGAACAAAGAAGACGACTATAGGATCAAATTCACTCTTCAAGAAACTGCTCGTCCCATACCTTCTGCCTGTCTCATATGTGTGGAACCTGGTCTTTTTTAGTTCCAGCCTCTCCCTCGAATACATAAGGTAGGTAGGGCTGGGTGAGAAATGGTTTTCTCTTGCCAATAAACTTTCCCTGGCCTTCGATTAACCTTACTCATAAAGGGTCTTACAGTCGGGAGAACTACCTAACTAAAGAAAATAGTGTTCTTTCTCAGAGTAGGCGTGGAGAGCTTTTTGTGGGGAAACTTTCAAGTATAGTGTGGGGAAAGGTGGGCGTCAACCCTACCTTATGAGTATTCGGGCTATAACAGTTCCGATGAACAGTCACTCACTTTTGACAATTATACGATTCTAGAAGATGATCTAGAATTGGGTCAATCACATTTATTAGAAGTCGACAATAGAGTAGTTCTACTAGCAAAGAGCCATATACATTTTATTGTAACATCTGCTGATGTACCTCATAGTTAGGTCGTACCTTCCTTAGGTGTCAAATGTGATGTTGTACCTGGTCGTTTAAATTAGACCTCTATTTCAGTACAACGAGAAGGAGTTTACTATGGTCAGTGCAGTGAGATTTATGGAACTAATCATGCCTTTATGTCTATCATCATAGAAGTTGTTCTTAGAAAAGATTATGGGTCTCGGGTATCTAATCAATTAGTCCCACAAAGCATGGAAGCTTAAACGGAAATGAAGAGGAGGTTAAGGGAAGCCACTAAATTGAGTGCTTCGCTCGCTCGCTCGCTCTAACGCTCGTTTAGTAGATAGCAAGTGGAGTGCATAAGCCCCTTTAGATATAGGGGTGAGTATTACATAAGTTTATAAGTAAAATACTACACGAGCCTTGTCTACGAAGCAGAGCGACCTCATCTTGCTTGGTTCTGGCGAAGCTTCTAGCTCTAAATAATAGGAATTCTGGTATGGCAGGTCGGTCTAGGTAGTTGATATTGCTCCTGAGAAATTTGTTATTTCCAGTTTTGTTTGTGTATCTTTTTTGATCCCACGCTTTCCATTGGTCAACAACCAACGAAAATCTCTAGACTTCTTCACTACTCGTACAGGCTTGTTGGAGTTAAGCTATATTGAGGGAATCATCTTAAAAAAGAAAAATATGGTGCAACGAATTTTCCACTTTGAAGAAGATAGTCTGAACTCAAGTTCCAGTAATATAGCTTCAACTTCATCTAGTAGTTCATTCGGTACTAGTAGTACTGGGATTCAAAATTCTACGAATCAATCTACTATGACTATTCACAATTTCAGTCTTCGGTCCTCCAGTGCTCAGGTTGATGGGAGTGGTTCGAGTATTTTGAATAATCATGGTATTTTTGAAGGTTTGGACCCTACTACTTCTACTACTTTTGAAAATATAGCGGACCATCTAAGGGGTGAAATCTTTGAGTCCGCTCAAAAAGTCTTCTAAAATCATTGTTCAGATGAAAACAAAGTACTCGCAATCAGCGAAAATTTGCATAATGATAAAGACGACATGGGTTTTCTAAGAGAAATTTTAGAACATTTAAAAGACAAACAGGGTGAGCACTATGACTTTAGCTTAAAAAATTTAATGTGATTGTAGGGGGGACACCTCCGACGATCACCAATCCACTTGAACAATTTGAAATAATCCTATTGATTCCTATGAAAATAGGAAACTTCTACTTCTCATTCGCAAATCTATCTTTATTTATGCTACTAACTCTCAGTTTGGTCCTACTTTTGGTTTATTTTGTTACTATAAAGGGAGGAGGAAACTCAGTACCAAATGCTTGGCAATCCTTGGTAGAGCTTATTTATGATTTCGTGCTGAACCTGATAAACAAACAAATAGGTAGTCTTTCCGGAAATGTTAAACAAAAGTTTTCCCCTCACATATCGGTCATTTTTACTTTTTTATTATTTTGTAATACCCAGGGTATGATACCATATAGCTTCACAGTTACAAGTCATTTTCTCATTACTTTGGCTCTCTCATTTTCTATTTTTATTGGCATTACTATAGTGGGATTTCAAAAAAATGGACTTCATTTTTTAAACTTCTTTTACCAGCAGGAGTCCTACTGCCATTAGCACCTTTTTTAGTACTCCTTGAGCTAATCCCTTATTGTTTTCAAGCATTAAGCTCAGAAATATGTTTATTTGCTAATATGATGACCGATCATAGTTCACTAAAGATTTTAAGTAGGTTCGCTTGGACTATGCTATGTATGAATGATCTTTTCTATTTCATAGGGGATCTTGGTCCTTTATTTATAGTTCTTGCATTAGCCGGTCTGGAATAAGGTGTAGCTATATCACAAGCTCATATTTCTACGATCTTAATCTGTATTTACTTGAATGATGCTATAAATCTTCGTCAAAGTGCTATTTTTTTTATGATTGTACAAAAGCGAGTCTGAATGGGTATACTTAGTTGTAGAGCATTCCGAGTCTTTACTTTAGGGATCGTTCCTGGGCATCTCCTTACTTTATAGCAGGTTATTGCTTCAATTCCAGAAGGTATAGCTCTCGCCTCAGCTTTTTCTTTGAAATCGGAGACTGTTCCAATTTCCCACTGAGATAGGCAAGCGAAGGGAGAACTAGACGTATCTTGCTAGGCAAAGACAGGTTAGAATGGATAGCTCGCTGGCAGGATTGACAGTATAGATAACTATGGTAGGCAGGTTCTACTATGGAAAGACAAAACTCAAGTAGGTCAGAGGGTGGAATAAAGCAGGGTAAGGGGGAGGGTGGCTCCTCCTACCGATCTTGCTTTATAGGGTCGAGCACTAGCTAGTTAAAAACTCATATGTCCAGAAGGTGCAGGGTGCAGGGATGAGGATGTGGAGATAGATGTCTGGACATATCCGGAGTGATAAAATTAGGAATAAGACCATTTGGGAGAAGTTAGGGGTAACCTCTGTGGCAGACAAGATGAGGGAAGCGAGACTGAAATGGTTTGGGCATGTGCAAAGAAGAAGTATCGATACTCCTATTAGGAGGTGCAAAAAGTTGGATTTAGGGGTTACACGAAGGGGTAGAGGTAAACCGAAAAAGTATTGGAAGAGATGATTAGATAGGATATGACGAAACTTTATCTCACCAAGGACATGACCTTCGAGTATTAGGGTAGAAGATTAATAGGCCTATAGGGGTAGACTAATGTCTCGGCTTATGTTATAGTAAGTTAACATGATTAGTCGTGTCTTTATATCTTGTATTGTTTCTTTTCTGGCTTATATTGGTTATTACATTTGTTTTTTAACTTTAGTTGATTTTCTTTTTCATATCTAGTATCTTCTGCTTTTGGGGCTTGATATTTTTGATCTTTCGAAAATAACTTTTCTATCTCTATGAGGTAGTAATAAGGTTTCTGTATATTTTATCCTCCCCAAATTCTACTTATGAAATTTTTATTGGGTATGTTGTTATTGTAGTTTCTTCATATTTTAAAATTTTTTCATATTGTCTGACTAATTAATAATTTTATATTTAATTTTAGGTTAAGTAGATGATATATGCATTCTTGGTATTATATACACAAATTTATAAGGAAAGAGATGAGCAAAATTACTAAATAATAAGTAAAATTAAAATGAGAAGAAAATATTAATAAAAAGAAACAATGAATTATACTCTCTTTGTTCCATATTAATTGAATTTGAGATATGCACACATATTAAGAAAAATTTTGAAAGACAAACTTCACACCATACTTTCAATTATTGTCCTTTATAAAATCATAAATATTTAGTATTATTTATTTTCTAGAAAATGTAAAAAGTTTAATAAATGAAAGGACAAATATAAAAAAGTTGAACTTTAAAAAATTTAACTATTTTAAATTTAATTTTTTTAAAAAAAATTTAATTAATTTGAGATTGAAAAGCAAATGGTGTTTAAATAAAAGAAATGGGAAGGACTAGGGCGTAAGCGAGATGCAAGGATAGCAGTTGGGCATTCCGTTAAAGTGGCAGCGAATCAACCGTTGTATCATTCCTTGCCTGTTTTTTGTCTTCATTCATCCAGCTCTCACTCTTTTTTGCGTGAAAACAAAAAAGAACACAACACAACACCTCTCTAATTTACTTCCTACTTCATTGAATATCTGCAAATTTTCACTTGTTTCTACTATTCTCAAATCGTCATTTTTCCCTTTCAGTGAATAATGATGGAGAAGGGAGATTCTTCACAGAAACTCTATAAAAGGATGCGACTTTGGGAATTTCCAGATCAATATATTATTGAGCCCACTGATGGATCCTCTGCTTCATCTTTGGAAATCAGTCGGATCGATGGCTCCATGAAACTCATAGGTACCACTGTATTATGTTGCCCGTTTGATTGCCTGCTTTCTTTTTCTATAACCTAACTTTCTTCATTCCTGCTAGATGAGATACCACATTGCAGTGCACTTCGTGTTCCCAAAATTAGCACAATTTTTGGAGTGATTGGAATACTAAAGCTTTTGGCAGGCAAGTCACTAAAACTGAAAGTTTTTTGCTTTGGACAACTGTAATGTCAGTTAGGAATTCCTTACTCTGTGCTGTTAATAGGAGAATATTATGATCAATAATTTATATATGAATGTATCCCCTTTCTTTGATCATTCCCTTCACAGATCTTTCTACGAATTAAATGCAGTTAGAAGCATTAAACCAATCTCTTGGTTGAAACGAGAAAAAAATGACTTATTTTAAAGGTCACTAAGACATCAAAACCTCCTCCTCTTTAGCGATCATACGTCTACCTTGAGGGGACTGGATAAATAGAATACAGTAGGTTGTGGAAAAGCTTTGAAGTCCTGGAAAAGAATGACCATAATTTCGCTTTTTATTGCATTCAGGGTCATATTTATTGGTCATAACAGAACGTGAAAGTGTGGGATCTTACATGGGACACCCTATCTTTAAAGTCTCATCAATGAAAGTTTTCCCTTGCGATCATTCTCTCAAGAACACCCCTGTTGAACAGGTAGATTCTCCTGTCTACTTAGCTTATCTAGTTGGTTCTGCTTCTGTTGCAATGATGTATCTTCTTCCTTTGGCAGAAAAAAATGGAAGCTGAATTTTCTGCACTGCTGAATGTAGCAGAAAAGACTCCTGGTCTGTACTTCTCTTATGATGTCAATATAACATTGAGGTGAATTATCTTTTCGCATTTACAGTGCTTAGACAAGCTTTGTTGCCTTTATTTCTTTTCTTGAAGGTGCTTGGAAATAGTTCAACTAGTTCTTTGTGCCTATCGGAAAACTATTTATTGTTATTTTCAAGAACTGGGAACATTATGGTTGAAAGAGTATTTATAAATGGCTATTGCTTGACACTAAAGCATAGACCATGAAATTCTGACCTTTAGATGTTTGATGTTTGAATTGGTTGTCTTTTAAACATTGAGAATGCGTGGAGACGTAATAATTTATGTTGAAACTAAGATGAGCATACCTCTGAGGCTACAGTGTTTATTTACGTCAATTGAGGTGAAGTATTACAATGTTTGTATTTGAGGTGAAGTATGCGGTCGTTTTTTGATCATTTGAGCGAATTGGGTATCCAACTGTCTAAATTTGAAGAATTATGGGTTTTTCCTTTTCAAATATTTGAGTCCTGGAAAAGTACTATAGTATTTGTAGCCGCAGCAGTGAAATTTTAAGTCTTCAAAGTATTCAAGATGGAGCTCAGGCTTATTTTCTTATCCGTATGTGAGATATCAAACCGTTTAAAGTTCGGGATTTGGGGTCAAGAATATTCCTTGTCCACAGTTACTCAAAAATTGTAGAATGTTACTTCATGCATGCCTTATATTGTGGGGATTCAAGTGTGTGTGTTCATCAGTGCTGTAGTTCAGAAAAAGAGGATACTACACTACTGGTCCTTAGTCAAGTGCCATGTGGTAACCCAGAATTGACATGTCCATTTTGATTGATCTTCTATGAGGCTAACATTTGATACTTATAAAATATAAATGATTATGATGTGTGATAATCTCTGTCTTGACATTGTGTTGCATCAACATAAGACATGCGCAGAAGGGGATAGTCTATTAGAGGTTGTTTATGGTTGCAGTACAGGAGAAACATAGTAGAAAGGTTAGATACTTTTCTCCCTTTTAGGTTTATACAGAAGAAGAAAGAAATGAAATGGAAGGATATCATTCCTTATTTCTTAGGGTAAGATGGAAAAAGAAGATAAAATTTCTCTTTGCTAGCCACTTTCATTTCAAGCATAAAAAAAGAAATGAAATGATAAGTATCCTCTTTGGATTTCCTCATATTGCATCTCTTCATTCAACTAAAAACATTATACCTGCATTGTCCCCTCTATTATACAGTTCTATCGATATATACAATTCTATATCGATGCAATTGTCTGTGTGACAATTGCTGAACATTATTATCACCTGTTCCAAAATTGTTGAGCTTTTCTTCACTGGACTAGGCAAACAAAAACAACAACATACCCAGTAAAATCCCACAAGTGGGGTCTGGGGAGGGTAAAGTGTACCCAGACCTTACCACTACCTCATAGAAGTAGAGAGGCTGTTTCCTGGGGACCCTCATCTCACTTCACTGGACTAGGCACATATGCAATTTTCTATAGAAGTTAACTTTGCAGAAAAAGGGCTTCAAAATTCAAATCTTTGGTTCTTTCTGAAGATCACTTACTTAACGTATAACAGACTTCCATGCCAAAATTTTATATCCTTCAAGGTTCTTATTTTGCATCCCCCTCCATGCTGTATGTTGAACCCCTTTAAAGTGTTTGGCTCTCTATCTTAGACAATAAATTAAACAAGCTATGTTTCAGCTATCCTCCTTTGTTATAGATCTTATTTTAGGTTAGCATTTTTTGGATGAGAATTCTATGATTTTAAAAATATTTTAACACTTGAATTTACTTGTTCTTAATTTGAAGGACACTATAATTATGACTAGATTTCCATCAATCTCGGATGGAGCCAAAGATTCACTATTTTTTGGCTTTGGGGTATGATGAAATAAAGCAAAATGGCTCTTTAAATTGTCTGCTCCTTTCAATTGTGAAGTAGCAGTTAGTCAATGCAACTTTCGACGCTCACCATGGGTCATTCGAAAACAGTCGCGCTATGTTTTTAAACATAAAAGTCAGACTGCGTACATCCGACATCCCCTTACCCCGCAATGGGCGGGAGCCTTTGAGGCATTGGGGTAATGTTGTTGTTGTTGTATAATTATGACTAAAGCTGTCAATAAGGGCAAGGCTCCTTGGGCTTTTCCGTCTTGATCCCTAATTTGATAGGACTGGGCTAAAACTTTTAGGACCCATTTAAGAATAGAACTTTTTAGCCCGGTATGGATAAGCCTGCTAGCCTGTAGGGCTAGAGCAATATGGGTTGGGCTGACTGACGGATGGGCCAAATAAAAAATAATAAAAAAATAAAATAGTAAAAATAACAAGAGGAGTCCAAACTTAAAGTCTTAAATCATGGATATAAATATTATAAAGTTCAAAAACTCAAATATTCAAAATATTTTCTTGTACACTTGTACGTAAAATATTTACATATAATAACAACGATTTTAGATTGAAGTCTTACAACCAAATCTTTACTTGAATCCAAACTTAATAAGTATTATTAAGATTATTATATTTATGAATTTGATAATTGATTATCAAATAGTAAACACCATATGATATTATTTTGTTAATATTTTAAAATAAAAATTTAAATTATAAAAAATATATTCTTTTTTAAAAGTGAGCTGGCCCCCCCTTACCCCGCAATGGGCGGGAGCCTTTGAGGCATTGGGGTAATGTTGTTGTTGTTGTTATTGAGCTGGCGCAGCGCTACGCGTAGCCCAAATAGTTGTGGTTGGGCTGACTATTTCAGCCCGACCTGTAAAAATTTCAAAAAGTCAGTATGGAATTGCTCAGATTGGCTGGGCTGGTCCATATTGAAAGTTCTAATTATGACTCAATTTTATCACTATAAGTTTCATCTGATTGAAAGAATATATAGGGTGTAGCCCTCAATAATATGAAACTTATGGTTCCTGCTGCAGTGCTCAGCGATTGCATGATTTAGGTGATGAATCCAAGTTGCTTCCTCTATGGAGACAAGTAAGTCTTTAGATGCTGCATAGATGTAACTCCGTAGTGTAGTCATTTACGCATATATGGTAGCCCCTAGCTTGTTACACTTTCTATTGATATAGAACCTTTTGTTGATCGACTAACAATTTTCTTGAATATTGATTTGATAACTTAAGTTTCATTTGTTTTTGCACAGGCAGACCCTCGGTTTCTTTGGAACAACTATATGATGGAAGTGCTTATAGATCACAAGGTAAATATATTTTGTGCGTTGAATTTATTTGGTTGGATCTACTCTGGATTTGTAATTCATCTGTTTTCCTTGCCATAACAGCTTGACCCCTTCCTGCTTCCAGTTGTCCAAGGCAGTATCCTTGCAATTCAGTTATACATGGATTTTTTTAACCTGTATGGATTCAATTCATGTTTAAGAGGAGCTTTGTTTGCTATCTCTTGAGTTTATACCTTAACTTTCCATAAGGTTTTCACAACTTTCAAGCAGCAATTGGGAAAGACATTGTCGATGTTACGCTGATTGCAAGGAGGTGTAACAGGAGAACTGGTATTCTTGCTTTCTTTTTGCTGTTTCCTTCTTAACTGTGCAATTTGACAAAAATGATCAATGGAAGTGAAGGAATGGAATTGTAGTTGCTGTTTTCTGTAGAACCATCAATTCTCATTATCTGGTTAATGATATATGTTTTTTGGATAACCTAACTGGCGAATGATATTTTTTGAAATGTTTACAGTTAACTAGTGTAGCTACCAATGGGTTTAACTGTGTAATTCCTTGAAAGGCTCATAATGCACCTTGCTTCTTTGTTATTGCCTGTTCAGTGTTCCTGTTATGTCATTGGGATATATGATTCTTACCATGTTATGTCTTTTATGCTCTGGACTTTACGTACTTCCATCTGTTACCCTTTTTGTACATTACAAGTTTCTTTTTATGATCATTACTCACGCCTACGTCAGACAACTGTTACTTTAAAGTAAATCTTGGATACTGTTTTTTGAGACTATGAATGCAATTTTTTTTCTTTTTAGGCCTCAAATCTATAGATTAATACTTGATTTTATTGTGCCTAAAGATTAATTATTTCTTAGATGAATTGCTTGTAACACATTTCCAGTATTGTATAGATGGCTTTGTATTTAGGTGCTATCTGACAAGTGATTATAGCTTATTAGGTTGATAAGAATTGAAGTAAAGTAGCCTTTACTTTTCTCATCTTCTTCAGTTATCCTTGAAAGAATTGCTAGATATTCTGATCACGGGGAAAGGAGCTCTTAGAAAACTAATTAGCAATAACCTATTTTCTGGCTTATGTTGATTAATTATTGTAGGCACTCGAATGTGGAGAAGAGGCGCTGATACTGATGGATTTGTCGCTAATTTTGTGGAAAGCGAGCAAATTATACAGCTAAATGGATGTACTGCATCATTTGTTCAGGTAGACTTGTTTAACATTGTGATGGTGATTCTTTCTACATTCTAGCTTGTTTCGTGAATTACTCTGCTTTGCTTGCTTGCATGATTTGAGAGTAATACCCTTTTTCTTTTTTGGTTTACAATTTAAATAAGTTTTTGCATTTGTTCATACTTGAATAATATACTTACGGATTGGTCAAACCCTATTTATTCATGAAAAAATGAAGCAATTGCTGCAAATACAACCTGATGTTTGAGTCTAGGGTAGATCCCATGGGGAGTCTGCATCCATTTATTGCTAGTTATTATATTATTACTCAATGCAAAAATGCTCAAACAATATCCAAGTAATAAAAAGAAGAATTTTTATGTTATTAATTAATAAAAATAATTAATAAAACGAATCAATAAAACTAATCAATAAAGAAATACTCCCTCCGTTCTTTTTTGAGTTGCCACAATTTCTTTTTTTGAGAGTCTAACTATATGAACTTTGACTAATATTTTAAGATGTATTTTTCATTATATTAACATGGAAAAAAATTACATTGATGGTACTTTTTCATATGGTTTTAGAATATCTAATTTTTATTGAATAAATATAATCTAATTGAACTTTGAAAGTTAGTCAAATTGACTCTCAAAAAGTGCAACATGACAACTAAAAAGGAGTATCTAGAGTAGCCAACTAAATAGGTGAAGGAGTATTCAATAGGGTTATTATTTCTCAATTGTTGGAATAAACTCATTGCGTATTTCCCGTAACCCGACCTAATTCTTCTCAATTGACCATGAGTTCTTGTATTATCACTAATATTTTCCAATTATTAGCAATAAATTTCAAGGGCTACTCTCCCTCGTATATCCTATGTATTCATGTATCCAACTCATCGAAAATATAACAAGGTCAGATTATCCCTAATACCTGCGGACCGACACAATTAATTTCTTAATTACTTTGAGTTCTGAATGAATTGATTTCTCCATAAGACTTTGACCAAGGCAACATCTTTGGTTCTCAACTTGCGAATCTGGCGATCAAGAATCTGGACCGGAATCTCTTCATAGGACAAGCTATCCTTAACTCCAATACTCTCTACGGGAACCACCAATGAAGGTTGCGCATAAAAACTCAATCTCGATTCTTTTCCCTATCAAGACAAGATTTTATGGAACAATAGTTGAGAGCTCATCAATTAAACATCATACAAATCATAGTTGACCAAATGAAACTAAGAAAGACTCTATTAACACAATTGAAAACTCATCCAACAAAAGTTTCTAACAAAACCCTAGATAGAAATTTAGCTACTCATGTTTGTGAACCAAGTCAAAATTATGCCCTTAGCAGTTGAAAATTAGGAAAGCTCAGAATTTGGAAAGAGAGAAATGCTAGGTATATTGAGAACATAGAGAATAGCGTAGAGCCAAATCAAACTGAACAGTATCTTGATTTTATATTTTTGGTTTAATCAGATTTGGTCTAATGATCCTGTATCTATCATTGATATGCTAGATTCATTATAGTCATAGGATGTGGATTACTTGTAATATGGCCCTAGTACAACCCATGTACTGATATGTTCCTATCAATATATACAAAGTTACAGTTTTCCAAAAAAAAAAACAGAGAAAAGAACTGTTCAAATCTTCAATTGAATCGGACTCTGGGCTCTTCCAAGCTTCAAGAAGTGGTGTTCTCTCTGGTTCCCATTCGGGATGGCTGCTGAAAATTGGGTAGAAAGCTTTTAGATGACCTAGAAAGCTCATGAGGAGTAAAATAAGCTCACCTGTTTCTGCCTGACTTTTCCTTGATGTGATGGAACTGCAACATGAGTCCGGGCAAGAGCCACCCAGATTGATCATCCAGTCCCCAGATTCCTCATGGGATGGAGCTGTGATTGAGTCTCCCTTTGCTATTAGTCCAAAAGTCTTGCAAAATTTTCCTATGTATTTCTCGCGATTACGCTGCAAGTCAATTTCATGTTGTCCAGAGCTTCCAGTTTTAACTAAATTTCCTTCTAAGCCATCCTAAGTTCTTTCCTCCTATTTAAGTTCCTCCTGAACATCCAAAATTCATAATCAAGCCTATTTGGCCATTTTCAATGGTTTTATGCACACACACCACAAAAAAAAAGAAAAAAGAATTACTAAAACAAGCGTAAACAACCCCAAAATTTATGCAGATATTGCCGAATACACCTATTGATACTTTCTGTTAAGTGCAGTGGTGACTTAATATTCTTGACAGGAGTCACTTCAGGTCACCTAGGAAAATAAGGTAAACAACTAATTATAGTAACTTTTGTTCCACCCTGCACAGTGCAACTGGAGAAGTGTATCAGCTTCAGCTTTCTGTTTTTCCACCTTTTTTTCTTTTTTCTTTTTTTCCTTTCTGGCTGATTAAACAAATTTTTGACTAATCATGGTTGTAAAACAAGTTACCTCTAGTAAACTTAGGTACTTGATCAGTTATCAAAAAGTACTTTGGTCTTAACGATCATTCTTTCTACAAGTCATGCTTTCTGTATATAAAATTATTTGTGTTAAACATCTCCAAAAATAAATACATAAATAGATAATTGTACTTTATGATGACTGAAGGTTCAAGTCTCAATATGGGCTTTTGAGCAATGCTGTTTGGATTTGCCACTGGAAATAGAACTTGATTAAAATAAATCACATAACTTCTCCAGGCTTCACTAGTACTACTGTTGGTTCCTTCCTGCAGGCCACAGATTTATAGCTTACCCTCTAATACGAACAGAATGTGTGAAGTCTGCAATGAATCAGGTGATAAGTAGCATTTAATAAACAATAAAGGTTGAAAAAGAAGTCATAGAAACACGGGATTGTATTTCTATGCCATTGCATTTTCTCGACACATTCTGGCTTAACCAACCTTTAGAACTGCATTTCTGATAGGAAATCTACTAAATTAGATGTTCTATGTGAACCGAGTTGAATTTCTTATTCTTGACGTATCATCATATCTGATTTGAGTGATTCAAGAGATCGTATTACTAGGACACAAAGTATTAGAGATTCATTATGAGATTTAACATCATTAATCTGTGATGGTTCAAAATTCGACTGTATCATCTATGTTAAAGAAAACAAAGAACTTATTTGACTTTCAATGAAATGATAAATTTTGGAAATTTCAATCTTAAATGTCTATTTGCATTCCTTCTGCAAGATATATTGGTTTGTTTCATTACATGCACATGCTTGTATATATTTTTGAGATATCATGATGTTTTTGTGTAACTTCTTAGTTTGCCTTTTGTAGGTCAGAGGATCAATCCCACTACTGTGGGATCAGATTGTTGATTTGACTTATAAACCAAAGTTTGAGATAGTGAGACTTGAAGAGGCAGTTGAGTAGCATTTTCTGCTTTACAGTGTCTTTATTCTCTGATTATTCTTTATATGACTTCTCTTATAATTCCTCGTATCTTGTGACGTATCCGCAGCCTAGAGTAGCTGAGAGACACTTTTTGGACCTCAGAAAGAAATATGGAAATGTTCTATCAGTTGATCTTGTCAACAAGGTACAACGTTTGGATAATTATTCTATTTTCACACTAGTCGAGCTGACAATTGTTGTAATGAAAATGCTGCGTTTGAAGATGTCCTATAATACCTATACCTTATAAAAAAAGTACAAGGAAAAAGATGTCCTCTAATACCTTTACCTTATTGAAACATAAGGAAAAAGAAGATGTCCTCTGATATGTAGAAAGTGGTTCGATGTCGCATTTGACATGGCTATAAATGCGTCCATGGTGATGTGTAATGCAATTTTATTGATTTGTTATTTCTTCTCTGAAACTCTTATCAGCATGGAGGAGAAGGGCGTTTGAATCAACAATTTGCCAATGCAATGCAGCATGTTGCTGGTGATGATGTAAAGTAGGGTTTTTCTTCTGGTGATCTAATCATAATACTAAGTTACTGCTCTTCAGTCTAATATTGAAGGAGTTTTGCAGATACTTGCACTTTGATTTTCACCATATATGTGGCCATGTTCATTTTGAGCGTCTTTCTATCCTTTATGATCAAATTGAGGATTTCTTCATAAAGAATAGGTATAATCTCCTTGGAGTTTACAGTTCATGTCTATATCCATTTGAGTTTACACTTCATGTATATATTTTCTTTACAGTTCATGTATATTCCTTTGAGATTACTGTTCATGTATATATTGTGTAGTGTTATCCTCTTCGCTTTCATGTATGGTATCTTGTCTCCTAGCTCATTATTAGCGACTAGCTGTGACATGTACTTTGGGATTGCGTAAACCACGCTCCTCCTAGTCTGGATCATCCCAATCGCATCTAGCTGAATAGGGATGGTGGTAGATATGGGATGCCGACACCTATTCTGGCCTGCATGTTGAGGGGCAGCATGGTCTAAAGGATGTAGGATATATGGGTTTATTGTAGAGATCCTTAGTTGGTTTACGTCTAGGAACCTGTTTGAACATTTTTCTTCCCCTTCTTCTAAACATGAATCTGAATAACAGGTTTATGCTCAACAACTAGTCAATAAGTCCAGTTTTAGTTTTCCTTCTCAATAAAAGTCCAGTCTGAATCTGAATGACAGTTTCTTTTTCAACGACATACCAAGTGAAATTCCCCAAGTGAGGTTTGGGGAGGGTAGAATGCACATAGACCGAACCATTAACTTGTGAAGGTAGAGAGAGGCTGTTTCCAGAAGAGACTTGGCTCAAGTGCAACAAATCCAGGTACAAAGAAGAAGGGGACAATGAAGAGAATATAGCAAGTACCAAGGTAGTAGTGCGAAGTCTATCGGAAAAGAGCCCAAAAACAACAATAAAATAATGTGATAATTGGAATACAAAAAACAACATACTAGGATAAATTAGTGAAAATAGTAATATACAATGATAAAAATCAAAAACCAAGAACTGCAATAAAACAATTAGTACCAAGGCAAATACCAGACACCCTAAGCAAAATAACACTACACTACCTACTAACCTTCTATCTTAATACGTTTCCTCCACTCTCCTATCAAAGGTCAAGCCATCGGTAATCTGGAGCTGCGTCATATCCTGTCTTATCACCTTTCACAAATACTTCATCGGTCTACCTCTGCCTCTTCTCATACCCTGTATAACCAACCTCTTGCACCTCCTTACTGAGGCGTCTACGCATCTTGTCTTCACGTGTCCAAACCATCTCAGTCTCACTTCCATCTCTTGTGGGATTTCACTAGAATGATGTTGTTGAAAAACGATCCAGCTTTATTTTAATTTTCCTTCTAAAAGAAAAGTCCAATTTTGATTTAATTGTTTTTCTAATTAATAGGGAGTGGGCATAGAAATATTTTACTTTCAGAAGTCAGAGGGCAGGTGAAGCAAGGATGTTTACCTTATATTATGCATCTAAGATGCAAGAAGCTTATGCCAAGACTACCTGCATTGCAGGCAAGGCAAGAATATTAGTAGCCAGCGCATTGATATTTTCTTTTTCTAAGATTTGAGAATGACGTGAAAATGAAACTAAAACCACACGAGAGAAAGAGAGAGCGTCCTGAAAAGGTAACAGAAAAAAAAGGTGGAGTATGTGAATACTTGGTGGACCAAGTAACAAGCGATGGCACTACTGTCTTTAAAATAGACTGTGTGTTGCTCCGCATAAAAAAGCTATTTTGTACAGTTTGATGTTTCACTATGCACGGAGAGGTAGAAATGCATTCCCTGTCACTCTGAAAGCAACATTCTTTCTTGTTTTTCTGGGATGTCATTCTTAAATTTGATTTCTTGTTCCCATACTAGGTACTTTTTATTGAATGAGAAAGGTGAAAAAGTTGAGGTGCAACTTGGAGTTGTGAGGACCAACTGCATTGATTGCTTAGACCGTACAAATGTCACTCAGGTATCTCCTACCTATGGGAATAGTACTAGATATTTTTGTATGGATATGCATGTAAAAAGTGCTCAGATTTATTGGTCCTGGGAGGGCAATGCCCAGTCCGGTTTGCCGGGCTTGTTCTCTATATAACATGTTTTAACTTTGCCACTGGTAAAGGATACAACTTAATATTTACATGTTATTTCTATTTACACTTAACACACGTGTTTATGCTCCTTGTTGAGAGACTTTGGACCTAACTTAATCCCAAAAACTAGTTCCTGAGGTGAGCATTGCCAAAGACCATATAGGGAGATGGATGGACTACTCTAAATAATAAAACCCTCGTCCCACCCCCACCCCTGTAAGGATCTGCAGCTTGGTTTGGGTATCAATGGAAGAACTAAGTCTGAAGGAAATCGGGTAAACTGCTCCAGTTTGTGTATGTTGGGTCCTCTGAACAGAGAGGAACTATAGGTGTTTTGAGGCCGAAGCAATCACTGTACAGGAGATGAAATATAGATGCTTGTGTATGCTACCCTTTTGGCGCAATTATCAGAACATATTTGAAATAGACAAGGTGATAAATTTCCTTGGCTTGATTAGGTATGGGATCTTTTATATACAGGGTATCATTTTCTTGAGTGTGTTGGGGACTGCCCATTATTGTACATACCAATCACCTTCTTGTGTTTGGTTTTACATATCAATAGTATCTCCTATTTATTAATCAATTAAAAAGAAATACACACACCTTGCATGCCCAGGACTAGGACTGGACGTTTGGTGAGTGGACAATACAATATGGGAACCAACATTCGGTAAAAAGTTGAGATGGTTCTGGCAGTGATTCTATGTTGAAAACTGGAACTTGAGCCTAACTCAACTCAAAGCTAGCTCATGAAATGACCAATTACCCCCTCTGAAATTGATGTGGGACTATTCTGACATTCCTTTAGAAGCACTTCAAGAAAATTCTGTCAAAAAGTTGGAATTCAGTGAACGTTAAGAGTTTATTTCCAGATACAAGTCTTGGTTTTAGTTTGAAAATTAGCGTGTATCCTGTAAAGGTTGTACAGGTAAAAGGAAGTTTTATCTAGTTGTTTATAGATGATCTGAGTTTGAAAACAGATTTCTTCCTGTGCTATTTTATTTTTGCATTTCAGACCAAACAAGTCTACTGTAACCTATTAGTATCTATCTACATCTGCAGTAAATTCTTGTGGCCCTACTTTGTGACTTGGTACTTCAACTTTTTCATGATGTTCACCTATCAGCTTTTACCAACAGCATTTACTGTCTTTTTGTTCAAGTTCGTAGGCTGCTATGACACTTCATTGGATGCGGGGTTATAGTGAAAATTCTTACTTTGAGTGTAACATTCTCCTAAATTGTTCGAAAATTTATTTACTGCACTCCAATTTCTCGTCTTTTACTTTTGGTGGTGATGCCGGGGGGCGAGGGGGGCCCCTTTTTTTTTAGCTGACCCTTGAGTCAAGAAAAGACGCAAGAGGAGCCCATACCAATTAAGCGAACCATATAGGCTACTACCATGTTTTGACTTTTGCATCTCTTCTCTCCTACTTTAAGGAAGTGTCTAATAAATGATGTTCATTTGCAGAGCATGCTTGGTCGTCGAATGTTGGAATTCCAACTCAGACGGCTTGGTATTTTTGATGCTGAAGAAACTATTAGCACACACTCCAATCTTGATGAGAGCTTCAAAATATGTGAGTAATTTTTGATAAACTCTATTAAAGTTTTCTCCCAAGAGTATATGTTGCTTCATTAGTATTTATGGCAGATGATTTTTGTACTATTAATGGTTTTCGTGGAAGCACCTAGTTCTATCCTTGCTTTTACAGGTTTTTGTTCCGTTTCCTTTTTAACTCTATACGTTATGTGCAGTGTGGGCCAACCATGGGGATGATATAAGCATACAGTATTCTGGTACTCCAGCCCTAAAGGGAGATTTTGTCAGGTAAATTTTTCTCTTTGATCATGGTAAAGATGTCTCTTTCTTGTTGAGCTGAAAATTGTAGATGTTATTTATAAGAGGGATGAAACATTAGCAGGAATTTTTATGCCAGTACACTTTCAGATTATAGGCTTGTTTTAATTGTGCATATGTAATTGAACCTTAAACTTAGCAGTCAGTTTCTTATATTTGCTGATATGCATGCATAAAAATTTCCTGTTGAACTATCAGTCACATGCCAATTTGGAGTTGTTTTTATGTATTGGCGCCCAACTAGATTTGTATTTGTAAATCAGTAATATGATGAAAAAACTACAACTTTTTGAAGATATTGAAGTTCTTAGCTGGAAAGTCTTAGATATCTGTTGTTATATTTAGATAAATCATGGATTTAGCACTTATAGGTGATGTACTTTCATCAATAGTCTTTACAATTTACTATTCTGAACCTAAGTGTTTTGTTCACCTATTATCCATCGTGATTGCAATTTAACATGGCTATTGATGCAGATATGGTAAGAGAACAGTCCAAGGAATAGTCAATGATGGTTGCAATGCCTTAATGCGATACTACTTGAACAACTTTGTTGATGGTACAAAACAGGTATTGCTGCCTGATACATGTATTCATTCCAGCAATTAGTTACTTGTTACTATGCTTGCATTCATTTGTACATACCTGTACCATGTGTTCATGTGAAAAGTTGGAAAAGTATTCTTTGAATGATACTGAAATCATGTATCTGGGCGTATGTGGATGTAGTAATTCCAGTCATGCATTGATTAGTGTCACTTGTCTTCATTCTGATTTGTTGATATTTGATGGATGACTTTCTTGTTAATTGTTAGCGAGATGATAGGATTAAGAATGTACAATCTGTTACATGTATCAGTACCTAGTTTTGTTGCCTGCATGATCTCTTGACGTCAATTTTATACTTCTCTCATGTCCATTTAAACACTGAAATGATGTCTACTTTCACTTTCTGCAGGATGCAATTGATCTAGTGCAAGGACATTACATTATGTCTATCTCCCGTGATATGACAGCAACATCGCAGAAAGGAGGCATTGAGGCTATAGCTGTGAGTGCTATTGCTTATTCTTACTGTATCAAGTTTTTATTGTCTTTTATTTGCCAGATTCCACTGTAGCTGTCTTTGGAATAGCATCATGTCGCATTTATTAGTAACCTTACAAGGTTAAAGTAGTTTGTCTGAATTTGATTCATGTTTTTAACTGTGACCCTCTTTGGGCATGAGGTATAACTTGCGGACAAAGCAAAGAAAATACATGACATATCTCAAAAATTAGGACAACAGTAGATAGTTAAAACAATGTAAATAGTATCCTGTTACCTGGTAAGTAGAGATATTGTGTGGATATAAGATTAATTGGTGAAACCTTCTTCTGAAAGTTGATCCATCATGCTTATGCTCTTGCAAATACCTCTACAAGTTACTATCTGGTGCAAGTAAATGCCATGATCTTAAGTGCACCTTTATAACTAAATTTGGGTTATTTGGTAAAAGCTTCTCCAGAGCTATTAATTTGGATGTTCCTCTAACAAAGTTGATGAGATCATGAACTCACCGCTATGGGGAGATTGTTAATTAACTTGGGGGAGAGGCAATTTCTAAAGCATGAGATTAATCAGGTGAAACTTAAAATCTTACTTGAATGCTGCTGCAGGTACATGTGAAGAAATGATCGAAAGAGTTGTATTTTGTAGGAGTTGGACGTTTATGTCATAGTCCAGTACTATTTAACAGGCTTCACCTGAAGCATAATCCATATTTATCATTACTGGAATTGGGAAATAAAGTAGGTGAAGCTATGTCTTCAGTGAGCTCCCTCAACTGTAAGGATAGCATTAGTCTCAAGTTTTTCCGGAAAGCCATTTATGATCCCAACATGTCTAGACAAAAGATAGGCATGCAATTGAAATTTTAGGATAATTGTTTATAAAGGATACCAGTCCCGCTCTTCTACTTACAATCTGAGTTCAAAGATCAGAAAAGAGTGTTCATTTACATCTACATATAGGTGATTATGGTACCGTTCATTTACATCTACATATAGGTGATTATGGTACCCAAAGCCAGAGCACTAGGGTTGCAGCCCTTCCCTGGACCACGCTAGAATCCAGGATGCTTCATGAATGGGGTTGTCCCTTTTTACTTTTGATCTACTGGGCTGCCATTTGATTGTCATAATGTGTCCGAACTTGACCGGAAAAAGTGTGCAGACATTTTTGAGTCGGTAGATAGTACAATATCTTTATATAATTTTGTTTTGTTTTACTTCCTTTTTGTTTTCTTGTAACAATCATCAGTCCAAATATGTGCTGAATTTTTTAAGCAGACTTAGATGTTGTCAGTCATATCATCTCACCTACTTATAATCGTTTCTACATGCAGTCATTTCCTGTTGCCTTGGGACTGATTTTGACTGGCCTATTTTTTGCTACCTTGTCACTGGGGAAAGGTGAGTTTCCATACTTGGAAATTTTTCTATGATTCTGCTGTATGATCATTATTTTTGAATTTCTACCTCAATAACTAAACCAGTTTAGTTGCTTTTGGTCTATTTTTTTTTCTTCTTATTTATTTATTTTTGTTGTGGGGTGGGGGTTGAAAGGTTTTTATATTTCCCCCTGAGCTTTCTAGAGTAAGATGATCCATTTGCTAGTAATACCTTGATCACGTATTCGTGCTTTCTAGTCATGCCTGTTATCAATCATGACTTCAAAGATACGAAATCAGGATTAAAGACTTAAAAGGGCACTATGGAACTCCCTAAGGAGTGTATTTGCAGTATGCATGTGAGATGGGTAAAACTATGAATTTCAAGATGAAGGAATTATTTATTCCCTTTATGTTGCATTTCTTGATCTTCTTTTTCCTTTTCCTTTTGGGCGTGTGGCAAGTCTGGTGAAAGGGAAAAACTCTGGCACATAGAGAAGGATTTTTCCCAATTATGATATAATTTATTTGGAGTACAACATTTATGACAACCTTTACATCTCTTGATACTGATAAACCTTATACGATGTTCTTGTTTTCTTCCATCTGCAGTTCGGAATGATGTTTGGAACCTATTATTTTCACTGATTTGGGCAAGCATAAGTTTGGCGATAGCTGCACTTGTGAAGGCCAATGGTCGCATGTTCTGTAACAGGCCTCGCCTGCACCAGTCGAGGCGTTGATTTACGAGTTAAGGATACTGGAGATTAGTTGTCATATTTGTTGAAGTTGCTAGCTTTGCTAGTCAAGATATTCATTTACTTTGTATTCTTTGTAAGGAATCACACTGCTATGGGTCGGCGGTAGATTTTTTTTTTTTTTTACCATTTGTGATTCTTTGATGCCATAACTTGGATCATTTCATTTCAGAGGTCTTAGCTACGGATGATTGTTTACAGTCTACAGATTGGAATTTTGGTCCAATAATACTTTGTGAAGTCGTTCTAAAGAAATTTAACTTTGGTTTCGACATAGGCCGCTGTAATTTCTGCAGGTGCTTTTCTGGTTCTTCATTTGTGTTGTATTTTTCAAGTCATTGAGGATGTGAATGCAACAATGAATTGTTCAATCTGCATCATACCAACTTCTTATTATCCCCTAGCCTGTTTGGTCTTTTTCCTTGCCACCCTCCTCTTTTTTTTTTTTTTGAGAATCTCATGTCAATAAAATGATTGGGAATTGAGAAGGATCCTCACAATAGAGATAAGGTATTATACCATATCTTTCAAGGTTTTAGCAAATTCCTTAACAAAGATATCTGATAGCCTTAATTATAAAAGTATCTGTCTAAATCACCCTTTGTCTGTCCATAAATATCTCAACAAGTACTCCACTAGTTAGAACAGGAAGGGTATATTTTAAACAAGAAAAGTATTAGATGACTTTTTGTATTTCTAAAATTTTAAATATTTGAAACAAATTCATGCCAGGAGTTAATGAGTACTATATGGGGCCTGTTTTTGCTAACCATTATTCCTAGCATCTCTCAATGACTAGTACATATTAAAGGAACAAGAATTACAGCAGAAGAAGATGATTCCTTATTGCTGGAGTTTACAAATTAAGATATACACATTGTAATCTAACAACTTCTAAACTATCCACTAAATGAGGAGATAATGCTAATCCTAGTTATCTGATAAAGACTTAAGGGTTGTTTGGTTTGAATATAAGTTATGACAGATAAGTTACGTTGGGATTAGTAATGATGAGATAAATTATGCTGAGATTATTTCTTATTGGGTGTTTGGTTTGTTGCATAAATTCTAAGAATATGTTTGTTTACCAAAATACCCTGTACTTTATTATTTTTTTATGCATTTTCTTTGATAACTTTAGTTATTCAATATTCATTTTTCAAGTAAACCTATCATCTTATATAACTTAAATATTTTTTTGTGTGCATTTACAATAAAACTTTCTTCATATGTAATTTAAAAATAAAACTTCTATTTTTAAGTTTGTTAAAGTAAAAAAGATTTATGAAAAATTAAAATATAAAAAAATAAGAATTAGTCAATAAAAATTATATTATATTATATTAGATAGTGTAATTTTTTACAAATAAGGAGTAAATGTTGCGAATGCTATTATATATTGTATTAAAAAAATAATATAAATATACATAAATATTCAAAACGAGATATAAAAAAGGTTTAAAAGGATACACTTGTCATTTATACTTGTTATTCCGAGATTCATATACCCCTCAAGAAGAGGGATAACTTATCACGATACTATTTATTGATCCTAGGATAACTTATCACAGTTTTACCAACTAAACATCAATTTAAGGGCCACTATATTTTTATTTCAGAATTAAATGCCCTTATCCTTTACACTAAACGACCCTTTAGTCATCAGTAAATGAAAGCAGTAACTAAAAGACTAATGAAAGAAGTAAGTAAAAGATTTATACTACAGTAACTACTTCTAATTAGTAGACTACACTGATATGCCCCCCTCAAGGTAGGAAGTATGCCACAATGCCTAGCTTGAATATGTGATTCTCGAAGGCAGGTTTGGAAAGGGCCTTGGTTAGAGTATCTGCTAGTTGGCCAGCAGTGTGTATATGGGCAACTCGAACTTGCTTATGCTGAACCTATGAGCGAACAAAATGGAAATCCACTGTAATGTGTTTGATGCGACTGTGGAAAACCAGATATGCTCATAAATAAGTAGCACCAACATTGTCACAATAGATAGTTGGGACGTTTTTATGTTTAAGTTGCAGCTCCTTGAGAAGATTTGTGGCCTAGTTTGTTTCCGCAAGGGCACTTGCAACTACCTGATATTCAGGTTTAGTGGAAGAATGAACAATCATTCTTTGCTTTTTGGAGGACCAGCTTGTCACGCCCAAAGTCCCGTTAAAGAGGACTGGCACTCGTAGCCGATAAGGCTCGGAAGAACCAACCTGTATCCATGCACTTTCTATATATATTATAAGGGATTTCTACATTCAACATGCTTTCAAGAAAGTAAACAGTATTAACAATCCAAAAGAAAATGCATATGACTAGACCATTGGGGCCACGTTGTCTAAAGTATGAGACATAACCACACTTTAATTTACATAGCCTACAAAGCCTCTAGATAAGAAAAAGTATCTGATAAGGGTCGGGACAAGCGCCGCCTCGACTAACTATACAATATAAAATATAGGCTCTAGACACACACATACAAAGCTCGTAAGCAACCTGGAGCTCAGTAACAGTAGTTGGATATCCTGTACTCCTACTGGGGAGAGCTACTATTGCCTGTAACATGAAATGCAGGTCCCTCGTAAGGGACGTCAGTACGAGATAATGTATTGAATATGTAAGGCAAGAAATACTGTATATGAAATAACAACTCAAATGAAATTATGCATTGGTGTAAGGATAAGAGACCACCTTTAGCTATACTGTGGATAATCATGTACTTTATGTTCTTTTTATTACTTTACCTTTATTGTATAATTTGTGCACAACATGTAATACAAATGACCAACTGATTAGTGGTAAATCTATATTGGGATCGGCCCTGTTAGGCTTTTTCTTTCACCCCTAGGGCTACCCCCTATAATAGGATCAACCCTTGCTAGGTGATTCTTCCACCCCTTGGGTTACCACCCATCAATAAGCAATATACTTTATTTTTTTATTTATTTTTAAGATAATTCTTTTGGTGGTCATAATATTTAGGTTGTAGGATTGTAGACATAGCATGTAACATGTAAATAATCATACAAGATAAATACGACAATGAAAAGAGCACGTTACATAAATAATGAAATGCATATGAGATGAAACAACTCGTGAACTACATTTAGCAACAAGAACCCATGTATCTTGGTATCCAAGTATGTAAGCAAATTTGAAGGTGACTATGTATGGGAGCATATAAACATGTGAAAGAGTGGAGACATGGTTAATAATTGTATTGGAGTTGGTAAGTGCCTTTATGTGCCAAGGAAGAACCTAAATTTCATGCCAAGTAATACAAAATCGAGTAGCCTAATATACCTCGATATATGACCTCGTTATTACCTCAGAGTAACCTCCTTTTTCCTCAAATATTTATCTACAATAGAGTAGGTAGTAGTACTGTATTAGCAGCTAAGAAACACTTCTTAGCAGTCCAATCTTATAAAAAGTAACATCTGGATAGGAAGCTTGTATTTAGCGACGCAAAGATATTCTTTCAGCCTTTCCACTTATAATTGTATTTTCTAATAACCATTCCTATGTACATGTAATATACAACTTGTTTTAGACCCTTCACAGTCTTACAACTCCTCACAAGGTATAAGACAGAACAATCTTACACAATACACAAATAGGCAGCATCACATTATGTATTCTCACTACATTTCAACGTCAACAATCCCAAACCTATTTCAACTTTAATTAGACTTATCCATCATTATTTATAGAAAAAACTAGTCGTACAATAGTCCAAAAATAGTCCCAAAGTAGGTGAAGGTCGGGGAACTATAATTCTCAACTACCAGCCCACAAGTTCATACTAAGAACACAATTGTGATATCATATAAGAACTCACTTTTGCGGATTGTAAAAGTGGTGCAGCAACTTGGTTATATCACTAACAAACTAAATCTTGTTAAAAAAATATGTCTTACTTCATAATTCAGCCAATCAAGAAGATAAAAGCTTCTTAATAAACAAGAAAAGTGCACAAACATCCTTAGGACACATGTTGTCCAAATTTTCAGCACAAGCATAACTAGCATATTCTTCTTATTTTTCATAAACAAACTATACTAAATGCACAAGTATCTTTACTTATCTTTAACATCAAGGTTTATGTCTGCTTTAGGAACCCTTGTGAGGTTTTGAGGGCTGCTTTGTATAAGTTGAAAGAAAGTACAAAGTAACCTAGAAATGCAGATTTTTTGTCCAAATTATAATGGCTTAAGGGAGATATTTTAAATCCTTTTTTAAAGGGTATTTTGGCTGACTTACTAAGGCATTTTTTAGCCTTACTTTATTAAACTAGTGTTGTAGCTTCTTGCCCCTTTCACTTGGGCCTTAAGGGGCTCCAAATTAATGGGCCTTTGCTTTCCATTTTTCTCCTTTCTCTTTAGTTAGTTTGGACCTAAATTATCAAATGAATTGTGATGTCCTTGGGCTCTTTCTATATTCTTCTTGGGCTGAAAATATAGTCCATTTATGAAGAGAAAACATGGGCCAAAATTACACCCTTAACTTGGAATTTATTCTTTATCGGACTTGGACAAGTTCAGCTTTAGGCCTCATCTTCGTTTAGCTAGAAAATTTAAGCTAAGCACGTTGGTGACTCATCTACTAGCTTCCTACGTCATACAAACACCTCAATTATCTCACCTCACTTAAGGCCTCTACCTCCCCAATTTGGCTTAAAACTTATATGCACTCGCTCGTTTTAAGCGCTAGACGTAAATATAGCCCTCCCGTTCAAACGCTAGGCACTTTGGTTCTCCTTCTACAAATTCATATCATGTTCCATATGCATAGGAATAGTACATGTACGATGTGGGTTGTTACATCCTCCCCCCTAAAAACATTCTTCCTTGAATGTTAGCATAATTGGATAGGTTAACCAAGTTCAAACCTTTACTTAAACAAACTTTTGATAACATAATAGGTACTCAAACATACGTACCTATTAAGACCCTAATTCTGCATGTTGTATTTCCTCTTTAGCTTTTACAAAGTAAGGGTATTTTTATTTTATTGCTTTCTCATCCTCCCATGTTATCTCTTCTGCTTGCTGGTTCTTTCAAAGTACTTTTGCTGAAGCTATTTCTTTATTACTTAGCTTCTTAACTTAACGATCTAGAATAACAACAAATACCTCTTCATAGGTGAGATCTTCTATATCATACACATCTTCAATAGGAGTGATATGGGATGGGTCACCTATGCCTTTTCGAAGCATTGAAACATGAAAAACTGGATGAACCATTAAAATCTCTTGGGGTAGCTCTAATTCATATGCAACCTGCCCAAACTTCTTAATAATTTTATATAGCCCTATGTAACGTGGGCTCAGTTTTCCTTTCTTAGCAAATCTCATAACCTCTTTCATTGGAGATACCTTTAAGAATACCCAATCCCCTAGTGAAAATTCTAGTCCTCTCCTTCTAGCATCCGCATATGACTTATGATGACTTGGGCTGTTTCTAGCCACTGCTATATTACCCTAACTTTCTCCATGGCTTGTTGTACTAGATCTGTCCCAAGCAAGGTGATTTCTCTCACTTCAAACCATCCAATTGATGACCTACAGTTCCTTCCATACAAAGCTTCATAAGGTGCCATCTTGATACTCGAGTGGTAGCTATTTTTATAGGCAAATTCAGTAAGTGACAAATGATCCACCCAACTACCTTTTAAGTCAAATGCACAAGCTCGTAACATATCTTCAAGTGTTTGAATAGTGCTTTCTGCTTGACCGTCTATCTAAGGGTGGAAAGCTATGCTCAAGCTCACTTGTGTCCCTAAACTCCTTTGGAATAATTTCCAAACCTTTGCCGTGAATTAAGCTCCTCGATCAGATATAATAGAGATTGGGACCCCATGTAGCCTAACTATCTTTTGAGGTATAGTTTTGCATACTCTTCAGCTAAGTAATCACTCTTAATCAGCAAGAAGTGTGTTGACTTTGTGAGTCTATCAGCTATTACGCATATGGAGTCAAACTTCTGAAATTAGCGAGACAACCCAGTAACAAAATCTATATTAATCATATCCCACTTCTATGTTGGAAGCTCTATACATTGCATATAACCTCCTGGATTTTGGTGCTCTACTTTGACTTATTGGCAATTTAGACATTGAGCCACAAATTTCGCAAGCTCCTTTTTTCATGCCTCTCCACCAAAACATTCCCGTCAGCTCATGATACATCTTAATTGATCATGGATGGATGGAATATCTGGAATGATGGGCTTCTTCTATTATCCTCTTTCTTAGTCCATTAATATCAGGCACACATGATCTATTTTGGCAATAAAGTACTTTATTTTGTGTAAGGTCAAAGCCCTTTATCATACCCTGGCTCAACTTGTCTTTAAGTCATCGTAAAATAGGATCCTCAAACTATTTTTATTTAACCTCTATTACCAATGAAGATTTTGCAGCATTATGCACAACTACCCCTTCTTTTGGGGATTTAAGAAGATGAACTCCCAAACTAGCTAGTTGTTGTAGATCCTTAGGCACATCTTGACTTACCACGGCCTGATCACTAATATTCATGATTGCCTTACAACTCCGAGCATCGGCTACCACATTTGCCTTCCCTAAGTGATAAAGTATATCAACGTCATAATCCTTTATTAGCTCTAGCCATCTTGGTTGTCTTAAAGTTAGGTATTTTTGCTTAAAGATGTACTGCAAGCTCTTATGATCAGTATATATGTCAATGTGAAAGCCATATAGATAGTGGCACCATATTTTCAAAGCAAACACAACTGCTGCTAGCTCAAGGTCATGTGTGGGATAGTTTCTCTCATGCAGTTGTAGTTGTCTAGAGGCATAAGCAATTACCCTACCATGATGTATCAGTACACACCCTAAGCCAACTCCTGAAGTATCACAATACACGACATACCCCTCGGTGCCTTCTAAAAGTACTAGCATAGGTGCAGAAGTTAGCTTATTCTTCATCTCTTGGACGCTCCTTTCACATGCATCATTCAATTGGAACTTGGTTACTTTATGTTAACTTTGTTAGAGGTGTAGAAATAGAAGAAAAACCTTCAGCAAATCTTCTATAATAACCTGCCAACCCTAGGAAGCTCCGAATTTCCATGGGTGTTGTTGTCCTTGGCCAATCTTTCACATCCTCTATCTTTTGTGAGTCAACCCTTATTTCGTCATCGGACACAATATGACCCAACAATGCCACTGATTTTAACCAAAATTCACATTTAGAAAACTTCACATATAATTGTCGATCACGAAGAACTTGTAACATCTATCATAATTAATTTGCATGGTTGTCTTCTGACCTTGAACATACCAAACTATCATCTATACATACTATTACAAACACAGTCAAGAATGGCTTGAATACCCTATTTATCAGATCCATAAAAACTGTTGGCACATTCGTTAGCCCAAATGACATAACACAAAATTCAAAGTGACCATAGCGTGGCCTGAAAGTTATCTTGGGTATATCTTTCTCCTTTACCCTCACTTGGTGATAACCTGATCTCAAATCAATTTTTGAAAA
>JAOTQJ010000049.1:7726560-7753747 GCA_025642045.1 Solanum sejunctum
TTACTTGTGGGTTACGGGTGTGTTGTATGGTTTTGTATACTGGATCAGGCGGCGAGACCGCATTATGTATTTATTCGAGTGACTTGCTTATTATCGGCAGGACCGCAGCGGTGACATTGCCGGCCCGCATATATATATTTATGCATATATACTACTGTCTGGGAAGCTGCTAGATCTTTTATTTGCAGGTGAGGTTAGTCAATAAAACAGAGGAAACTCTGCCGAAATTTCTGTAGAATTTTGGGCTAGGTTATAAAGGGATTTGGTTTAGTTTGTGATCCCGTTCCCCTATCGGGCACTGGTCACGACCCCAGGGTGGGGTGTGACAAACATGTCTTCTCATGCTCCATTTATAAATTCGAGACTGCATTTGCAATCAGCACGAAAAATTGCTTGGGAAAATGACCTCTTTCGAATTTTAGAGCGATTGGATAGAAAAATAATTTTTTGATTCGAAAGCCTAGACAGTGTCTGTACGCGTCGGCGCGTCAGGGCCACGACGCCCCCTGAATGGTGATGTGCACTTTATTTTTTTTAATTGTTCGACAGGATTTGGGAAAACGTGTTCAGAAGATTTTGGAGGATAATACACTGGTCCGTGCCAAAGGTGCATCACGGACCTATGTAAATTCCGAGGTGAAATTTTTTTCATTTTATGGGGTGTATTCCAGACCTTTGTCAACGCCTCTTAAGTTCAATAAAGGGGAGTATAAGGGATCTTTTACATCAAGCAAGTCCAAAGAATCTCTACCAACTAAGTTTTCATATGAGTAGATAGAAGGGTCAACTTCAAAAGATTTTATCTCCTAAAGTACAATGAGCTAGATGACTCATAATATATCAAATTGAATATATTTAAAATAGCTTTCTAACGCATATAATTTTAGTTAATCAAAGTCCAGAGTAGAAAGTTACAATCATTTTAGTGAAGACAGTGCAGAGCTGTCTAAAGGTTCGAGACAGCTCCGTGTCGCAGACCTAATATGGACCCTTACTGGATAATCTATTAACATTTTTTTTTATTTTGATGGTACGTTCGTTCTAAGACCTTTGGGGGTCTATTTAAGGTCCCAAAATTCATAAAACGTTAGTTTTAATAATTAAAATTTCTCTCCTTCACTCCTAAACACAAACGCTCAAGAATCATCAAGAAAGTCATCAAGTTAGGATTAACTTTCAAGATTCATCCTCAAGGTAAGTTATTCTTCATAAATTTTAATCTACCCAACCAAATTTCTTCATCTATTCATAAGTCTCTAATATAATCTTAAATCATAACCTAGGGTTTCAAGAAGACGAATTCAAGAATCCTAACAAAGGATTTCTTCATTCTTCTTTTTTAAGAATGTAGGGTTCTTCATCAAAAATTCTAAAAATTCTAAGTCAAAAATTTAAGAATCGAGGAGAAGCACTTTAAACAATGTCTTTTCAAGTTCTTCCACTCCAAAGGAACTAACGAGATTGAGAATTTTCTCTAAGAAATCTAGTATTCATCAAATTTTGATCGTAATATAAACTTTCCAAGTATGTAAGGGTAACTAAAACGTATGGAATTATTCTCCCACGTGCCCCATAGATGGTCATAGATGAGTTGAGAGTCCATGAATTCCCATCATGATTCTTTAAGTATTATCTTGATTAAATTCTTGAAAACTGTATTACTTATTATTTTCATATGTTATGATCATCATAAACTTATTTTCTTGAATTGAATACTTTTCATGAGATATTGTATAAACCCTATGTGTTAAATTTTGAAAGCATGCAAGAATAAATTTAGAAGATGAGTCTAGAGACTTGATGGTATAAATATACTTGTTGTTGTGGTTCTGGCGCTGAATTGAGTGTGTTGATGATGATGTTGATGAGATTGATATCCTTAGAGTCTTAAAGAGGTTGAACTTAATCTTAAAAGAATGTTCCTAATCCAGTGAGTTAATGGTTGATGAGATGAGTTGATGTTCTTTGTCCCAGAGAGACTAAATGATGAGAAATCTTGATGTTTGATATTTATGAGCATATTGAGTCCTGGGAGGAGTATCAAACACCGAAATGTGTCAGAGTGAGTCCCACTCGCACTCATAACTACGTAGTCAGCAAAGGAGAGGATTAGACCATGAAAAATGGATGTTTCCTTAGGTGATTAGCATGCTCCCCTTCATCCTTTGAATGCACCAAAATGTCATCAATAAATACAATCACGAATATATCGAGATGCGGTCTAAATACTCGATTCATCAGATTCATGAAAGTCGCAGGTGCATTTGTCAACCCAAAGGACATGACCAAGAACTCAAAATGGCCATACCGTGTCCTAAAGGTTGTCTTTGGAATATCACTTTCCTTCACCTTCAACTGATGGAAATCTCGATCTGAGCTCTATCTTGGAGAAACAAACTGCACCCAGAAGTTGGTCAAAGAGATCATCTGTCCTAGGAAGGGGATACTTATTCTTTATTGTTACCTCGTTAAGTTAGTGGTAGTCTATACACATCTTGAGAGACCCATCTTTCTTACACATGAATAGGACAGGAGCACCCCAAGGAGTAAATCTAGGCCTTATGAAACCTTTCTCTAACAAGTCTTTCAACTGTTCTTTCAATTCTTTCAACTCTGTGGGGACCATTCTATAAGGTGGAATTGAAATGGGTTTGGTCTCGGGATGAACATCAATCCCAAAGTCGATCTCCCTATTAGGAGGGAATCCAGGTAGATCATCAGGAAACACCTCAGAAAACTCATTCACAATCAGGACTGACTCAAGAGTAGAAGATTCAACATCACCAGACTTAACTCGCATGAGGTGGTAAATACAACCCTTGGAGATCATATTCTTGTCTCTAAGATAAGAGATAAACTTGCCCTTAGGTGCAACAGAACTCCCTTTCCGCTTTAGAACAGGCTCATTAGGAAACTGAAACTTAAAAATTTGGGTTCTACAGTAAATAGAAGCATAACAGGCATAAACCCAATCCATCCCAATTATCACATCAAAATCAACCATCTCCAATTCTACCAAGTCAGCTAAGGTGTCTCTATGATAAATGGATATTACACAATCTTTGTAAATCCTCTCACCTAATATAGACTCGCCAAAATAGCAAAAGGTTCAAGCAAACACTCTAGAAGGATCCCAAACTCACTAGCCACATAAGGAGTCACAAAAGACAAAGTGGCACTCGGATCAAATAATGCATAACAATCAAAGGTAAAGACTCAAAGCATACCTATAACAATATTTAGCGCAACCTCTTGATCTTGTCAATTACCTATCGCATAAAGGCAGTTCGTCCCGCCTCCTGTAGCTGTAGTAGTACCCCTCTGTTGATTGCCAGCTAGGGGTGCTACAGAGGACTGTGGTATGCTGCTTCCTTCACCTCGCCTTTTCTTTGAACACTCATAACTGAAGTGACCAGTCTGTACACCTAAATAGCAAACATCTCTCCCCATACGATACTCAGCCAGATGAAACTTACCATACTTGTCACAAGGTGGCTTTCCCCTCATACCTTGGGTCACACTAGCCTGAGATTGTGCACCCTAAGCCCTATAGTTCTAGTAACCATGAGATTTCTGATTATACCAGTTTAGCTGAATGGGGCGCACTTGCTACAGAAGGTGCTTGATGAGATGATCTCTTCTGAAAGTAAGACTTATCTCCCTTATTCTGTTCTGCTAGCTAGGCTCATGCCCAGTTGATTTTCCCTTTCTATTGATCTGCTCTTCTCTACCTTTTCTCTTATCTTGCCCCGTATGTTGGGCATACACCATGATTTTGGAGATGTCCATGTTGGGGATCAGCAAAACCTCCTTACACTTTTTCTGTACATGTCTGCCCAAACCAGACACAAACTTCTTCATCCTTTCCCTCTTGTCTTGCACTATCTCCAAAGCATACCTGGACAGCCTAATAAACTTGAGATCATACTCTTTCATTTTTATTCCTCCTTGCTTCAGGTTCACGAACTCATCCACCTACGCCTTCTTCAACTCTTAAGGGGAGAAGTGGTCAAGGAAGGCAGTCTCAAACTATTCCCATACTGCAGGCTCCGCATTTTCACCCCTGCTCTCATCTTACTAGTTGTACCAAACGTTAGCAAACTCTTTCAATTGATAGGAAGCAAGCTCCACTCCCTCAATCTCATCAGCATGCATCACTTTCAGGACCTTGTACATTTCATCAATGAAGTTCTGTGGGTCCTCCTCAATCTTAGACCTTGTATACACTGGTGGGTTCATCCTCAAGAAGTCTTTAAGTCTGGTGGTAGCTGAGGGCTCCTGTGAGCTAGAGGTTGAAGCTTGAGAACGTGAGCTATTACCCTGGGAGGCCACCAACTCAATAAGCACGGTAATGGCTCCCCTAAACTTTACCTCTATGTTGGGAGCTGGCTGGGGCTGAGCAGGGGGCGCCTATGGGACCTCGGCAGTCTTGGTAAGCATCCCCGTCTCCTAGCCTCTAGCTGGACTAGGACCTCAAGTTGGGTGTTCTCAGCAGTTAGGGCTGCGACATCTCTCTGATTGGTTGTTCTTTTTGGCGGCATTTTTTATAAACATGTAATGCACGAGTTAAAATGAGATTTCCATAAACTTAAACTCTATCACACGAATTAAGGTCATAGAAGAAGGGTAACACTTCCTAATGTTCTATAGCCTTCTGTTTATGAAGTGTGGTGCACAACACACCTATAAACAAGAATCTACTAGACACGGCTTCATAGACTACCTAAGATGCTCAAACTCAGTGCTCTGATACTAAGTTTGTCATGCCCTGGGAGGATACCCTAGGCGTAGCAGGCACTCGGAGACTATTGCTAAACTCCAAGTGACCCACCTAGTCTTATCACATTCATTCAATCAATTCATTAGCGGAAGATAATAAGGAAATATCTATCTGTCAGTGGGATATAAACTATCAACTCTGTCTACCATAAAGGAATACGAATAACACAATACTCTCAAAAAATAAAAAATAGAGGAAACAACTTCAACATCAACTATCAGTTGTCTATGTCTGTGAAGCCTCTATAGCTAGTGTCTATGAAGATACCAAGATAGGCCATGACTACCATAATCAAGACAAATAAATCAAAATAGATAAAAGAGAAATAAACGTGTTCTACGAAATTAGGGGAGGACTCACCAAGTAAGGATTCATAGAGCTCTGAACCTTAATGATTCGCCTGCCAAAGTCCTCTATCTATAGAATCTGCATCAAAAGATGATGCAGCACAAAGGGGCATTAGTATGTGGAATATATTGTATATAAAATGGGCTAAAGTAAATAATAGGGGCTATATAATATAAAATGACATCAGCTCATCAACCACTCAACCTCAACTCAGAGCAAGGAACATGACTCTATCATATCACTATCCATCAAGACATCACACAATCACATTAATCTCAGAGTACTATCAATATGAAACCTATCTGGGAGTTTCTACAATTAACAATAACCACTTATGAGCCAGTGATGATACAATAAAGAGATGTTGTTGCCACATTCGTGCAGTACCTTATCGGGGTAAAGGATGAGTCAGTCGAGGATCCTAAAGAAGTTTGTCAAGTCCTCTGTGGGACAAAGGAAACATCCGCTTTGACGGTCCAATCCTCTCCTACGCTGACCGCATAGTTAATGAGTAAGAGCGGGACTCACTCTGACCCATTTCGATGTTATACTCCTCCCAGGACTCGATATACTCATAAGTCTATCAACATCAGGCTGGTTATACAACCCTCCCTCCCCAGGCAAAGACGTCATCTCATCTGACATTCTATCAACTCAAGGAATAGGTTCTTCCTCTCAAAGCTAAGGTTCAACCTCGTTTAGACTCAATGAACGCTAATTCCATCAACTTTAGCCATCAACATACTTATCTCAAGACCCAGACCACAACAATCAATACAGTTAGATAATCAAAACTCTAGACATTACCCCTAAGTTCATTCTTGAAGTCTTTTACAGAGAATTCATGTAGGGTAAATACATAATCACATAATAATACATATAAATAGTTAATTCAAAATATGATGATTATCAATTTAAGATATTGTATAGATATTAAATATAAATATCAAGAAAATCTTCAAGAATTACAATTTAAGACCTATCAACTATCAATCTTCATCTTACTACATTCATTAGGGTACATGGGAGAAAAATCCCATGTTCTAGGTAGACTTTACATACCTGGGATTGAAGAATTCCCAACCTTTCTTCAAGAACTTTGACCTGGAGTTGATACCCTCACTCTTTCGTCTTCTTCTTCTCTTAGAGTGTATGTTTAGACTTAGGAAAAATATGGGTTTTGAACCCTCAATTGATAACATACGACCTTAAAAGTATGTTTTAGGACTTAGGATAGGGTGGGGAATGACCAAAAGGCCCTTTCGAAATTAAAAGAAAAAAATTTAAAATTGGTACATTAGTCTGCGACGCGCCAGGGCGCGACTAGTGTATTTTGCGATTTTTTCCCAAAATTCAATTCGCGTCGAAAATTTAAAAAAATTACTAAGATGTCTCTAATCCCCTCTACGTTGTACCAGAGGCCTGGACAAACACTGTTTTTGCATTAATTAGTGAAAATTATTTTTTAATCCGATTGCTCTTAAATCGGGTTGAGACCATTTTCCCACTCGATGTTTTGCGCTGATAGCAAATCCAGTCTCGAATTTCTCATTGGAGCTTTGAAAGAAGCTTGTGCGCACGATTATGTTTTAAGGGTATTTCAATAATTTTATGGGGTGTTACAAAGCACCTGCAACAGTTGACTTAGTTAAAATTAATTAGATAGTTTTCAGTAGTTCTAGTCATGAATCTTTTGTTATTTTTGTTTAGAACTCATATGACTTATTTGTACTTTTGTTTTAAAAAACATAATATAATTTTTCTATCTTTGTACAAATCAAGTGCATCACCGATTAAAGTCTGGACAACTTTATGTATCAGATAGAATTATACATTGTGATTTATTAGTATTAATAATGCTGAAGAGTTTTCGTATTACAGTGTATCTATAAACGTGATACATCAACTATAATTGCATTGATTCAAACACATTCAACTAGATACATCACTAATAAATGAATCATGTCATATATTTTGCTATAAAAATTTGATTCTTTGAACCAGGACTTAGTTATTTCATGTAGGGTATCTTATTACATGATTCATGACTATGCACAAATTATACTCATTTGGATAATTGAAACAGCTATGTGTTAAAGTATTTTCTTGCAATGAATCATCCTGAAAGATTATGGTTAAAGTATAAATATCTGATACAGTGAACCAGCCATATGTTAAACTATTTTATTGTAATAAATCATATTGTATGATCCATTGTTATACAAATCTATATAAGTTATCTGATGAATTAAATCAGACATGTGTTAAATCATTTTTTACAATGATTTATCATAAATGAAAGTTGATTGATGCATCAACTCAATAGCTTATTTTCTTATCCATACTAACGTATGAAGTGTACCAATTTTAAATTTTTTTTGTGAAAATATGGTGTATCATACAATATTATTTTGTTGGATTCACCATACATATGAATGAATCATATATTATTCCTAAAAAATTATAAAACATGATATAACAATTAACATAATCATGATGAATGCATATTTATGATGATTCATAATATTATTCAACTATTTTTCATGTATATTTTGTTAGACCTAATGATTTATTAGCATATATGAGTTTAGTTTTATATCCCAAAAGAATCAATCAATTAAATGACTTATTGTATGGTGTGTTATTTTGTTTGATAATCATCAATAAATCAATCAATTAACACGATTCATTGCATGGTATGTTATTTTGTTTGATTCACCCTATGAATCATCAACCTATACCAAACAAAAACTTTTAAAATATATTGTTGTATTCAATACATATAGTGCTAATGAACTATCAACACATATGACTCATTATATTTTCATAATAAATCAAACAACGATAAAAACTACAATCTCACATCGACATATGTGTAGTGATTCATACACAATTAGTTATTTAATCCAAAAAACATCCAACGTCTAAATTTTCAGCTATACATTTTATCAAAAACCTCATGTGCACAATTTTTCGCTACACCGAAACTCACAAAAAAATAAAAATATACAAGATACAACTACCCCATCATTCTTGTATCGCGAATAAACAACACTGCTTTTCCCAAATCCGAGAATGCCTCAATATAATTGCCACATTCGACATATTTTGACTCATGATTCGTGTTTACAATATGAATTCCTATTTGTCACAGCCTAAAGAACTGGAAATTTTTTATTTTTTTTGAAACGTATTGTTGCCTTTATTTCAGGGATTTAGTTATTATCTGTTTAGCTAATTATTTTTTGGGATTGGAATCTACCTTCCATTTAAATTGTAACTGAAATTGATTATCATGAATCATGACTTATGAATCATATATGAATCTCTTTCATGACAGTATATCTGCATAATAGGTATTTTAAGGGACTTTTGTAAATTTACAAAGAGTTGGGATATATTGAAGTTTCTTTATTATACTATAGGGTTTATGTAAGTTATACAAATTAGAAGGATAAATTTTGTTGGTGATTCTCCAACTTTAAGATTTAGCACCCAAAAGTTATCTTAACTTAAAGTTTATCATATAAAAGTTACTTCTATATTTTTTTCAAAAACATTATCCAACTTTAACCAATTTAACTATAAAGTAAGCCGCAGCTAAATTTTTAAATTTCCTACTGAAAATATATATCACTTCAAAATAGTCAGTATAGCTTAAGTAAATATAGGCTCGCTTGAACAGATAAAACAAAATCATATGAAGTTAAAGTTTTTGGTCAGACATGCAACTTTAATTTCTCAAATTGTATTTTTTTTTCCAGCTAATTCTTTCACAATCTTACCAAGTAAACAAATCATAATTTATAAAGAAGATATAAGAATGTTTTAATTAGACACCACATTATTAAATCACATGTCTCCACCTTCATTTTAGGAAGGAAAAAGTGTAAAAAAAATACTCCTAAACTATTTGAAATAATAGAGCAGAAATATTCTTCTGTTATGTTTTGGCTAAAAAATATCCTAATTATTTTGCTCAAAAATACCCCTCTCTAACAAAAATAAAAAAGAGTAAAAATACCCTCCGAACTATCAGAAATGGATCAAAAATACCCCTTAGTTACATTTTGGTTCAAAAATACCCCTCCCTTAATTTTTTTTTTAAAAAAATAATGAAATGATATTATGCATATTATGTGGACAAAAAGGTCACATGATTAGTCCATGTGAAGCCCCATTTAGGGACCCAAGAGATTTTTTCCTCGGGTATGAGGTACGATACTAGCCTTTTCATGTCAAAAAAGACTGTTATTTCACTTTCAAACGTTTCAAAAAGTCAATCTTTGAATGGTAATATTTGTTCATCCTCATTATAATTATTGCTTCCTCCGTAATCAATTTCTTGAGTTCAATAGGATCTAATTCTTCAACTTTTCGAAACCTACGAAGCTTGTATAAAAATTATTCTACTCATGGTACCAATGTAATACAATTAATATAAGTTATCATTTTTAACAGATAATTCAGTTGCAACTATAAATAAAAGCCTTTGTTTTCCATATAATAAGAATCTGCACTATTCAAAATCTAGCAAATATTGATTTGAAGATGCATTGGGGTTGATTTTTTTTATAAAGAATAATATTTTAAATAATAACTTTAAAATTTGAATGGAGGGGTATTTTTTAATCAAAAACTAATGAAGAGTGTTTTTGCTCTATTTCTAATAGTTAAAGGGGAATTTTCGGTCCTTTTTCATTTCTATTAGGATGAGGGATATTTTTGAGCTAAAACTTAAAAGGGATATTTTTGAGCTAAAAATATAACTAAAGGGTATTTTTGAACCAAAATGTAATGGAGGGATATTTCTGCTCCATTTCAAATAGTTAAAGAGTATTTTTAACCCTTTTTACCTTTTAGAAATAAATGTTTGTGATTATAAACTTTCAAATACGCATAATTTTATCAACTCGTCAATGATCGTAGTAATCAATTATTCCTTAATATGATCAAACAATATTTTTACGCTGAGTCTGAGTCATTTATTGCAAAATTTTAAATGATGGGTCTTTTTTTAATTAATATAAATTTATAAGTCCAACGTTATATTTTAATTTTAAAAAGTCAAAATGATGATTTAATTAAAATCCCAAATTCTATTTGAGATTTGAAATTATGATCCCAAATCACATATCCAAACATTGCATGTGACATTTATTTCGTAAAGTCGCCATCATAACAGAAAGAAGTCAAGTAGTCCAACATGAAGTAATTAATTGATGAGTTCAGGACAGAGAAAATAGACTCCACAAGTCTTGCCCTGTACTCCATAGGGGACTTGATAATGAGTCAATGCTAAACTTGGATGGTTCCATAAATGTGTCTGAACCAGATAATTCAGGTAGCTTTACTGTTGTATCATGATTTTCTTCTTCACAACTAGTGAAATACATGTCCTTTTTTGATGATTCCAAAGAAGCAAGCATGTCGACTGACTGATCACCAGGGCATGGCAAATATGTGTTTGCTCCATCTTCTTCAACCATTGCTCTTTCCTCCAACACCTTAAAGGGGATTGCCTTTCTGTAAACTTTGCAAAGTACTATGTCCTGATCCTGCATCCAAGAATTACTTAAAAGATGATCTGACAACATAAGACTGTAGACATTGAAATTTTATAGTACTCTATAGAATTAGTCCTACTTCAGTCATATTTCTTAGATACTACTCTATCCTAAATGCTAATTTATGCTTATATAAAAGTATAATATTTTCTTGAAAAGACATCTCAAATATTTCAAATTGAGATCAAAATATGATGACTTAAGGAAGTCCAAATTATCCTACATTCGAGAAATACACCACTAACGCCCTCAAATCATAAAGAAATCTAAAGAGAGAAGAATCGAGGGATTAGTAGATTTGTACTCACATGCTTATCAATAAAATTATATTTTTTCATATTTTATTTGTGATTACAATAAATTTTCTATCACATTAAAATTTGTTGCAAACAAAGACATCTAACTGATTTTAACAAGTGTATTTAGTCCAAAAGGAAAGTATTTTTGAACAGATAATTGACCAAGGATTTGCAAATTTTCATTTAGAATTGTGTGTTTGCATGATAAATTAATATACCTTATGTGGATGAGGAAGTCTGTACTCATTCATAACCCAATCTGTTTTGGTGCCTTTAGGTGCCCTTCCACCATAGAAAACCAAGGTCTTCTTAAGCCCAATAACCTTTTTTGGTTCCAACGTAGAATGAATTTGGCGATCAGAACCAGTTGCCTTCCAGAAACCATTTCTGGTTGTTCTGTTTGGCTTCCCTTTAGGACCATGTTTCCTGTTGATTGGTACAAAAAAATACCACTCTCTTTGCCCTATTCTTGCCAACCCTATTTGTAAACACACACACCCCAAAAAAGAGGTAAGTAAAATTTTCATTGGAAACTAGTTTGAGTAAGTATTATTTCAAGTGAAATAATGACTAAGAATGTCATTGTTTCTTTCTTGTCGAGGTTAAAAATAGTGAATTTTGGAACTCTATTCATAGTGAAATTGGATGAGCGAAAGTTTTGTAATGTTAACCGTCAACTATATTTTCAAGATAATTTGAAGTTGAAAACTTGTTTGAGTAAATATTATTTCAAGTGAAAAATGACTTGTCAAAGACATTGCCTATGGCAACTTTTTATGAGATTAGAAATATTATTGCCTCTTCCTTGTTAAGACCAAAAATGGTGTATTTTGTAGTACATTTGGTGTCCGAAGTTATGTAATCCTATCATAAATTGGAACTACATTGCGACATATAAAATAAAAATTATAGCAGCATCAAGTTATGAATATATATGATTAAAATTCTACTATGGATGCTAATAAGGAGATGACTAACCAGGTAACTCCCAAGGATCATAGAGATATATGTTTAGCAAACCAATGATATTATAATCAAGTTTATCTTCATTGATGATCCTTTTTAGGTACAAGTTGATAAGTTCTTCTTCAGTGGGATGAAAGCGAAAGCCAGGAAGTTGAAGCTCTACCAATGACATTTTCTTAGTGGGATTTATGACTAACAAGCCTATTATATAGGTAAGAAGATTTGTCTTGTTTTGCACCCATCACGCAGTTGAGAATGACACCTTCTACTTGTAAGAGGCGTAATTTACTGGTCTAACATAGAGACTGAAGCAATAAACTTATTCTACACATATAGTCATTATTTCTTTTTTCCGAAAAAAAAAGTTCACAGTCTATGGGCATTTTCATGTCTTCACGCGGCATTGCTCTTGAGGCTTCACCCTTTTCTAAAAGATTCTTCACCGTTCCCTCTCATAAAAATCCTAAACTTATCTGAGCAGAGGCAGATATAGAGTTATTGCCTTATAGGAGTATGCATTCGTTCAAATATAATAATTTTCAAAACAATTAAACAAATTAAAATATTTGGTTTCAAACCAAGCAAATCAAATAAATTTCTAGTAGAATGTCAAATTGAAAGTCATACCCTTCAAATAACGAATTTGTCTTTGTGTCTTAGTCTTCCTAGATACATGTATGTGTATGTATGTATATAAAATATCAATGAGATGAAAATACATATTAAAAAAAATTAAAATGTATTGATCATAATTTAATTAGAATCTTATGCACATATTGAAAATGATAGAGTATAATATTATTTGCATAAAATTCTGCGCACACCATAGAGAATGACGGTGAGAGTGAGTGGCACTAGGGAGGAATATAGCCAAAATTACTTTCATAGGAATAGGTGGTCCTAGCTAGTGGCAGAGACATGAGAACCAATGTCGGGTTTTAATTTTGAGAATAATATATATAGCTTAATTTCATAAATTGAGCTTTAAAAAAGAATAAAATATACATAAATTTATTTTTTTAAATAGAGATCTAATTTTTGATAGATCCTCAGACAATTAAAAAAAATAATAAACATAAAGGCTCATTGCAAATTATGTTGATTCCAAAAAGAAAAGAAAGAGAAAAAGAGAAAAGTCTATTGATTTATAGGATATTTTTTTCTTTATACTATTATTGACCCCTTCCTTGTTTGGGTCATTTGAATTGTTCAACTATTATCTATAATTCAGGCAAAATACTCAAACTGAATAACGGAAAACGTGATCTATACTTGCTTAAGAATAACAACTCAATAGATAAAGAAAAAAAAATGAAAGAAAACAAATGTGTGAAATTATGATAGAATATGGATGTTGACTTGAGGTCAACTAGAAAGAAATGAGTTGGAAAAAGTTTTTAACTTTCCAATTTGTTTGATATGCTAGGAGACATGTCAGGTCAATTATTGTCCTAACAAAGACAATTGTGCAACTTTTGTCTCGATCCATGGAAAAAGAAACCATATTTTTTTAGCAACACCAAAATCTCTGTCAATTCATGCCCAAGTATTTTGAATGTATAAATTTTAATTGATAGTTTAAATAAATAATTTTTATTGTATTAATATGAGAAAAATATTATTTTTATTTTAATTTATTTATCTTATTTTTCTTCGTAGTCTTTTAATAATTCTTTAAATCTAACTTTTCATATAGAATGTCTAAAACCACAAAAATAAAATAATATTTGGTACATTCAACAATTTTTTGTCTAAATCACAAAATTCAAAATCTTTTATTTTCTTAAACTACCAATCTATTTAAAATTGGACAAACAAATTATTAGAAGAGTGTACAATTTATAATTATTTTTGTATAATTTTTATATATTTTAATTTTAAAATATCAAAAAAGTTGATCTAATCGATTTATTTTTGTAACTTGAAATACGAGTTAAATTGACTTATGAAAAATAAAAAAGTACCACACAAATTTAACAAAAAGGAGTAATGAATTTCAATTTAAGGCCGTTAAAAAGTGCAAGTTTGGATGGGAGTTCTTAGTCGCTGAGTTGATTGGCTACTTGAATTTTTAACTTGTTTGAGTCTTCAACTGGTAATTTCTTCTCGTAACCCTGATGTAATAAAAATAATTTTCTTAGGGATTATCTAGTATAGTATATAAGAATAATACTTAGAGCAGTGTTTTGGACGACGACAAGCGTGGTGAGGGGCACTTGCCTTTTTGAATTGAGGTGTCAATTTTATATCAAAATCTTAAAATATTTTAAATATCCAAAATCTCAATAGCAATAACATATCTTAACAAATATTTTAATTCAAAAAGACAAAAATTAATAGTAGATACTAAAAGTCTAGAACTTGAATGACTCAATAATTCATAAGACAATTGACAAACAATACTAGAACTCTAAAAGTCTGGTCTTCTTTAAGATTATCAAAATCTTAAAGATCAACAACCATTTTATTTTGATTATATTGTTCCTCATCTTCTTCCTCGGACTCTTCATCAACTAGTGTCCATATCCTACTTGAACTTGAAGATGGAGTTTGTACTCCTTTTCCTTTGTCAAGTGCCCTTGATCCTCAAGGAATTCTCCTAAGACAATAGATGCTCTCTTTAGCTACAATTGTCGTAGCAATTGTATCCCAAGTAAGATCACCTTCCTCATATACTAGTTCATCATCTTGATCTTCGGGGCCTCCAACCAATTATTCATTTGACTCATCAATATAATCCAAGGAAACTGCATTTATGGTGTCACAAGTCGTCATGCCCTGGGAGGGTACCTAAGACGTGGCCAGCACCCAGAGACTATTGCTAGTACCCAAGCGAACCACTTGGCCTCATCACAATTATTCAATCAATAAACTCTACGAATTAGTGGAAGATAAAAGAAAAATAGTTTTTTTATATCTTATCATCTAGTCTCAAATAATAATATAAATGAAAGGCTAGTAGAAAGAACTAGCTCACAGTCTTAATAATCAACGTCCAACTCTAGTGTATGAAGCATCTATCACTATCTGGTGGTGCCAATGACAGACCCATGGCTACCTCAATCAAAATAAAGTTAAATAGTATTTAACTCTAAAGCAAGATGAAAATAACATAATGAAATAATGAATCCTTTGAAGTAGGGGAGGCTCCCCAATCAATTGTACGTCCTAGATCCTCAAGGATGCACCTGCTGATGATCTATATCCCGTATATCTACATAATAAAAAAATGCAACGCCAAATGACATTAGTATGTAGAATGCACAGTATGTAAAATAGTTGAATAAAACAGAAATAGGTAGAATAATATGAAACAACAATCAACTCAATATAGATCAATCAACATGTCAAATGTCTATCTAATCCATCCAATCAAGTCAATCAAACCATCTCTATCGTCTTATCTCAAATCAGCCTTGTAGAGGCACTATCATTCAATCAATCTCATTCAGACTCTAATCATCTCATCCATCAACATCTCAATCATTAGCTCAAGGCTTAGAACAATCATTAGAGGATAATCGAATAGACCATTTATTAGAGTTCATTTGGGAAGGCTCATTGACCATCAAATACTATTATTATATCATCATTCTCACATTCACAATCATAATCTCTATCAACGTTCTCAATCAAGGCTCTAGACTCAATCCATATCTTCTTTCATGCATGTCATTAAAAATTAACATATAAGATTTTACAATATTTCATGAAAAATATTCAATTCAAGAAAGTAAGTTCATGATGATCATCAGCATAAGAAAATACATGTAATTAGCGTAAAATTTCAAGAAAACCCATCAAAATCATGTATATAGACTTATGAATCATCACTTATGAATCATCAACACTCATCTAAGACCATTTATGGGGCACATGAGAGAATAATCTCATGCTTTTAATTTAGCTTTACATACCTGAGTTGAAGCTATCAACAATCACCTTCAAGAATCGACTTGAATTCTTCAATTTTACGCTTCTCTCTTCTCCTCTCTCAAGAGCTAATCTTTCAAGTGTTTAGAAAAGGACTTAGAATGGGGTTTTAGACCTTATTTATGCATCAAAATGACCTAATTTGGTCATGTTTAGAGTTTAGGAGGAGTTGGAAATTGATCAGAATACCCCTCAAATTTAAACGAATGCGGACTGCGCGCGGACATATACAAATTTTTCCTAAAAATTTTTGAAACGAGTTTTCAAATATCATCAAAAAATTTTAAAAAAATGTAAGTGTTGGCCGCATCCCAGGAATGTTTTGTCTTGCGCACGAACTGACACTATTTTTCATCTCGGATCAAAAAATTATTTTTTGATTCGATAAATCTAAAATCTGAATGAGATCATTTTCTCACTCAATTTTCTATGCTGATTGCATATCCAGTCTCAGATTTGCAAATAGCGCATCGAAAGATGCATTACGCATACATCTCTATTCTAGGAATATTTTGGTAATTTTATCAGGTGTTACATCATCTCCCCTTGGGATCATTCGTCCTCGAATGATTTGTAAAGGTTGATATCAAGGCATGAATAGACTTAGAACTTATATCAACATTCACATCTATCAAGCAAACTTTTGACTCCTCATCACTATCAATAATCTCTATTCAAACTCAAGAATAGACAATAACTCACGAAAAGACAATCAATTTGGTTAAGGGTAAGGAAATACTTTCAACATTCTAATTAGTTGACACGGATAGATGCATATATTTTACTTTCATCTCTTCCTCAGCTTCCCATCTGGCTTTCTCAACAAATTGATTTCTCTACAGGACCTTGACTGAGGTTATCTCTTTAGTTCTCAACTTGTGAATCTGACGATCAAGGATTTGGGCCAAAATTTCTTTATAGGTCAAGCTATCCTTCACTCCAATTCTCTCTATAGGGATAACCAAGTAAGGATCTCCCAAACATTTCTTCAACATTGACACGTGAAACACTAGATGAATTTCGTCTAACTCGGAAGCTAACTCTAATTCCTAAGCAACCTTCCCAATCCTTTTCACAATATGATAAGGTCCAATATACCATGGACTTAATTTACCCTTCTTTTCATGATACCCTTCATAGGTAACACTTTCAAATATTCCCAATATCATTCCAAAAGTGGGCTGAAATAACAAAACTAGTAACATTTTTTCCCAAAGTTTTCTTTGCAAATCTACTTGAAATTCATTTGGTTGAGAGGATTAGTATTCTTGATTTATGCATGGGTAATCTATGTTATTGTTTAAAGGTGAATCTTATGCTTTTAATTGGATTTCACATTGTATTGTTGATTTAAGTTTGAATCTCTTTTACCTATGTTAATCTCACCTCATTCATGGCATATGCATACATGACTATAGATTTTATGAAAATTATGAAGTGGGTTAAGGGTAATTATGTTTATGTATATGATTTTGATAAGATTATAGTTATGATAAGAATATGATCACATAAATGCCTATTGTTATGGCTCTTTGAGCACTTTGGATGCTTGCACCATCTCGTATATGTAAATGAGCTATTGCTATGCATGAGTATCATGATTATGAAGTATAATTTTGTTTTTGAGCTAAATTATGAATATATGAGAGATATGTTTGGCTTTTGAATTTAAATGTACATTGAAATGATTTGAAGGACTATTGCCTCTTTGAAAGTATATACATTTATAAGTATTTATGTGGAATGTTTGACTTAACACTGATGGATTGGGGGGCCTTCTCTCTTTCCGTGAACTATGAGCTAATCATAGGTATATGTATATGAAAATCCTATTCGAAATGGAGGTGCCCGTAAGGAAGGTTAATTCTCTGAAATGGGGTGCCTGTAAGGAGAAGAATAATCGGTATGATATAATGTGAAAATCCTATCCAAAATGGGGGTTCCTATAGCGAAGGTTGCTTCATATGAAATGTAGGTGCCCGTAAGGTGAAATATGGTTTATCTTTGGCAAGTAGACCACCTCTTTACCAATGAGGGGATTTCATCGGGATTCCAAGCAATAGCTCACTTGGTCTTACTCTTGTCAGTTGAGGTAACATCCCCACTATATATGAGCATTATTGCATTTCATGCATTATGAATTTTATGGCATATTGTTATACTACTCTTTGTTGGATATATGCTTCGTTCTATATTATGTGCTTTTCTCATCTAACATTGAATGCAAGTTTGATAAGTCATATGCATTGCATGTTGCATATGTAGTACATTCAAATATATTAACGCATACTTATGCCTATATGATCTAACCATGTAGGGACCGGAGACTACCTTTATCCACTGTTTGACAGCTATATTAGATTTGAGAAAGTATTGTGGTGAGTCCTATCTTCTAAGGACAAGCCACCATTAATCTACCTTATATTGCTTCCACTTTTCTATTTACCTTGAGGATGCGTCCAGGACATTTCTTGGACCCCATCCTATCTTATGACTAGAGGCACTGTTAGACATCTTGTAGACTCTTGTATGGATATATTGCTATGTGTTGTATTTGGAGCTTATGATTATGGTTATCTATTGGATATGATTATTATGAATTGCTCATGAGTGTTATGATATGGATTATGATTTGGAAATCTGAAAGATCCTAATTCCTGAACTGCCTCCATAGAGTGAGTCATACTTACCCACCCCTTAGTTCTTATGTGTTAATCTTTTATGTGAATCCATGTTACTCCTTATCCCTATGACATCCCCATAGCGTGAGTCCTACTTTTCCATCCCTTAGAACTATGTGTTCACTATTTGTATACGCTTCTGAACCGATGATGTGAATATAGATATTTTAAGTCTTGTTTGGGGACTCTTGGGTTCCCATTCACTATGCAACTCCTATACCCTAGGTCCAGGTCATGACAATAATGTAGGAATGAAGCTTGATGGCCTTCTTAAAAACTGTTAAAGCAATATTATAGTAGTTAGTCGCTAATAAGTATTAAATATTAACTATAAAGAAAGTTGAGGATAGAAGAGTGATATTACCTCAAGCTAGAACTGTTAATATGGGCTAGGTCTGTTGGGCTGGGCTGGCCTGGCCTAACCCGTGTTTTAATAGGGTTGGGCTAAGATTTTTGGAGCTCATTTAACAAATGGATTTTTTCACTCCGCCTGAATAAGTCTGCTGATTTGTGAGGCTTTTGCAATATGGGTTGGGCCAACCTGTGGGCTGAATTAAAAGATAATTAAAAATAAAAATAAATAGAGTATTAAAAATAATAAGAGTCTCAACTCAAAGTTCATTTAAACATTTTAAATATTAAAATTAAGATATAAATTATGTTTTTTAATATGTAGTAGTAATACTAATATGATATAATATTGTCCTATTTCTATTTATTTTAATATTTTTAAATTATAATTTAATTTAAAAAATTATTAAAAAATATACTTCTAAAAATCTGGCCCGGCTCGAAAAGGCTCGCAACTCACATACTAATGGGCTGAGCTAGCTATTTTCTAGCCCATGAAAAAAATGTGTCAGCCCAACCTGGCTTGTCAAATTCCAAAATCTGTATGGGCTAGCCCGAATAGGATGGGTCAACCCGTATTTAACAACTCTACCTGAACCATGTAGGTTTGTCACTATTCGGACCTAAGGCCTAAGGGTTACATGGTGAATGAGAACTCAAGAGTCCCTATACAAACCTCATTGTATTCATATTCACATCATCAGTTCAAAAGCACAATCGAAAAGTAAACATGTAAGTCTAAGGGATAGGAGAAAATGACTCGCGCTATGGGGATGTTATAGAAAATAGGAGAAACATGTATTCATAAAGCATGTAGCACATAAATATTAAGGGGCGGGGTAAGTATGACTCATGCTATGGGGGCAATTCGGGACTCGGGATCTTTAACAACATAACATAGAAATATATCATAAGCTTGTAACCAAACCATATAATGATAACCATTAGATATCCAAAACCATAATCAAACATCCAATCATAACACTTAGCATGTAATTGTAAAGGAGTTTACAAGATGTCCAACATTGCCTCTAGTTATAAGATCGGACCGGGGCAAAGACATGCCCCGGGCTCACCCTCAAAGTAAATAAAATAAGTAAAAGCACCACAGGTAGAAGGATGGTGGTTGGTCCTTGGAAGATAGGACTCACCACAATAAGCTAAACTTGAGATATAAGCTAAACGTCATATGGTAGATGATTGTAGTTCTCAGTCCCTACATGACTAGATCATGTAGGGAAAAGTATGCCATGAAATTTATGATACATGAAATGCAATAAAGCTCAGATATAGTTGGGATCGAACCTTAATCGACATCACAAACTCATGGAGCTATTGCCTAAATTTGCCCGATCTTGACTTTCCATCGAGTTAGGGAAGATTACTTGCCAAAGGTAATCTACACCACACCTTATGACCCGATCATTTCGTATGTGATGGCCACCTTTCTGATGACCTGGTCATTTCAGAAAGATTTTCATTATCATTTCATATCATATCAATAAATTAATAACCATTTGTTACGACCTTATCATTTTAGTGATGGCTACCATTCCTATGCTGACACATAGTTCAAGGGAGAGGAACCTTGGGGAGAGCGCTGACGCCCCCAATACATCGGTGCAAGTCAAACATCTTACAAGAATACTCATATATAAATGATTTCAAAAGTAGCAAGTCATTTCAATGCACATTTAGGCTTAAAAGCCAAAAATATTTCATAATTCTTCGTACTTGGGCTCAAAAGCCAAATCATAATTCATAATCATGATACTCATGCATTGTAATAGCTCATGCATATGACAATATGGTGCAAGTATCCGATATGCTCAAAGAGCCAATAACAATAGATATCTATGCAATCACATTCTAGTCATAACCAATATGTGAGCTTAAATTACCAAACTTCATTTCATATATAAAAAATATATGTGAGCTTAACCCACCGATAATTTCATTAATTCAATGCTCATGAATGCATATGCTATGTATGATAAGAGAATAACATGGGTAATGGAGATTCAAACTCAAATCAATAATAGATTATGAAATTTAAGTAAAGACATAAGTAAAATTCACAGTTAAAACATAATATAGTTTACTGATGCACAAATCAAGCTTTAAAGGGGATATACACATTCATAATTGCATAATCTCAATGCAAACCATTATATTAGGGATTAAATCAATGTAAAATCACCAAATAAAGCATAGATCATACTTTAATTAAATTTAATAAACTATAATATTGAAAACCCATATTCAAAGTAAGATAAAATTCATGAAAATTCAAGTAAAAGGGTTTTGGGTCTTCTTGGTTGAAAGGGACCAAGAATCAAACGCACATACCTTAGCTAATAAAGAAGATTCAAGAAGAAATTTGGTGAAGAAAGAGTCTTTTCGTGATCCCCAAGCTTAAGACCTACAAGAGTTCTTTAAAATAGACTTGAGAGAAATTACAAATGTGAGGAATGAATTTGATTGAGAGGAATAGAGTTTAGGTTATTCGGAAGTCTTTAGGTAGCATAGGAAGTCACAAGAGACCCTTAAAATAAATCATAATTATGAAAATACAACTAATGAAATGAGTTAAAAAAAATTGAACATCGTCACTTTAAAGGAGGCTACTTCAAGGGAGGCTATATGGTGCATGACACACCCAATGGGCTTTTTTAATCCTTACCCTAAAAAAACCAACGAGTCACACACCAAGCATAGCAACTATATCAAATGGTCAATCGAATTTTTATTCAACCTTATAGAATTAAGAATTAGAAATGTTCCCATTACCATATACTCATCCGTCAACCAACAATTAGAAAAATTATGCTTGACAAAGGTCCAAAATGATAACCCTATACTTGGAAAAATTCAATGAAAATCATTAATATGGAGAGTCACACGAGCCGTGTGAAGCCATATGGGTCGTGTACCCATCTGTCTCCCCTTCTTTAGAAAGATTCTCAGGATAAAGTTTTGAGATAGTGATTTAAAACTTTGAAAATTTCACTTCGAAAGCCATACGAGAGGCCTCACGGGCCGTGTCACCTCACACGGGCCGTGTCACCTCACACGGGCCGTGTACTTGGCCATGTGACTTTACTTGATCCCAAAAATTTGAAGGGCCACCATATGGTCTGTGAGGTGTCACATGGGTTGTGAGGGTTCCATATATGGTGTGCCTTAGTTTTAACCTCCATGTTTAAGAGCCAAACACCCTCAAAAGGCCAAGGTCCACTTCATGGAAGCTAACACGGCCGTGTGACCTCATACGGACCTTGAGAGCTCGCATGGAGCGTCACCTTGGTCTAAAACTTCCCGAAACTAAAAATTCTAAGCTCGAATGAGGTTGTACAACATTGAAGTCCTTACATCATATCCCCCTTGGGAACATTTGTCCTCGAATGTAAAAGAACAAGGCTTGATAGGCTTGACTTAGAATATGAAACATCCAAACACAAGGTAAAATGCATTTTGATCATTTGAAAATCATAAGGTCATTAAAACTCATATTAAAACATCTTCAAATAATTCAAAACAATCATGAAAATCATTTTGGTGCACATATATGCATGTCATGTCATGAAACTTAAGAGTGAAAGAATTAGGACTACTTGAAAAAGGAAGAACCTAATACCTTAGGCTTGAGTAGATTGAAAAATAAGGGGATGTTGCTTCTTTATTCCACTCTACCTCCCACGTAGCACTCTCCACACATTAATTTATACAAAGTACCTTAATCAAAGTAACATCCTTCCTATGAAGCCGTTTTACTTGCATATCCAAAATCTCTAGCGGAATTTCCTCATAAGATAAGTGTGCTCAACCTCCACACCTTCCAAAGGCACAATAGTACTAGGATCAACAATCAATTTTCTCAACATAGATACATGGAAGATTGGGTGAATAGAGCTTAAATCTAGAGGCAACTCCAACCTATAAGATACATTCCCAATCCGATCCACAATCTCATAAGGGCTTATATACCAGGGACTTAGCTTTCCTTTCTTACAAAAATGCATCACACCCTTCATAGGTGAGACTTTCACATACACCCAATAACCAATATGAAACTCAAGGTCTCTCTTCCTAACATCCGAATAGGACTTTTGGTGACTTTGGGCCATCTTCAAACTCTCCCTAATCAACTTCACTTTGTCCATATCCTTCACCGTGAAAATCGAGCCGATCAAAGCCATTTCTCCCAACTCAAACCATCCCACAGGAGACCTATAACTCTTACCATAAAAAGCCTCAAATGAAGTAACAATGTTAGCATGAAAGCTATTATTATAGGCAAACTCAATGAGTAAAAGATGGATATCCCAATTACCTTTGAACTTTGACACATAAGCCCTCAACATATCCTTTAAGCTTTGGATTGTCTTCTCGCCTTGTCCATCAGTTTGGGGATGAAAGGCGGTGCTCAACTTTACCTTAATAATGAGCCCTCTAAAATTACGTCTAAAAGCGAGAAGTAAATTGGGTACCATGATCCGATATGATAGACCTAGGCAGACCATTCAACCTCATAAACTCTTAAATGTACAACCTTGCATGATCTTCAGCACCAAAAGTAGTCTTGACCAGTAGGAAATGAGCCTACTTAGTCATTCGATCAATGATAACCCAAATGGAGTTAAATTGCCTTTGAGCCCAGGGCAAACCCACCACAAAGTCTATGTTCACATCTTCCCACTTCCAAGTAGAAATCTCAATGTCTTGAGTCAAACCCCGGGGACTTTGGTGCTCTACCTTCACTTGTTGGCAATTACGACATTCAGATACAAACTTAGTTATATTCTTCTTCTTCATACCATGCCACTAATACACCTCCCTCAAATTGTGATACATCTTAGTAGACCCTAGATCAATAGAATAATGAGAGTTATAAGCTTCACATATGATCACCCTCCTAAGATTGTCCACGTCTAGAACACATTACTAATCTTGATACCGAAGTATACTATCTTCGCCTTGGGAAAAAATCTCTATCTTGTTTTCAATGACCAATTTCTTCAACTCAACCAATGACAGATCTAGATCTTGCTTGGACTTTACATCAACAACCACCAAGGATTCGGCCCCATTTTGAACATAAACACCACCACCATTAGAGTCATCCAACCTAACACCCAACCTATCCAAACGGTGAACATCTGTTGCCAACTATTTCCTTCCTTCAACAACATGAGCCATACTACCTATAGATAGCCTACTAAGAGCATTGGATCCGATACTCATCTAGATGGGGTGATATTGTACACTCATATCATAGTCTTTTAGGAGTTACAACCATCTCATTTTTGCCTCAAGTTAAGATTCCTTTGAGTGAACACATATGCAAACTCTTATGATCAATGAAAACACCAACATGCACCCCATACAAGTAGTGCCTCCTTGAAACCACAGTGGTTACTCAAGGTCATGAGCTGGGTAATTACACTCATGCATATTCAATTGCCTTGATGCATATGCTATCATCTTACCATGTTGTATAAGTACACACCCTAACCAAATCTGAGAAGTATCACAATACACCACAAACCCATCCAAGCCATTTGGTAAAGTTAAAAAAGGAGATAATGTAAGCCGATACTTCAAGGTTTGAAAATTCTTCTCACATTCATTTGACCATACAAACTTAACCTTTTTTTGGGTCAACTTAGTCAATGTAGATGCAATAGATGAGAATCCTTCAATGAACCTCCTATAATAACCAACCAACCATTTTCTTTTTATAAGGGCCAAAATAAGTAGAAACTCCGAATATCCAAAGGAGTCAATGGTCTAGGCTATTTCTTCACGGCCTCAGTCTTCTTCGGGTCAACCTTAATACCATCACCGAACAACACATGATCGAGAAAAGCTACTTCACCCAAACAAAACTCATATTTTCTAAACTTAACATACAACTTCTTCCCTCTCAACATTTGAAGAACTAACCTCAAATGATCCATATGCTTTCGCTTACTCCAGAAATAAATAAGAATATCATCAATGAAAATGACCACAAAGATATCAAGGGAAGGCTTGAACACCCAATTCATAAATATGATCGGAGCATTAGTTAACCAAATGACATTACCATAAATTCAAAGTGTCCATACCTATAAAGGTATCTAGAGACAAAATATGTTCTAAGGGATATAGTATGACAAAGTTCTTGGGGATATTCATTGATCTTAAAAAGGCCTATGACAAAGTTCTGAGGAATATCTTATAGAGGTGTATAGAGGCAAAATATGTTCTAATAGTGTATATTATGGTGATAAATGACATGTATGATGGAGTCAAACCTCGGGTAAGAATGGTAAAAGAAGATTCAAAGTATTTTCTTATTGAGATGAAACTTCATCAAAGATCTGTGTTGAGCTATTTTCTTTTTGTCTTAGTGATATATGAGCTGACATGGTCTACTCAAAATTATAGTATATGCTATTTGCATATAACTTAGTACTAATTGATGATACTTACAATAAAGTTAATGCTAGGTTATAGGTTTGGAGATATACTCTGGAGTCCAAAAGGTTCAAATTTAGCAGGACCAAGACAGAATACTTAGAGTGCAAGTTCTATAATATAAGCACTGAAATAGACATAGAAGTGAGACTTGCCACTTAACCTATTCTTAGGAGAGAAAGTTTTAAATATCTTGGGTCTATCATCTAGAATAGTAGTGATATTGATAATGACGTCAACCATCGCATTGTCATAGCATAAATGAAATAGAAGCTTGCCTCTAGAGTATTATGTGATAAGAAAATACTACTAAAACTTAAAGATAGGTTTTATAGAATGGTCGTTAGATCGTTTTTTGCTTTACGGATTGGAGTGCTAGATAGTAAAAAAGTTGCATGTTCAGAATATGTAGGTTGCAAAGATGAGGATGTTGAGATAAATATGTGGGCATACCAGGTGTGATAAGATTTAGAATGAGGTTATTTGGGAGAATATAGGGGTGGCCTCTGTGATAGACAAGATAAGGGAACGAGACTGAGATGATTTGGATATATGTAGAAGAGGTGTGTCTATGCATCTATTAGGAGGTGCGAGAGATTAGATTTAAGGGTTACACAGAAGGTTAGAGGTAGACTGAAAAAGTATTAAGAAAAGATGGTTAGACAAGATATGACACAACTTCATATCACTAATGTTAGTGCTAAAATGTTTTGATTAATGACAAACTACTGGAACACATCAAAAAGGAAACAATGGCATTCTACAAAGCAAAATATGGCACAATGCTAAAAGAGAATTCGGTGGCAAGCATAAAAAGAAAACAAATATATTAAGATCTAGATGAGATGTTGATTTAAGATCAGATAACAAGCAAGAAAGGAAAGATCCAATATGGAATAAAAGTAGAAGATTGAGAAAATCTAGGAAATCAATCAAGGATCAATCAACCAAGCACATAAATAAACCTACTCAGATTAAGAAGATCAATCACACAACAAATAAATCTAGAAGACCAATTAGATGCCTTAGAGATGATCAAATTTGATTTATCTTTCCTTAAGAAGCCTCACCCTTATCCTTGGAAGATAGAATCCATATTTCCCGATTCAAAGGATCATTTCCCTTGAGATGCCATCTCCTCATATAAAAAGAGGTATCCGGATATCTCAGAGATTCATATAGGCCTACTGCAATCAAGACATTCGTCAAATCTTTTTATCTTTAAAATCATTGTAATCTTTTAGCTTTACCGTGAGAAAAAAAGAGAGCAAAAGAAGAAAAAATTGATAGAGAGGATTGTATCATAAAGAAAAAGAGTCAAGAAAATTATTGACAGTAGATTAAGTTTCAATTCTTGTAATCCTTATTTTGCAAAAAGGCTTGAAGAGATATCCCTTATAACCCAGGGGGACTGGATCTAGGATTCGTATTGAATCTGAACCAGTATAAAAACATCTGGTGTTAAATTTTCTTTTATTCTCTTTATTTTACTCTGTATTCTTATAGTCATGCCCCAATCTAAAGTTGTGACCAGTGTCCGATAGGGACACCTAGACACATGCTAACCTTAAATTCCTAATGAAATCGACCTGGAAACCTATCAAAATTTCGGCAGAGGTTCCTCTATTTTATTCACTAACCACACCTGCAAAGAAAATCCAGCAGCAACCCAGACACAATATAAATATATATCTATTTATACATATACATAACTGTGGGCCGACAAGGTCTCCACTGCGGTCCTGCCGCCTAATAATCATGTCATACATAGAGTAATGCGGTCTCGCCGCCTGATCAAGT
>JAOTQJ010000049.1:7753847-7770559 GCA_025642045.1 Solanum sejunctum
CAATTCTCTCACTTCATTTTAAGGTCGTAATCTCCTCAATTCGACACAAAACGTATATTCACTCGACCCTCTTAAGCGCTAAACTCACATATAGCCCATTAACACGAGATTCAAGCACTTTTGAAAGTTAGTAATTTGTCCAAACCATGTCTTATTTCATTTGCATTGTGCCAATACCTTAAGGTGTGGGGTGTTACAAGTTTAGTCTATTGTGAAATGACAAAGACGAGAAAATCAATTCAATTTCTTATAATATAGATGGATTCATAGTTTTTGAATACATAAAGTAATAATTTAGAGTTAAAAAATTAGAAGTTAAATAATTATCCGATTAAATTTAATGTAACAAAATGCCTGTCAAAACTTTAGTTAATTATTTGCATAATACAATAGTGTTAAATCAAAAGTGAATTCTAAATATAAAGAAATTATAATCCAAAAGTGAATATTGAAACTAAACAAATAAAAAACTAAATAATAAAAAGAAAACCTACCTTTTGCTCCTTTATTATCAGTTTTTTTAGTCAGAAGAGATCATCGAGAATCACTTTAAAGTATATTGCAAATAAAAAGAGAAAAAGTATATATTATTAATGTTAAATCATAGAAAGATGATGAATAATAATTATGATTATTCTTTTATTTTTATATGCAAACAAAAAATGAAAAGAAAAAAATCAATTCACTCTTTGGCCTATGTATAGATAGGTTTTCTTTTTATGTACATGGTTTTCTATTTTAATTTTAAGTAGAATATTATTTATTTTCTTGATTATGAATAGAAGTCTTTCTAAATAAATTTATTTTATTAAAAAATAATAATAATTGAGAGTAAAGTCTTCCGTTTCTTACATTTTATTCTTGCCTATTTTTGGGCTATTTATTTAGGATGTGTTTTTTGAAAACTTTCTCCTTTTTTCCTTATGTTTTTTTCCTACTTTTTAGCTACTTTTTTAGGGACGATTTTTTGAAAAAACAAAATCCCTATTTTTGTGGAATGTTTTTGTTTTCTTCTTCTCTTTTTTTTTGGGACCTTTTACTAATCTTTTTCTTTTTACTATTATTTGGAAGTTTTTTTTAATACAGTAATTTTTTTATTAAATTTATTTTAGGTGAAAAAAATTTCCATATATGAATTTTAACTATAATAAAAATATATTTTCAATTTAATTTATACTATGTTTATTATAGTCAATATTATATATATAACTATATAATATTTGGAGAAAAATAGTGAAAAGATGATTTTTTTCTAAAGAAGGAACTTTTAATGATGGACAAAAAGTTCAAACAATATTTTTAAGGACCTTCACACTTTTAATATCATACTAGTTTAGTTTACGTATTTTGCACATATGAACCACGTTAATTTAAAAAATTATATATAAATGATAGTTGCTATTAAATATAGATAATATTCATGTAAACAAAATTAAATAAATATAATTAGTTTGATGCAATAGTTTAGTCTATTGTGATAGAGCAAAAATAAAAAAAAATAGGCCAATTGCTTATAACATAGACATGCTAATAATTTTTTGATACATAAAGTAATAATTTAGAGTTGTATAGTTAGAAATTAAATAATTAATTGACTAAAATTTAATGTAACAAAATATTCTGAAATATAAAAGGAGTAGTTTAATGTTTCCAACATAGTTTTATTTTTAAATTTGTTATATTACATACTTTTATTAACAAAGTATTTGATAGTCCAAAAGTTTTATTAATTTTTTACATAGGATAGTCCCAAATCAAAAGTGAATTCTAAATATAAAGTAATTCTAATCCAAAAGCGAATCTGGAAACTAAATTATAAAAAATTAAATAATAAATTAAGAAATATAATGAAAAGGCGATTTTGTCTAAAGCAAAGAAGTATTACCTTACATGAGATATTATTTTACCTGAATAGATGAAACTTGTGAATAGAGCAAGATGTTAATTACAAAATAAGAGAAATTTTTAAATAGCGAAAATTTATTAGACTCAACTAACTAAACTATTGGCATAATATAATTTGAATAAAGCAAGTTAAGGTAGCATAACAATTAATATTATTTTCAAGCAAGTTAAGCTAATATAACAATTAATATTATTTTCTTAAAATTCAAAAAGTGAAAAAGATAGGAAAAAGAATATAAAACAAAAAATGTGACTGTGTAATACAAGTAAACCTGAGAATCAAATTGATGTTCGGGAAAAAGTGTAAAATAAGATATAGCACCACTTAGCACAAATCAATGAAAGGGGATGTATGAATCGATTAACGCAAGAAAAAAATTGATTGCAATTATAAAATAAGAAAATACAAGCCGAATTGTTGATTGTTAATGATTGATGAATCAAAAGTTGAAATTGAAGTATTTTTATAGAAGTAGAAAAGTTATAAATAAAAAAGGATAGGAAATAATATTTTATCATATTTAGGACGAAACCTTTCATTATATAATTGGGATTGATAATGAAATTAGAAAAACTTTTATTGAAATAGTATAAAAAGAAAAAAATTGACAAACTAATTAATTATGAAAATATTAAGAGAATAATTAAGGAAAAGTAAATTACCTTTAATTTAATGAATTCTTTGGCATGAATTTCTCATACTTGTTTTCCTCTTTTTGTACGTGTTTTTTGTTTTTTTTCTTTACTTATTTTTTGTGCTTATTATATGAGAAGTGTGTTTTTTGTTTTTCTCTTTACTTTTTTTTTTGTGTGCTTATTTTTATGAGAGATGGTTTTTCAAATTATTTTTTGCTTATTATATGAGAAGTTTTTTATTTTTCTTTTTTTAGATCAAATCTATTGTTGTTAGAAAAAGATTCTTCATGTATAAATTTAATTATAATAAGACAATTTTCTCTATTTAATTTTTATTATATTTACTATTAAATATTATTAAAATAATAATGAAAAGATGATTTTGTCTAAAGCGAAATCTTTTAATGAAGGGCAAAAAGTTTGATCAACATTATTAAGAACGTTTACATTTTTAATATAGTATAGAGGTTGACATTTTACAAATACATATTTTAAATATGAAATATAGAATAATGATGGTCACGAATGCTTCATGTCTTAAAGTTTGTGCCTTATTGTTAAGAAATTGTTATCTCCACCTTACAATCGCATTCACATCAAGAATTTATTGTCAAAAGAAAGTAATTTTTTACAAAAGTCGTACAAATTCAATTAATATACATATCTTCATTTGGATGGCCAGTAGATCACTATCCATTTCATGAGTTACACCTGCAAAAAAATAGTCGTTATTTGTCTTTATGATATCAAATCATTAAGTTAATGTATACATAATCATAATATCACGTACAAATACTTTTTGTTTGTTTCAAATTTATGAATCCATCAGTAACTAAAAATGATTAAGACTAATTATTATAACAAATTTATAGCTGAATGTGGAAGACATGAAGGGGCAAAACTGAAATGGAAATTTGTGTGTTGAAGGTGTAGTTTTTTTTAGGTCAGGGGTAATAACTTTTGAAGGATATTTTCGTAAACTAACTTTAAACCTATAGAATAAGTATAATGATGACGATGGTGGTGGTAATATTATAAACTTTAAACCAGATGATTCTATGTCACCAAAGAAATTACTTAGAATAGCAAGATACGAATTGATCGATTGAATTCTATTTTGAAAGCTATCGGTTCATCTTAAAAAAAGTGACCAACCAGATGAACCATAAGCATGAATTGACAGATTACACCTTGCTCGGAAGCAAACATTGTCACCTCATACTCTTTCTTCTGAAAAGTTGCTCGACGTCGAGTTTGGTGTTTTTGTAACAGAGACAAAAAGATGCCAAAGTTCAGCAAGAAGCTTAGAGTGACATAAGAACATGATGCAATACATGTCAACTGTTCTTGCCATGAGTTCATCAGTACTCTAGCAATTTTATATTCCACAGCATTTTGGCATGACAAGATATATTGAATTCCAAAAGAAATGTGAAATGTTGTACATATGATTACCATTCAATGATGCTGATACCAATACCACAATCAAATGCTTGACGAAGATTTTTCATACCGGTACAATCAATGGATAATTTTGATGTCAATCACAATTCTCACAGATACAGCCCAACTGATCAACAGCAACACCGACAAGATAAAACATCCGAGCATGTGTAGGGTCTCGACTTCTCTTCAAGTTCTTGTGCTGTTGGCAGTGGTTCCATCCTGTACATGCTGCTCCAGGCACAGCAGAACTCGTACGAATTTCTGCATACTCCTTTACTAAATGGAAAAACTCTTTCCGGAATATTCCTGCAAATCAGCCCAAGAGTCAGTTCATGCTTTAGCACAAGGAAAACCTGATGTCCATACAAGTTTTCATTTGGAGTAACTCAAAACCCCAGTGATTGTCCACATCTGCAGTTCATGTTAGCCACTATATGCTATCATATTATTAAACCACCATCTCAAAGCAATCATGAGATGCATACATGCTATACATTACAAAAATATAACCTGATACTAGAAATGACAAATAACCAACCTCAAGTAGAGGATGCGCCGTCGTCGAACAAGCTCATAGGTGGTCTGATTTGTCAAAATAAGATAGCTGTCCAAGAAACAAGTAAAAGTTCAGTTACTATTCCTGAAGTGGCATTTAGAAATGTATTGGAGAGCAAACTTCACAAGTCCAGTTAATGATACTGAAAAGAGCAAGGGACGCTCCTTTTCAATTTTCAATCTGGCAGTTGAAATTTTATGTTCCTACAGTGCAAGATCGACTAAAAGTTAATTGAAAAGACTAACGAAGAACTTCTGATATTTTTGCTCATCTTGTTGGACCAGCAACTTAGTCCACCGCAAACCAAACTAGAATGGATAGAGCAGCCTCTCATTCGTGAATCCAGCCAACATATCAAAATTAGCCCAAAGTTTGTCCTAGCTTAGTTTGAATGTATGGTGACCTATATCACAAGATCAAACCAATGTGATAATGAATCTATTTCTCTCATCTTTACATGAGATATCCCTTAAATTATGACAACTATTACATCCCTTGTCCATGAATTCGACCCACAGAAATAGAGGGTTTCCAGAAGCCCACATAACCCAAGTAACATATTCAGGAACCAACACATGTGACATTTAAGAACTTTAACTTTTAACAGATTCCAAAGAAAAGCTAAACTACCAAATACTTCTAAGTAACAAGAGTTTACAAACCAGAGATTAGAAATCTTACCAATGGAACAGTAGGAGGAGGAGAAGAAAGAACAGGCAAATAGACAAAGCAGCTAACAGCAAGATCACAATTGCATATGACCACCTGCAACAAAGCCATTGTCACATTTGACATCTTTAGTTTTTTCTGGATTGCAATACTGTCATGAGAAGACTCATCTTTTTATGTAACTCATCAGATAAATATTTTTATACAGAAGTAGAACCAATCATCATGTCAGCAATGCCTTGTCACATTAGCTTAAGTGTCGTCCTCGTGATTAGCAACTTCTTTTCCTACTGTTACCACAGTTAATCACTTAAAATTGGTTCTAGCAACCTTACGCAGTTAAAGTAATGTCATATTCATCTAAGGCGACTCAAGGAACCTAAATAAGAACCACTATTCGCAGATTAATTCGGTCTAGCTATTTTATCGTGTTCTTTTTCCAACCTCCCAACTTAGAGCAAGTAAATGCTGCGCACATAAGAAAAAAAATTTATCTCCCATCCTATCACTCTGACTGTCTAAGTTCCTTCATTCCACTCAAATGTCACTTCAAGACAGTTGAAAATGAAATTTCATCTGGATAAAAATGTTTCAGGACATCTGACATTGAGATTAAGGTCAGGATTGCTTACTCAAATCTGCACTGTCATTGTACAACTACTATAAAATTATACCTGCCATGGTTATTCACACTCCCATGTTTCCTTTGTTTCCTCTTAAAATTGTTCAGTCAGAGTTAACCTTCTGTGACATGTGAAGAAGACAATGCCAACAGCGAGATTAAAGGGTAAGGGTAACGCTTTCTTTTCCAAGCTTCTTACATCTATAAAGAGGAACAGACATTTCATGCAACAATAGATTCAAATCCACTCATTTGTGTTCCATCCAACAAAATTTGGAACTTCCTTTTAGGTAACAACAAATGCAAGAATCCGCTTTTAATAAGTTGAATCTTAAATGCAGAAAGAGATGAAAAGAGTAGTGAATACACTGGTCAACTTTTAGCTTATCTAAGGCAAGTGAAGCCAACTATCAAAATCAATCAACTACTACCCCAATTCCAAAAACATTTGGGTCCACTAATGTCTATAGGATTCATGATAATATGCCTATTTTTATGCTGATCATTAACCTACTGCAACCTCCTTCCTTTATCAGGATTAGACCGACTATGCAAAGGGCACATGAGTGAAGTTGAACTGAAAACTAACAAAATCCCATTAGAAATTCAAGAAGCATATGGTATGCGGTATTCATATTATTTCGCTTTACCGGTACCAAGAACATTTTCACCAAATTCGGCTCTGGGTGCTTAGCAGCCCCTACTTTCACATTAAAATTTCGCAGGTTCAATTTAAGTTGGACAGGAATGCAGATTATCCTTCTGTAGCTCCACCTAAAGCTTCATCCATATTTTCTTTTTGAATGGTAGGAGTGTATTGTAGAATAAAAAAGGAAGACATATATTCTGTGACGAGATCCAAAACTACTATCTTCTTCATGCCAGGAGGCTATCGAAAAAAGAAACTATCAAAAGATAAAGCATTGACGGACAGATACATACCATGGCCTTGATAAGTGAGACTTCAAATATTGAATATATAAAATGCCAGTCCAAAGAGATAAGGCTGTTTCTGAGCAAATATACCACCTGTTATACTAGGAAAGGTAAATAACTATAGCAAAGACAGATTAATAACTTAAACCGTGAGAAACAAAGATAAACATTAATTTACAATAGAATAAAAGCACCATATGTACATGCAATATAAACTAACAGCTACAAAAAAGACCTGTAAACTAATGACTATAGCCAGTTGAAAGCTCAGAAGTTAAGTGTAGTTGCATGTTATATAATATAGACCCATATGCCTATTGCTTTGACAAATTAGATAACAATGACTTAGACATTTTAAAGAGCATGCTCCAAGAAGGTGACAAGCCCAACCACCAATCTCTCCAAGTTTTGCTGCACTCTATAAAATGACCCAATATATCTTACAAGTGTTTCAAACTTACTGAACTCTGGCCAATGTTTGACCTATCCAACTTGACCAACTGGCCATGATAATGCCACTTTCTTTGAAGATATAATCTTAAAACACATTTTAAAATTGTCAACTAAATCACAAGGGCACAGGATAATCTTGTGTTCCCAATTAGTGACAACAACTAAGAAAAAGGAGTAAAGCTAAAAGAGAGGGATGCTGATAAATATATTTACATATGTATGTATTGTTTTCCAGAAACAAGGATTGCATCTAAAACATAAATCTTAAAGCTTAAGTGTATTTATGTTAAATCCATTGGTCAGATGCCCAAATGAAGGAGGGTAGCTTCAGATTAATTGCCTACGTAAAACTATCTTATTTTTGATGAAAAATCAAAATAAGATATTTAAATTGGTTTAGTGCTATCAGATGTATGTGGGAGGATATCTATCAAAGTGAAACATAAGTTCTATAAAGTGATTGTAAGACCAAAAATGTTTTCCTGGAGTGAATGTAGAGCCTCTAAGGTCTGGCATATCCACAAGCATCACGAAAATGCAGATGTCAAGATGAATGTGCAACCACAAAAAAAGATTTTATAATATTAAAAAAATGATCACATTTGGCAGGAGTTGCAAGTTGTACATGTAAATGATAAAAACAAGAGTTCACTTGAGACGGGTTAGTTGTCTTATGTCAATCTCCGAATACACCAGTCCGTATGTGCGAAACAAGGCATTGAAGGTATTAAAAAGGATGAGGTAGACCTATAATCACATGGAAGGAAGTTGTCTCAAAAAATGTAAACATCTTTAGTGGTTGTTGTTGTTTTGTGTGTGTGTGTGTTGGGGGGATGGGTTGTTAAATGGGCTGGCCAGTGCACTTAAATGTCTCCAACTGAATCAGAAAAATGCTTTTTCCTAAACAGCAAGCAACAAAATAACACGAGCGTATCAAATTGGGGAACACTTGCTCACCAAAACCAGCAATGATTGCGCAGTCCTATGCATGTGCCAAGCCAAACACAGTGATGATCAAACTGGAGAATGCATTTGTCACAATCATGACAGTGTTTAGCTCGTGGAGGCTGTAATTCAAGTGGACTAAAGATTTATAAGACTGAAAATATTGTTAGCAAAACTATAACAACAAAACAGGAGAAGTTAAAAGTACTTAACAAGACAAATAATCAATGGGAAGGCTCATTGTTAACCTACTTTCTCTTTTAACTTTTACCTATTAACTTGACCTCTTTGATCTTTCCCCGTGGAAAAAGTTTTTGTGCTTGTCAAAAGATAATCTATTTAGGCAGGATAATGTGCAGATATAAGGACCATGATGTGTAATTTGGCAGGAGTATTATATTTCAAAAGCATATGACAAAACTTTGACATATAAAGTTACTTAAATAGAAAGAAAACAGAAGCAGTTTGACGTTTCAAGCTAGCACCAGACACAAGATCACAAAATACACAAACATAGTCCAATCCAAAATACAGCATTAAGACAAAGAATGTTGGAAATTACATGACAGCATGCTATGCTCTGACATAAGAGTTGAAAAGAAAAGAAGAGAAAAAGGCATAGTCATATAGACATGGTGTCCAACTAATGAGAATTAGCCAAGATCCTTTCACAAAGATATGCACGAAGTTTGACTTCACCAATTCCAAAAGCAAGAGAGACTCAAAGTTACATTTATCTCACACAACCAGCTGCACATGTATTGAAGGATGCATATATAGTAGCATAAGTATCAATGAAAGTATAGCATGTGTGGTTGGAATATGCTGGTTAAACAAGTCATGTTACGAGAGAGAAAAAACATGAGCAACGCATTTAAGGTCCAAAATCAGCTCATTGCATGCCAAAACCTATCTGAGGTTCATGGCGTTTGGCTCCCATATCATGTAAATAATTTGGCTACTGCAAAGATATTCCCGATCATTAAGAATCACCAGCAAGTATTTGAAATATTTGCTCTGTATGCGAATAGAAGACAGAGATAGGAATTTTTACCTGCATTATATTACAGTAAGTGCAAGTCACACTTCTGGAAAAGAGAAGAACAATTAGTTAGCAACGGAACTTGACGAGAACACTAAGCAAATTACGCAATCCATAACCACTAACATTTTTACCTAAAAAATGTGGAATGGTAAGACCATAGAAAAGAAACAATTTAGGTAGATTGGTTGAATCATAAATATCCATCCACCAACTGAGAAAATCATTATTAGAATATATGTTTTAATATTTTTTTGATAACTTTGGTGTCCCAGCAAGTTTAGACGCACCTCAACTAATTCCATGGAGTACTTGCCCCCTCCCATCAATGAGAAGCACCAACTCATTATTAGAATTTAAAATGTCATGAAGCTCCAAGACAAAACAAACTTCATCATCAAAGAGAGACAAGAAGAATTTACAGTGGCAAAGCTAATGGCAATGCTTCTTCGTTTTATTGATGCAATTATATCATCATTACCAATGGCTAGGCATTCAGTATTATATAGTCCATCTTTAACTGCTTCTGAAAGCAATGAACAAGAAAGAGCAGGTTAATCACACAAATTGTGCACATATCTGATAAGATATTAGGAGTTACATCAGTTCCCTGAACAAACTCATCTAATAGTGCGTCAAGATCCGTTGGTGTAAAGAATCTTGAAAGGAATCACCATCCTTGACAATGCAAGCAGCTGTACCTAATTCCTATCAGTTAAACCTTTAAGCAATAATCTGCTCATATAGATATTTCTTAACCATGTCTTGATTGCCTAATAAATGCAAGATTAAGCTTCTCCTGCTTCAGATAAAGGACTTCACTTGCATCCCATACTGCAGTTTTGCTTCTTCATAGGATTATGCAGTTTACGAGTGGACTACCTCGCTATAACATTTATATCTGAAAGCATGAATATGTTCAACAACAGCAGATCTTATGGCCAAGCAAGCAAGCACCATGTTGTTTGAAATCGGCTAAATATATTTGCCACTATAAGCTTTGTAATTTAAGAACACAGTAGTCACTTGATCCAACTAGCAACGTGAAATATATAGTTCATCAAGCACATTCCCCAGGCTCAAATCAGGCTGCATAATAGGTACAAAACACTCGAACTGCTTTAAATATAATAAGAAAAGAATAAACATGCTGATTTTCAAGTCATCCCTACCTAACAGATGTTCCTGGAGGATACATATCCATCACTAGCTTTTCCCAAGAAGTTGTACCACTCCCTAGAAGATTCTTTTCCAACTGATCTCTGTCGATTGAAATAACTACACTGCTGTTTTTGCTTGAAGCAGGCTGTCTTTGCTTGATCATATAACATCACAAAAGGCAGAAAACAACAGAAATTAGATGAACCCCTTTTCCATTTGATTTTCACGGAATAATAATTGTACTCCAATTACATATTTTGCAGGTAAAGAACCAGAAAGGAAAATGTCTTACGTAGAGGTAATTGTTTCCCTATTACACGATGCATCTGTCTCATTCATAGCTCTCATTGCATCAAGAACATAGCTACATGTTCACGAAAAATAACTTTTTAAGGCCCTTCAGCAGTGTAGTAGGTGAAGCTAGTAAAGACTCCTTATAGCTTACTTAAAACAAAATCCAGCCTAATTACCCAGGAGAAGAACCAGAGGTGATGAAATATTGAGCCAGTGTAGCAACAAGCAGCAGCAAATACACTGCCGTATACCTCGAAGGCAAAAAGGAGGGTGGTCAGCAATTTCATCAAAAGCGCCAAAAACAACATGAAACATTTAGAATAATAATAATACAGCAAAATAATCAAAAATATGAGAACTATAAAGTTACATTGGAAATTAATTCAAGTATCATCCCTTTGGTATCCTATATTTACAAAGTTCTAAGAGTTTATCTTGATGGACATTAAACATAGATCTCTACTCCTGAATTAAAAATATCTTTCCGCTTGAGCAACATCATGGACTTTTAGATTCCTAAAAGGAAAAAGACAGAGAGAAGGTTCTAATGAAACACAGGACTGTGAGTTAAAAGAACATTTCATTCCTACATACACTCTCACAACAAATTGTGTAGAACTCGATGCTTTCTACCACATCTATAAAATATGGTTTTCATATTATAAATCTGGAGGGGGGAAAGCAATAATATCATATGCAAGTCAAACTCTTACAATTATAGTTGTTCCTACCTCAGTACCAACCATAAAAATTTAGGCCTGACTATTAACCTGATTGTAACTCACCTGAAAGTTTAATCCTGAATTCCAAAAGAGTTGCTGATTCAAATGCCTTGTTAACCACACACGATCTGTAGTGTCCAATGCCTGATGGGGTACTTTTAAGTCCCATGAAGCTCTAACTCACATCTTGATTGTCACTCAACTAAAAGTTTAAACCTAAATTTCAGAAGAGAATGGACTCCCTTTAAGAGTTAAAAGACCCTGTCTCCTTCTCTTTCATTACACGCAGACCCCAACCAACTCTGGAAGTCCACTATTTTCTTTACTATATCCTCAGAGCCCAAATTTATTCTCTTGAGATGGAGAAATAAGTTCAGCAACCAACTCTTTCTAACGTGTGTATCTTGCCAACATTACTGTTCTCTCAGAAATATTGCTAAAGCAGTTTAATTGAAGGACTGATACAGAACTCCCTGGCATCTGAATTATGCCGAAGTTTCCCTTTCAAGGTTGCATCTTCCAACCAATTCTGTGTCAATTATTTCCTTCACAGATTAGCCTCAACTTATTTTTAGTACTAATAAAAAGGTACAAGGATAATGTTTTCATGACATTTTTAGTACTAATAAAGGTGATAAAAATTGTTGAAATTCATTTCTCTTCTGCTCTATGACTATATTAACGGTACAATATTTTCACTTTCTCTTTTTAACCTAAAAATGTTCGATAGTATTTACTTTATTTTCAATTCTGGTTACAATTAACAACACCATACCAGTGAAATCTTACAAGTGGGGTTAGGGAGAGTAGAATGTATGCTGACTTTACCACTACCTCATAAAAGTAGAGAGTCTGGTTACATTAGTTTTGCAAAATAATTAATTTCCTTTTAGATCAGTAACTGGAAAGTAACATATTCTCCTGATTTTATTCTTTTTAGTTACACTTATAAATAGTGATATACTCTTCTATCTTAATCAATACAAATAGTTATCACTCATTCTCTCTTTAATAACTTTTCTAGTTTTTGCGATTCCACAAAACAATTAGGTATTACAAAAATTGAAAGGAATAATAGTAGAATTGAGTATATTAGTTACCATGGTCCTTGTTTGTGAATGAATTCTTTGTCAAAACCTAAAAGAACAGCGACATAGATCAGATGCAGCATCACCAACGCTAATTTCAAGCAAAACGCCGATCTCCGAGCTAAAATCAATCAAAAACTGAATCAAGAGTATAGATGTAAACAAAATGAAAGGTAAAAGGAAAGGAAGGGTTACCAGGATCGGAGAGGCAGGGGAAGAAGGAGAAACCGCCACATAATGCTACCATTATCTTTCTCACTAAAATTAATCAGTGGGAATTCATGATGAAGCAAGGTATTCAGAATTTGCAGGTTGCTGGTAAAATTGAAGCAGAGTTGAATAACAGCAACACTGGATGGGGAGAGAGAAACATAAAATAAAATAGGTTGACATTCAAATGTGCCATGTCATAATTTAATGCTGCTTAAAAGATTGGTTTTTTTTTTAATTTTTTATTTTATGAGAGATTTATCATATGGTACAATACATATGGTCATGAATGTAATGGAAAAAATAGAACTTATAAGAGAGAAGTTGAAGACGGTTCAAAATTGATAAGAGTCATACTTCAATATTAGGAAAAGGGATCTTGAGTTCAACGTTAATTATTGGGTCAATTTGAAGGTGCACCCATAAAGGGAGTTGTTCAATTTGACAAGAAAGGGAAATTAAACCCTAGGTATTTAAGGTTTTATAAAATTGTTAAGAGGGTTAACAAAGTGGCTTATGAATTAGAGTTGTCATTAGAGATAAATATGATTCATCCGATGTTTCATGCGTCTATGTTGAGAAAATTCATGGTCGACCTAAACTCTATTATTCAGTTGGAGGATGTGATTATTGAATACAATTTAACTTATGAAAAAGTATTAGCTGAGATCTTAGAATGGCAAATAAAGAGGTTAAGAAACAAAGAAGTTGCATTCATCAAGGTTCTCTGGAGGAATCAATAAGTTGAAAGTGCATATGGAAAGCGAAAGAGAACACGATGAAGCGATACCCTTATCTCTTTCACTCCACTCAAGCCCAAGGTATTATGTTCTTCTTGCCCAAAGACCTCAAAATTCCTTGATTTCAGCTTTCATGTTGTTCATGCATGTTCACATACTAATGGGATTGTTTTTTAATGATGTTTGAAAGATGAGCTTCGAAAATTATATGAAAAGATGTTTAAATTGCATTTTTTGCATTCACAAGGAGTTGCTAGCTGCTTCCTAAATTCCTTAGAGCTTACATTTAATATATTCGAGGACAGATGTTCCCAAGAGTGAGATATTGTAAAGCCCCACAAGCTTGAGGTGTGAAGGAATGTGTTTAACGTCCCCACCTTGAGATCACCAATTCAAGGCTTTACAATATTCTAAATACGTAAACATAAAGCATGAAAAGATGTGTTTAAGGTCTCCGCCTTGAGATCACCAATTCAAGGCTTTACAATATTCCAAATGCTTAAATATAAGGTGTAAAGGGATGTATTTAGCGTCTCCGCCTTGAGATGACCAATTCGAGGCTTTACAATATTCCAAATGTTCAAACATAAGGCATGAAGGGCCACCTTAAGGTGCAAAGGGACAATTTTGTCTACCTTAAGGCATGAAAATTTAGAGATCATTTTAATGATAAGCCCGCAAAAAGGTAGCTTAAGGTGCAAAAGGACAAATTTTGTCCACCTTAAAGCATAAAAATTTAGAGATCCTTTTAAGAATGAATCTGTGAAAGGCCAGCTTAAGGTGCAAAGGAATAAATTTTGTCCACCTTAAGGCATGACAATTTAGAGATCTTCTTACGGCATAAAGGAATGGATACTCGTCTATGCCCCAAGAAAGGTAATTTGAGGGAACCCATAATTTAAACAGATAGTTACTCATTCTCACCTTAAGGGACGTATATCTAAAGGTCAAGACTTGAAAGCTTCAACGTTCAGACACAACAAATTTAAAGAATTTGACTTATAGATATGGTGGATTTGATACTTCATCTTTAAGAAGAATAGAATTTGAAGACTTCAAATTGCAAATTTGGAGGCTTCAAAGACTTCAATATGTATACTTGATCATTTTAAGATTTCCAATCGCATACTTGATGAATTTGCAGACTTTAACTTGCAGCCTTGAGGAATTTGAAAACTTCAACTTGTAAACTTGGTCAAATTGAAGACCTCAAGCATATTATTGAAGAAACTCACATTCCAAAGAGATTTGCCCCCATAAGGGATCAGGAGAGCATACATAGTTTTTTGACACTCATGCAACTGAACTTAGAGTATGACTCTAAGCGTCTACATACCTCAATGAAGAGGATCAAATCACAACGTAGATCTGGGGCAGTGTTATTTTTAATTTACCTAGGTCACCCCTTTCGAGATTTTTTACCTAACGAACATTTTTTGGTGTGCTAACTTTTGCCTAGGCTACCTCTTTCGAGATTTTCAACCTAGGGGACATTTTTTAGGGTGTCATATACAGTTAGGGGTGTTCACGAGTCGATTTGGGTCGATTATTGGTCAAAATCAAAACCAAAGCAACTTAATTCAGTTTTTACAACAACAACAACATACCCAGTGTAGTCCCACAAGTGGGGTCTGGGGAGGGTGACTTGTACGCAGACCTTACCGCTACCTCCTAGAAGTAGTGAGGCAACTTAATTCAGTTTTTAAATTCTCAAAATCAAACCAATCCAATTATAATATATATTTATCGATTTGGTTGTTATCGATTTTGGTTTGGTTTGGTTAGGTTATTCGGTTATTAACCATACACAAAAATAAAAGCAACAATACATTTAAAATGAAGAAAAGTGATAATAATCTATTCAGAACGAAAAATAGTTAGAACGATTGATATTATAAAACTTTCAATCACTAAATTTACGGTAAAAAAGCTTCAAAATTCACCATTTTGGCCTAGAAGAAAGAGCTAGTGACATTTTTAGTTCCACCAAGAATTATCATAGACATTCATATACATAAAATTAATAATATAAATATTCTCCGCTTGAGCATTTGTGCTTTCATAAGTAGATTAAAACATAAAAATTCTTTTTATAAATAATGTATTATGTATGTATCATTGTAAAATACATGAATATAATTTGCCAGTTCAGTTTGGTTATTTCTTCAGTTTTTCCGAACTAATCCAAACCCAAATCAAATACTATCGATTTTTAAAAAACTAAAATCAAACCAAAATAAAATTAATTTATTTAATCAGTTTGGATTGATTTTTATCCAAACCGTAAATACCCCTATATACAGTCCATTCAGACATACACAGAACGACTACTCAGAGGAAAAGAAGGATTTTTTCGTATTTATGCTACAATTCCTCACTTTTCACCGGAGGGGAAGGAGATACAAAGTTCAATCCAAATTTGCCAAATTGGAATTAGCAACAGTCAATACCCTGATATCGAAAAAGCCACCGAAGGAGATATAGTTGAGCAATTTTTAATCAATTATTGTTCAATTTTAGACAAAGGAATCAAGTTGAGAGGACGAATTAATTATTCAGCCAAATCTACAATCATATGGAGTATACAGAATAAAACACCATCACAAATTGATATTGAGATCCTCAATAAATTTCTTGAAAGAATGATGATGAACCAGTATGAATACAGTACAGTGATAAAGGAAGTTATCTGTGAAAAATTGGCTACCATCTACCCAGAAGACCATTCATGCACTATCTGCACAAAGGGAGAAACAACTCAAGACACTGTCATTGACAGCGACTAAAAAAGGCAGCCACAACACGCTACAACACGCGAAAACAACACAGAAACTAACGCGGAAAAATGAAGCAACAATTAACGCGGAAGGATAAAGCAACCTTTACTTTTTTGCTTTTTCCTTTTTTCAAAAATATGTAGGACCCAATATAAAAGTTTGGCGTGTAAAAATGTAAATATTTGGCGTATATAGTTTGGCAGGAATATCTACCTAACTACTATAACCTTTTTTTCTCTTTTTAAGTTTCTATATAAGATAGCATATGTACCATTAGAAGGTAAGCAAGTATAAGTAAGTTTAAGTTATAAAAATTTCCTTTCAAATATTCAAAAGCCCATAAAGAAATTCTTTTACAATGAAATAAAGTAGAAACTTGTTCGCAAGGAACCTGGAACTTTCTGAAGGATCTTAGGGAAGGCCATAGACAGGAAAAGTCGACGAGCCAAACTCAGATCTTGAAAGTTGGAACCTCGAACAGGTATAAACTTTACAATTATGAATGTCATA